>JAPMOR010119400.1:141619-216884 GCA_026543865.1 Argiope aurantia | reverse complement strand
ATTGAGAATGTTCCGATTGCTTATTTCTCCGTTTTTTCTTTTCTCTTGGTTATGTAACGTTTCTGTTATCCACACAGTCTTTATGTTCAAGGTGCTAGCGAAGCTACTAGGTTCCCGCTCTCGCTGCTTGCGAAGCCGTAGGATGTTTTTTTTTAAGTTAAGAATTCTGCCCGGTGCCTTCTACAGATGCCTTCGGCATCTGTAGAAGGCACCGGGCAGTATGAAAAAAAAAGCAATACATACCAGTAAAAAGTCCTAATTAGATGGCGGGAAATGGTAACCGTAACTGTTCCTCGGAAGTATTTGTTTATTTTGTCCGCCATCTTTATTGGCGACTTGGCATTGTTGGCGCAGCTGGGTGCACACTAAAATTCACTTTTACCGCTGAACAATATGGACAGACTATAGACATTGTTCCTATTGAAACCGAGGCATCATTTCTGTAATCCACACATGGATCGAAATTCAGAGCTGTATACTCCTTTTCGGACCAAATATCAGGAATGTTTGTTCTTTCACTTCTTCTCCTGTGTCTCAAATTTAAATGCCTTTTTCTGTCAGCAGACAGGCGAGATTCATTCTGTCTCTGTCATTCAATTGCAGTGCGATTTAAAGAGAGACGGTTACTTCGCTCAGCAAAAGATTCTCCTTTGAAGAAAGTGTGGTCATTCTTTCTCTGATATTCGTTAACCTAATGTTTCTTTCCTCTACATTTTCATTACCACGCAACAAGCGAAGCGTTTTGGCATTTAATGTCCTCCGGCCAAATTTGAATTTCCTTCTTTTGGGGATAATGAGATTTGAATCGCTGTTTAAAATCAGACGTAAACAAAGAAATGTATCGCAAACCACAGCTCTTGCAATTTGCACATGCGAAGTTTGAGATTTCCGCTCACGCGCGGATAAGTGCAAAGCACAGATACTGCTGCTTTAAGCATGCACGAATCGTAGTAGGAAAATGATTAAAATCGCAATGGGGTCAATTCATGTGACGTAAAAGTCACATGTCATGTACTTCTTGCGCATGGCATTTAAGTTTCATCCGCACCGCTTTCGTCGATCAGTCTGCCATTAACGTTCTCCGTCAAGTATGAAGCGGATTTTTTGTTTACATTTAAAGTTATAACTTTTGAATCATTTTCTTTCCTCTTATTATGTGTTAACAAAGGAAATACTGGTGTGCTGATGGATGCATGCTTTAATGCGAAACACAAGAGTGACTGTCATGATAAAATATTTTCTTATTTTCCTTTCAACAATCCTGACTTGAGTTGATAGCTTTGGTATAGATTTTTCAAGCCTTCGAAGTCGGTGATATGCTCCGAGCATTTTAAAGAATTCATTCAGTGTTTGTCCATTTATTAAAAATAGCTGTTCTAGTAATTTGTTAGAAAAAATATTCGAAGAAAAAGAAATCGGTAAGTGATTTGCCGTCAAAAACAATCAAACAAAATCGTGAGGGCATTTCTAATTTACTTTATTCACATTTGATGAAATTTCTGATAATTTTGAATATACTTAGAAGGTTTTAAAATGTTTACTTGAATATTACTTGTTGATGTATATGGCGCCAGAACCTTCATCAAATAAATCTAAATGTAATCGCGCCATTCCAACTCCATTATGTGGTTTCAATTATTTAGGACCTACATCTAAAATCTATTTCTAGCATTCAATGAATCGAAGATATCATAAAGCTCAGAATAACATTTATTGACGAACACGAACACAAAGCTACATCGTTCTACGTCACATCTCTAATTAGTCATTACAAATTCTGAATTACAAAGTAATAAAAAAGAAGCGTATCAAAGTTCAACAGACACGGTGCATGCGCCGGTTTCCTGATGACTACAGCTGGAATAGGGAAAAGGCGTCTCTAAGACGGAACAATTACATTGCATTTTTTTACAAAATCTTATCTAAATTTAATTAATGTAAATAAACAAGCTCCTGTTGCAAAAATAATAACTGCTATAATGCTACACTTAGGTGGAAGTGAATATTACTAGTTTTCTAATTACATTTGCAGATTTGTGATGGGTTCAAAGTGAATTTATATCAAACAACTTTTCTATTGTTAAAAATGAAATGCCAATAGTTTATTATATTTAAACTGAAATTGACTGTTATCATAACATCCTGTTATAACACTGTACAACTCAGTGATTTCTGTTTTAATAAATAAAAGTCTTTTCATTGAAAATCAATTTCCATATCAGCATTTATTATATAATTTTTATTCCCAACTTCATTGCTACATGCATGTTTCACTTTTTCTTTCTTTTTTCTATTTCTATAACATAACAATTTTGAATTATAAAATTCTGTGAAAGCACAAAAGTATTTCTTTCAACTCCTCTTTATATCCTGTTTAACTTCTCTCTTTCTGTCTGTGTGTATATATCATGACCTTATTCTTGCTTATTGTATGTTTTTGTTTTATTTTATGATATTCATTCAATGTAATTTTTATCAATGTAACTTTAGCATTAAAAAATTTCATAAATGTTCTGCTTTAAAAATATATTGTTCAACATTATGTTTTTATTAGTGACTAGCCGCCTTTTGCGACCAGCCGGTTCGCCAGTATTACCGTTCACTACATTTTTCAATTAAATATTTTAAGTAACTGGTCTCTTAATAGATTATCAAACAAAATATTTTTAATCTTCAAATTTTGATAGTCATACCAAACTTATACTGTTGTTTAGATCGTTTCTTTCAATTTACTATATATATTTTGCTAATTTGTTGTCATTTCCGGTAAAACTTCAACTTTAATTTAAATTGGAAATGATGAAATTGCAATTATTATAAAGATATTTTTAAATAAAACAAAGCGTTTTATTTTATTTATCATCTTTATTGTTATTTATTTATTATTATTACTGAATATGAGTATTGCAAACAGAATCGCTCGGTATTTAAGTCTTATGTGAACTACAAAATATTTTTGATAATTTATGTAATATCTAAAACAATAATTCAACAAAAATTTCTCAGATTCAACATAAAATTCAGTTTTTAGTTTTTCTTTCAAAAGGATTGAAATGAAATCAATAATAATATTTTGTTCCGGCCTATAAATATATTTCAAAAATAATGAAGTCTAAATTTAATGCCGTAAAGTATCATATTCTGAGAAATATTCTGGACACACCAAATCTATATCTATATCTATACTTATAATAAAGCTCAATGTGTGTGTGTGTGTGTTGGAGCTCTACAGGCCATACCATTCAACCTACAGCTACCAAATTTGGCACGTGTATACCTTGGAGGCCGGGAATGTGCACCTGGGGGTTATTTTTTCGAATTTTTAATTAGAATTTTATTTATTTAAAAATTAAGCGAAATTTTGGCGTGTTTCTGCTATAACTTCCGAAAATATTACCGCACAAAAAAGATTTTTACATGAAGTTAAAGATCAAAAATTTATCTTTTAAATGCTACCAATGTTTTAAAATTAAAATTAAATTTCTGTTTTTAATGAATTTTTAAATAAATATTTTAACTCTATTTTTCAACAATTTCTTTCGTACAAAATAAAAATAAACGTTTCGCATTCCTGGGAAAAATATAGCATTTTTCAAAGTGTTGCCATCACATTGATTAAAGCACCAATTAAAAATAAATTAAATCTTTTTGGAAATAAAATTTGCAAAAATATAATTTTCGTCACGTGTCTGTAGGAAATGAAACAAATATGAAATATTATTTTTTCTAAAAAATAAATTCAAGAAAAATTATTTTATGATCTTTTACACTCTCTATATTATTAATCCAATAAATCAGTTATATTTTAAGGCAAGTTATCTTTAATATGAAACGGATATCCATTCAAATCACGGCCACACAGCTAATTTGTAAACCTTTAGTAAGACACAAATCTGTTGCGAATATAAATCGTAAATATTTTATTTAAAAGTAGCAAACGATTATTTTAATAATTATAAATTTTATTTTGTAATTAGTTGTGAAATTCAGATTGGCAACAGTGATATTTTTGGAACTTTTAATTTGTTGTTTAAAAACGATGCTAGAATTTTGAATGAAAATAAGTTGATGTAAATTTGATAATATTATCTACAATGTAATAAGATTTAGTTTCATAATAAGTTTGCCTGCATTCTATTTTTGTTGACGCACGAACACAACAGATATACTAAAAAGGTTTAAATAGAAAATGATTATATTTTATGTAACTTAATTCAATAAATGCTCTAATAAATAACAAATTTTATTTTACATAAAGCTTCTGCTGTGGAAATCACGAATAACAAAATGTTCTTGAAACACTAATATTTTAAATAAAAAGAGTTCATTTCCAATCAACTAAATCAATCACTTAAACTGACTGATTTATGAAAATTTGAATATCACTATTCAATAAAAAAAGGATAATTTTAGATTTTCCATCGATCGTTTCAAAGAAAATACGCCAATCAGCGCGCAGGTTTCTCAAGATTAATTGGCCTAAGATTATGAAAATGTTGAGTTTTTCTAAATTTTTAACATTCAAAACTTCCTAAATAAGTCTTAGTTGATCGTGGAAAATAGAAACATTCATTCATTTATTTAAAATCTGGTGTGTCCAGAATATTTCTCAGAATATGATACCTTACTGCATTAAATTTAGACTTCATAATGTTTGAAATATATTTATAGGCAGGAACAAAATATTATTATTCATTTGATTTCAATCCTTTTGAAAGCAAAACTAAAAACTGAATTTTATGCTAAATCTGAGAAATTTTTGTTGAATTATTCTTTGAGATATTACATAAATTATCAAAAATATTTTGTAGTTCACATAAGACTTAAATACCGAGATATTCTGTTTGGAATACTCATATTCAATAATAATAGTAATAAATAAATGGCAATAAAGATGATAAATAAAATAAAACGCTTGGTTTTGTTAAAAAATATCTTTATATTAATTGCAATTTCATCATTTCCACTTTAAATTAAAGTTGACGTTTTACCGGAAATGACAACAAATTAGCAAAATATATAGAGTAAATTGAAAGAAACGATCTAAACAACAGTGTAAGTTTGGTATGACTATCAAAATTTGAAGATTAAAATTGTTTTGTTTGAGAATCTAGTAAGAGACCAGTTACTTAAAATATTTAATTGAAAATTGTAGCCAGCGATAATACTGGCGAACCGGCTGGTCGCCAAAGGCGGCTAGTTTTAAATAAATGAATGAATGTTTCTGTTTTCCACGATCAACTAAGACTTATTTATGAAGTTTTGAATGTTAAAAATTTAGAAAAACTCAACATTTTCATAATCTTAGTCCAATCAATCTTGAGAAACCTGCGCGCTGATTGGCGTATTTTCTTTGAAACGATCGATGGAAAAATCTAAAATTATCCTTTTTTATTGAATAGTGATATTCAGATTTTCATAAATCAATCAGTTTAAGTGATTGATTTAGTTGATTGGAAATTAACTCTTTTTATTTAAAATATTAGTGTTTCAAGAGCATTTTGTTATTCGTAATTTCCACAGCAGAAGCTTAATGTAAAATCAAAAATTCGTTATTTATTAGAGCATTTATTAAATCAAGTTACATAAAATATAATCATTTTCCATTTAGACGATTTTAGCAGATCTGTGACTTACTAAAGGTTTACAAATCAGCTGTGTGGCCCTGATTTGAATGGATACCCTGTTCATATTAAACAAAACTTGCCTTAAAATATAACTGATTTATTGGATTAATAATATAGAGAGTGTAAAAGATCAAAAAATAATTTTTCTTGAATTTATTTTTTAGAAAAAATAATATTTCATATATGTTTCATTTCCTACAGACATGGGCCGAAAATTATATTTTTGCAGATTTTATTACTAAAAAGATTTAATTTATTTTTAGTTGGAGCTTTAATCAATGTGATGGCAACATTTTGAGAAAAGCTAATTTTTTCCCATGAATGCGAAACGTGCTTAATTTAAATTTTTTATGAAAGAAATTATTGAAAAACATAGTTAAAATATTTATTTAAAAATTCATTAAAAATAGAAATTTAATTTTAAGATTAAAACATTAGTATCATTTAAAAGATAAATTTTTTATCTTTAACTTCATGTAAAAATCTTTTTTGTACGGTAATATTTTCGGAAGTTATAGCAGAAACACGTCAAAATTTCGCTTACTTTTTAAATAAATAAAATTCTAGTTAAAAATTCGTAAAAATAACCCCCAGGTGCACATTCCCGGCCTCCAAGGTATACACGTGCCAAATTTGGTAGCTGTAGGTTGAATGGTCTGGCCTGTAGAGCGCCAACATACACACACATTAAGCTTTATTATAAGTATAGATTAAAAAAAAAACTGTTCTTTAGTATCTAGGATGTTTCTGTTGAATAAAATTGATTTCATCATTTACATTGACATTCTTATCATACTGTGTTTATATTATTTCTGAGTGTCTAGAAAAATAAATGTTGTTAAATAGTAAATAGCTTATTTTTAGTTTTTTGAATTAGTAAGTACATTGAAACATACATTTGATCATATTTTTTCAAATAATTATCACATATATTTTATCTCTCTCTCTATATATATATATATGTTACGGCCAAAGCCCGAAGTACGGCCAGTTCGCGAACTGGCCAAGTCCGAAATACTTGAAATTAATATTGTATTTTCTACTTCGGCTGGCCATTTCGCGAAGTAGCCGGGAATCCTTGGCCAAAGCCCGATGTGATAATCTATACTTATAAATAAAGTTCAATGTGTGTTTGTGTGTGTTGGCGCTCTACAGTCCAAACCGTTTGACACGGTGCACATTTTTGACCTTGGAGGTCAGAAATGTGCACCGTGGTGAGATTTTTTAAAATTTTTAATTAGAATTTTAATTAAAAACTAAGCGTAATTTCGGCGTTTTGTCACTATAACCAGAAAATAATACAGCACAAAATCGATTTTTGCATCAAATTAAAGCTCAAAAAATTATTTTTTTAAAGATAACCAATGTTTTAATTTATAAATTATGCTTATATTTTTAATAAATTTTTAAATAAATATTTTAACCATATTTTTCAATAATATATTTCGCTCAAAATAAAAATAAAATTTAATCTGCATGAGCACTTCAAATTAAAAAAAAAGCTTTTATCAACGTGTTGCTATCACATTGATAGAAGTTTAAATTAAAAAATAAATCATCTATTATTGCAAATTTAATAAATAAAATTGTAATTTTCGGCAGGTGTTTGTATAAAATGAAAAAAAAAAAAAAAAATGAAATAAGATATTTTCTGAAAAGTAAAAGGAGGAAAAGTTTTCTATGAGCTTTGACAATACCTATATTATTAATTCAATAAAAGGTACATTCTCTGCACAAATTGAGAAGAAATAAAAGCTGAGATGCATTATATAATATACAAGAATTGCCTTCAAATTATAAAACGATATTAGAAGACAAGAATAAAGATAAAAGTCAAAAGCTCAAATAAGTTTAGTTCCCGTTACTTTCTTGTAATCAATACATATTTTCTAGGAAGGGTTTCAAAATGTTTCAGCGCCTGTGGCTTCATATTGTCAAAATCCGCCACTGATTGCGCCATGATGCGGAAAATGAGCATTAATTTAAGTGCGAAGGGGAGAGGGGGGACCCAGATTAATAAACAATTTTAAAAGCCGTGATATACAGAAAATTTCTAAAATATAGATAAAAATACTATCGATAATTAATATAATATCGATAAAAATACTATCAATAATTAATATTATAATTATCGATAATTAATATAATATCGATAAAAATACTATCGATAATTAATACAATATCGATAATTAATATAATATCGATAAAAATACTATCAATAATTAATATAATATCGATAAAAATACTATCGATAATTAATATAATATCGATAATTAATATTATCGAAAATCGTAATTTTTATTCAGCATTCTTTATATCTTTACTAAATAGTAAAGGACAATGTGTGTGTGTGTGTCTGCGTTATACGTCAGATTCTTGACATAGCAAAACCAAATTTGGCACATATATACTTTGAAGACTGGGAATGTACATCTTGAGACAGTCTTTCAGAAATTTTAGTTGGAATTTTAATTAATTAAAAATTAAACAAGATTTTCGCCTTTTTCACGATATTTTTTGAAAATATTCCTATACAGAATGATTTTTATACTGATTTAAAATTTAAAACATTATCTTTTTAATGACAACAGTTTAGGTGCTGCAAAATTCTTTAGTCTAAATTTAGTGAACTCTTGAAATACATTTTTAAATTTAAGTTTTTCAACAATATTTTCATTTTTACGAATGAAATCTAAAGAGTTTTCATTGTTGCTACTAAATTTTCGTTAATTTCTTCCCTCGTCGACGATCAAAATGCGAAGATATGGTTTATTCTATCAAATTGGTCGTTTCTATTACAAGCATGATTTTTTTAATAAAATTTTTGAATACTGTGGAAATTATAGCTAAAATTTAACTTCATAAGAAATAAATGATTAGAACAGTTAAAAACAATTTTACATTATAGCTCTTTTAGCTTGTTTTGCTTTTTTACTGAAGTACACTGAATTTTTTTTATTGAACCAGAAATGCTTTTATTGAATAATCCATTAATATACGAGGCAAACCATTAAAAATCGTCAGTAATACATTAAAAATCTCAATATTGAATGATTCTTCTTTCTTTACGAACATGTCTCAGATTAGCAAGCATGTTAATGGAATAATTAGAGTTTAATCATGTCCCTTTCAAAACTAAAATTGTATTTTACATGAAAACAAAAAATATTAGAGAAGAGTATAATACAAGGAAAATTATTGTTTAAAGCCTTTAAAATAGTATATGGATATTAAAATTTGAAATTTAAAAATACTTCGCTAAGGAACCATTAAGTTAAGGGTTGAATGAAAATTTCACATAATTAAAAATTCTGGTGGATTAGCTTGTCGCCAAAGGGGCTAGTTTAAAATACAAAGAAAAATCAATGAGCTAGTCGCCCAGTCTTAATTACTGTTCTTTGCCAACTTTTGCCACATGAAAGTTTATGAACTCTAAATATATTCATTAATGGTCGCATGTCACCCTCCTGTCTCCATTTTCGAGAAAAACTGGATCCTCCCCCTTCCATTATTTCAATATAATTCTTTATGGAAAAATTCTGCATTAATGTTTTTTATCCTCAGCCATTTTTTCAATCACACAATAAAAAATTATTGTGTGTGAAAGCTAATCATTAAAAGCCTCTGCATACAATGATGCGTCTAACATGTGCATCAACTAACTGAATTTTTAGTTATAAGTTTGCATTTAAGAGACCGAATAAGCACTTAAAAATGCAAAAATCATTTAGAAACGCTTCAATATCTCAAATGCTCCTTATATTATAATAAGAATCAAAATGATAATAGGCGTGTCATCTAATTAGGAAGTTAAATAAATTCTTATGTCAAGGGATCCCTGAAAAACACACTACTTCATTATATATTCTAACTGGGAGAGTCCTCCTGCCTCATTATTACATACATTTAATCGATTTTTATTTCATATGAAAGATATAACGATTCGTAAATAAGTCATCAATGATTACTTTAACCCCATTCTTCACTTTCGAGATTAGTTGCAAAATAAATTCTCAATGCAGCGTCTCCACAATTGCTGAATCGATTTAGTCAAATTTTACTTGCCAATTATTTTTGTCTCTAAACAAACATAGATAATCAATCGGTAAAATCTATTTATTATGAAAGTATAATTAAAATGACATTTTCATTTGTTGTCATAATATGCAGCAGATCAAAGTTACTTGACTGAACTAAATTAATATTATTAACATGGTCGGTGAGCAATTTGCTGCTGATTTGAAATTAAAAGTATAAAAGAATTGCTTTAGTTTTTTGTTTTGTTTATCCAATGAAAGAGATAAATTTTGATAAGAACTATTTACATCAATCGTCGATTTTCGTAATTTGTATTGCGATTTTTCTTCTTTGCTAATATCAGAGTTACGAATATTGAGGGAATTCTATTTTAGCTCAAAGCTGTATAGTTGCTCAAGCCGGATATTTCCATTTTCAATAAAGTAGCATTACTTAGTTTAATAAGAATAGTATCACAATAAATTTTGTAAATCATCAGAAGAATTCTAAATGCAATAAGTTGAGAATGATAATTATGTATCTAAGTGAAAATTCTTTAAATGATTTAAATTAGTTTCCTTCAAGATGAAAGCTGGAGGAAATCCATGCTAATTCAATAAACAAGTGGGAACAGATCGTTTCCTTCTCTAAAACGCGTTAGGAAGTATTTGTAAAATAGTATGTATCAACCAAAACAGCCGAATTGTGAATTTTATATAGTAACTAGCTGACCCGGCAAACGTTGTTCTGCCTCATAAATTATTTCTATTGAATATTTTGGTTGTTAACGAATGCATTGTAAGTGTGTGGAGATGGGATCTATGACAGAAAGAGGTATGGAGCACTGTAGAAGATGACCGCCGATAAAAACTAAAAACACCAACCATTCATTTTTTCAATACAATGTATTTCATTAACATAACGAACATATACATTGTTTGATCTCCTAAATGTTAAACGTAAAGTGAAAAAAAGTGATATATTTTTTTGTCCTAAGGTATAAAAATGAAATAAAGAAAATCAATATTCATTTCGAAGAGCAATTGAGTGTACGATATTTTTTCTCTGTCCATCTTTAGCCAACACAAATAAGCTCGATAGTTTGCCCACGCGAGAGCATGCCACGTGTGAAAAACATGGTGTGCCCAAATCTAAGCCGGAAACAGACATCGTTTGGCCTTGCGACTTATTGTCATTGCGAATGCGAATCTAATAGGAAATTGAACGCGTTTGAATTCGATTGGCTCGTCTGTGAGAATCATTGGAATTCGTAGCAGCAAAACATTTTCAGCTCGGAATTTAACATTCAAAAGGGTGGCTTCGATAACGTTTTTCATCAGTTTTTTAATGACCAATCGCGTGTCATTGCACAGCCATGGTGGGTTCAAATTCCGAAGTAAAATAATCGGAGATCCAACTTTCAGTCGTAGAAGGTGTGGTGACATGCCTGGAAAATCCAGTGAGTTCAAAAACTCTGTTGGATCATTTACAGCTTCGTTAGCATCGCAAACTGTATCGATCAATTTGTATGATACCAAGTCGCCTGGCAACGACTGCTGTATCTTGAAGTTTAAATCGTCGACGTTCACATTTTTTGCTGCCAAAAATGGCTCTTTCTGCCAGCCACGCATGATTTATGTATTATGTGCGTACATCGGGAAATATGCGGTCAATGAGAGCATTTTGCGAATCAACGATAGTGCAGAAATTAGTGGACAATTTTATGCATCCAGTATTTTATTAGACAGCAACTTTTCCATCGCCGATATCTAACAATTGGTCCGAGAATGTGTCAGCAGATGGATCTTGTAGCATTTGGACGCGTGTGTCTATTTTTAGCTGGACTTTTTTTCAACATTACGTCACAGTGGCGATGATTTCAAGCAAACGTTGATCTCATCAGCGTACGGTAAACTTGGATAAGAACACACCCCAATTACCTAGCGTTATGAAATATACTTTACGACCTATTCTCATACCTACCAAATACACATACGTCATCTGACCGCGGTTCAAAATTACGAGGTCCGTCCCAAAATAGCCCCAGTGTTGCTTCAAACGGGACGTTAATATAAACTAAACTAAACTAAACCAAATACACATAAAAAATTTCATAAAAATCGGTCGGTGGAGTACGAACACAAACACCATGACATGAGATTTTTATAAATTAGATTTATATAAGAGAGATTATTTAAGTATGCATCGTGTACATTATAATTTTCTACAATAATGTTCTTTTGTCCTAGATTCAGAAATTTTCTGAAATCTTTTATTGTATGAATCCCAACTCTTGTATGTGCAAAAGATTTTTAATTGCATATTATATAAAATTAAAATTACTTATACAATAATAAATATCTTAAAATGCACTAAATATCATACCATATTAAAAATTATTTTAAGATCCATTTCAAAATTTTATTGCGTGATGGCGAGATTTTAAAATCAATGACATTAGATGGGAAAACGATTTATTTTATACACATTAAAAACATATCTACATAATTTACAGTTCATTTGTTTCTAAGTTCCAGCTACTATCTTCTGATTTTGTATAATTGTTTTCAGGACCAATCAAAGCAGTACCAACTCTGTCTGAATTTTTCAAATATCTAAAAACATAAGCATTTTATGTAGAAATGAGTTTTAAAACAGAGAAAAAGAAATACACAACACATATATGCATGCACTGACACATATATTGTATGTCTTAATTATACAGATGTGAAAGTTATGTGATAAAGACAAAGAAATTAAATTAATAATGACATCTTCAATACTATATTAAAATATAGTTTAAAAATGCAATATAATTCTGAAAATTCCAAAATAATTGCTTTAAAATTAAATAATTTTTTAAAAAATAGCACTGAAACATATAAGAAATATCGAAGTTATATATATATTTCATAAAAGTGGAAGTGATTTCTTTATCTTTTAATGTATATAAAAGAACTAAACATTAAAAAAATATCTTTAAAGAAATACAAATAAATTCAATATTGATGCACATTATTAAATAATTTTAGAGCACATTCATTAATAAGCATTATTTTGATTAATTAATTCTGGCATGATTAAAATCAAGATAATATTGAATTGAAACTAAGATGTAAGATCTCAGAATTGGACGAGATAATACAGGGGGTGTTCAAATGAAAAAGTACGAAACAGTACTGTGGGTATAAATGAAGACTTTATTCAAAGTATACACAATAGGCCAGAGCACAATGATCCCATTGATTAACGAGCCGAAGGCTTTCTTGTTCCCAGAATTTCTGTGGCGTTTCCCTTTCAGGTGTTTTTTCATGAAACCAAACAGAGGAAAATCGCAGGAGACATGTCCGGACTGCATGGGCGGACGGTCGAGCTGCTCCCACCTGAACTTGACCAGTCCCGAGTGTATGATCCTGGAGACTGTTGACGCGCGTTATCATGGAGCAGAACCACACCCTCCGTGAGTAGCCCAGGTCTTTTGTTCTTGATGGACCCGTGTAGACTTCAGAGTGTCTCACAGTACACATCGTAGCCAATGATTCTTCTGTGCAAGAGCAATTCAACAAGTAACGGACCTTGGACGTCGGAAAAAACGGTGAGCAACACCTTGCCTGCTGACGTCACGACTTTGAACTTTTTAAGGAGGAGGTGGCGACGTATGCTTTCACTGCATGCTATCCTTTGTCTCTGGCTCGTATGAACGACACCAGCTCTCCTCACCTGTGACGATCCACTCCATGAAAGCGGGGTCTTCATGATACCGAAACAGATTTTGAAGTTGCTAACCCCATACGTAGTTCCTTGTGCTGGTCGCTCAAGTGCTTTGGAACGCACTGCGCGCACACCTTCCGATTACGCAACCTGTCGTGAACAATTGTTCAAACTGTTTCAACGCTGACATCCATCTCTACCGCCAACATTCGCAATGTGACACGCAGCTCACTCCTCACTAGGTCGTCTACCTTGTCAATGAGATCGGCCGTGATGACTATGTTTGCCTAGCCTGGTCTCAGATCATCAACCAACCTCTCACGGCCTGCACGAAAACGGGTACTTTATTTCTTCATTGACTTGTCTGACACACAGTCTTCTCCGTATACGGTGAACATCCGGCGATGAATAGCGGCCGGTGTTCCGCTGTCAGAAATCGGATAAAGCCACGCTGCTCCTCAATCATCCTGTCTTCACATGCATTGCCACATCTTTCTTGCAATGTCAACGGAGTTCCCGCTCGTGATGGGCTACCTGCGTCCTGGCGGATGTTGACTGAGGCATTGCTAGAGCTATACTGGCTTTGACTGTTTCCTTCTCTTCGTGGTATGAAACTGCCACGTCAATTGGACGGCGCTCTTTATAACAGCCTCTGCTCTCTCCTGTGCATGAGAGCGCCCGCGCATGCTCCGATCTATGCCGAAGACACCAATCGCATCCCTAGATGTCTCGCTACGTTCTCCCATAGTAGCTCAGGCAAATATTTTAACGTTTACGTTGTTACGACGTTTCGTACCTTTTCATTTGAATACGCCTTGTATTTTGCTCTAGAAAATTTAAATATACAGAGATTAAAATAGATTTGGTCCAGTGAGTTTTAATTATTCTGGAGCTGATACTTATAAGCAATCAAAATTATGCCATTTTAATTCATGAATATAGGATCATCAGAATAGATACTTACACAGATGGACGATTCTGCAAATCAAAATACTAGAATTCTGGATATCGCAAGAAATGAAGTGCAGCTTCATTTTTTTTTTTCAATTGCAAAAACTGTGCAAAATTTCAGGATTTGTGCTTCTGAAAATCCACATGAAGCTGCTGAATCACAGTTAATATTAAATAAAATGTGAGTAGATGCATTGTATCTGAACTATGAATCAGTGAACCAGTCTATTTTGTCATCATAGAGGATAGGATCATATTTTGCCATTATCATCAGCCTTCATCCTTTTTTTCCTCCCAAAAGAAACAGACCTGGCAGACTAATTTGCTGACAGTTCGAATAAAAAAATAGATCCATACATTATAATATGTAAAAGATAACATTGATGCAAGAATTTTGATGTGACAAATCCTTGTATGGTAAATGTGAAGTATAGAGGTTTGGTGAAGCTTGGTTCTTGAAATACATGGAAATTTCTAAAAAGTTAGATATCTGACATCACTTTAAAAGCTGGATAACTGCTCTAGTTTAGTATAGTTTCAGAGTTAACTGAGTTACTGAATGCAGTAAAGCTTAGTAAGCTCTATAATATGTGCTATTATAATATCATTATGCTTGGTGCTCTGTTGCGATTGAGCTATAAAAATATACTTATCTCTACTTAATTTGTGGCATTCAAGTATAAATTAAATTATTTTGAACCAAGGAACCTGAATCATCAATTGCGCCTATGTTCATAAGGGAAAAATGGTACACAATGCAACAATATTTTAACTAAAATTAAGTTCATTATCAAAGGAATGCAGAGACAAATCATGAAACAGCAAGATGCATTAAAAAATAGCAAATACCAGCTCTGATTTCAATTAAAATACTGCAATCCAAGATCAATTTTGTTCAAACCGTATAGTTACTCATATGGCATACTTTACATTACAGCTCCTTTTACTGATTTAGTTCTAAAAGAATTCCACAATATTCTACGATAAAATTTCACCTCCTTCCCATTTATGGACAAATTGTAGCACCCTTCCCTCTTAAAAAAACAACTTACTTTTGAGTAGCATCTATAAGATCTTTTCGAGAACAACTGAAAATATTGTTCCTCATTTGTTCCTTCATTTCATCAGAAATATCTTCAAGGAAAACAGCTGAACCTTTAGACCCAGGAGGAATAGGAGCATCAACCTAAAATAAAAATTCATACAAATAAGAAAAAGGAATGAATTCAGATATAATTTTATTGTACTTTTAATAAATCTCAAATGAATTCAATTTCTCTCGCAACAGTTCTTCATATTATAAATCTTTAAACTGTCTAATAATAACAAAAAAAAAAAAAAAAATATGCAACAAAAATCTTATTTATTAAAGTAGAGGTTAAATAAATTATTCAATATTTACTTAAAATTTTTGAAAATTTAAGTTGTTGGAATTATTTGAGAAGAGAGAACAATTCTTTCAATGTATAATACATAGTTAAATATTTAAACTGTGTTTATTCTATACCAATGGTATCAAATTGCTCAATCTGGATTAAAATATTCTTTCTAAAATTATTAGAAAGTAGCAAAATATTTCACATAATACAATAACTATAATTTAAAATTCAGGAATTTTTTTAAAATAGAAATGATAAATAGTATTTATTAAGCTGTAATGTAACATAAGTGAAAGTTAAATAAAATCTTTTAAATGAGTATTAGAAGCAAATATAAACAAATATCAATTTATTGCTAACATTAAAAAAGATTTTGATATATGAAAAACACAAAGCTATTTATTTCTGCCAAGTTAAATGCTTCATTTTTTTTGCTAAAAGAAAGAAATTATATAAATTAATTTTTGACTAGTGTTTTAAAAGTAACTTTCTAAATTTATATTGATATAAACAGAGCAAATTAAAATTCACTTACTTCACTAAAAACTCCAAGTTTGGCTTCAGTGATATCTTGATCAGAATAAGAACCTTCCAAAAGCCATTCAACTCCAGAAGAAAAACTTTTTAAAGTTTTTGTAACATTTGGGTCTCTAAACAAAAAATAGAAATTCTTTAAATTTATAAATACCATATGTTTCATTATTAAAGTAATTCCTAAATTGTTTTTGTTTTGAAATATAACTAATGATTCATCATTCTTTTAACCTAAAAGAAATTAATTCATAAAAAGACAAAAACACAAATGAGTTTCAAAACTCCCAGCATTTAAATAACAAATAGGACACAGGCTTGGCCTGAAAAAACTGAATTTCATAAAATAATAAACTGTGCCAAACATGAATAGCAAAGATTAAAATAAATACGATCAATTGAATAATAAAATAAATAAACTTATACAAAAAAGTGATTGAGATATTATAACTATTATAGAATTATTACATAAAAATTAATAAATCTTAAGAAGGATAAATTTTGATTCTAAAACACTGATATATGCAGAAAGGTGTCATATCTAAAAGAGCCATTTCAAATTGAATGTACAGAGAAAGAAAATTTAAATTTTTAAAAAACTGATATATCTCACAAAAGAAAAGAAGAAGGGGGGGGGGACCCAGATGAGATTAAAAAGGAAAATTAATTAAAAGCAGCATAGCAAAATAATCAGACTTTATTGCTGGATACAAGTCCCCTATTATTTTATAAAAATAAATTTTATTAAAAAAAAAAATTCTCTGCATATTGCTTGAGACATTGGCTTGTTCAGTTTAAAATTTAGTAATGAGCAACTTAACCATCAACATCAGAATAATTTTCATCAATATCCAATTATTTGACAAAGAAATGGATCATTAATTGGAAAAGCAGACCTTTATGTTTTTACCATCTTACACACAAGTTATTTTATTAAAAAAATGAAAATAAAAAACTATTGAAATGAAGGAGAAAGAAAGAATTTTAATCTTTGTATATTAGAAGTGACTGTTATTTAGAATAAACATAATTGTTATATTAACATAAATTGAAATATTAATAAAAATTAACTTTTAAACCAATTTTTAAATTACAAAATACAATATCACACTATGCAAAAAATATTAATAAGTATTTGCATGGTACTGTTAAATGAACCATAATCATTTAACAGTGCCATACAAAACTTTTATCACTAATGCAAAAATAATTAATTGAAGATAATTTACCTGTAGGAATAAAACATAAAATGTCCTCCTTTACTAATGGCTGCACCTCCTCCATAAGCACCTCCTTTTTCTCTGCAAAAAATAGAATTGCTATCTCAGAGAAATTATGAATGTGAGTTTTTAATTCATTCAGCTTTTAAATCATATTGTAAAATATGTTTCTTCAATGCAGCAACTGCTTATTAAGTAAAGTTTGTATTTAGATATTGTCAAAGTATATTTGGTTGTGGAAAAAAAGTAAGACTTGTATGGTCTTGTGAAGAGGTCATTTCTGAACATAAATAATAAAAGTACCTTTTGATTTCCATGGATTTTTTATACATTCTACTTCAGTATTAAATGTTACAAATTGTTGGGTATTAGTAAAAGCATAATGTGAAGCTACAATTGCAAAATAATAGAATTTATTAATTATTACCATAATATTATTATTATGAAACATTTTTTTTCTTTAAATAACTCTTATATTGCAATTCTTTTATTCAATCCATGCATGTAACTGATAAAACTGCTATAAATAATTTAACTAAGGAGAGCATGCACTATGAAAAGTAATGCAAAAGAAATTTTAAAATTACATCTAGTCAAAATGCTCCATAAAAACAATTCTAGCTATAAAAGAAGAAATTTTACACACAAAAACAACAACAACAAAAAAGATTTTCGGTATATTATTCAATGCACTTCAAACACAAAGCAAAAATATATTTCCTACATAACTTTTTTGCAAAAGAATTCTGTTTATCTGGCCTTATAGCAATCCCACATGATAAAATTTGTATGAAATATTTTGTTCTTTTCTCAAAATGATTTCTTAGACTTTTTTATAGTCTTTAGTATTCTTCTTTCTGATTCTATATTATGAATGTTTATGCCAATTCATAATATCAGATTATGTTTTTTAATACACATATATTTCTTTTTTAAAAATTCTGAAAGATATTTTTTTTTTGTAGTAAGTGAAAACTTGAAACATTAAATTTAAATAATATTGAAAATTTAAATAATTACTCCAGCAAGTCATATGTATAGCAACAAAATATGCAGTTACTATTTCATTCAAGGCAAGAGCTGTCCTTTTGGAGAGATTGCAAAAAGCATTTATTTAGAGTCTTCTAAAGTTCTTTGCACTTTCTTTAATATTATGAACACTATACAAAACAATATTTCTGTCTTTGGTGCAGCACTTTCTTTCAAAAGTTAATTGTTTTTTCTCCCTTTCGAAAGAGAGTTTTTCCTTTTGAATTCCAAATATAAAATACAGCCAGACTTTTCCCTTAACTCCAATAAATTTAAAAGAAAATTCTTATCTTTTAAAAAACAATTTCTACAATTATATGTTTTTTTTTAATCTAATAGCCTTTGCAAGATTTAAAAAGATGTGGACCACAATTACACATAATTATGCAACTTTTATATTGCTCTTATGGGATATTCATTAACTTTGTTTGTCTAGATGCCAGCAGCCTTATCCTTCATAACCTAAATTGTCTGCTATTTTTCTTAGAATAACTTAAACTATTTGACATTATTATCCGTCATAAGGGCTGGATTAAACTTCATAGGGGTTTTAGACAAAGCTATTTGCGGGGTCCCTTTCTGCACCAAATCCTCAAAATCTAATATTTTTTGTCAGTTTAAAGTAGCATATTTTGGCAAATTGAAATAGCAAAACAATTAACTACAGATCCCATTCTAAAATGTTAGTTTAAATATATCATATATTAATTAATGCACAAATGAATTTTGAAAGTAATTGGAAGAAAAATAGTAAAATATAAATACAATTATTGTGGAACTTTTTTTGAAGATCAAATAGTATTTGATTTGAAGCTACTCTTCTAACATCATAGTAAAGATGTGTTTATGGGTGTGTATTGTCGTTCTACAGGATAAACCATTTCATCTATCAGATATATTGAGAAGGAAGGGAATGTGCACCTTGAAGTAATTTTGGTGGTGGTGGTGGGGGGGATTTTAATTAATTAAAAATATGCTAGATTTTGATGCTTATGGTAATTTCCGAAAATATTAACACACAAAAATAATTTTTACAGTTTTAACCCTTTGACTACTAATAGGGCATATACAACTCATGAACATTTTAAAATTAGTTTAAATAATTCTGAGTAAAAGAAGTTCTTTTTGGTGGGTTGAGGGTGTATTTCATGAACATGTAGAGAACATGATACAGCCTTAAAACTAATACAGGTGATATTATCATCATTTTATATGTGATTGCAGAGAAAAAGATTTTTAATAATTTGTTGTCAAAGTGCACACACACACATACACACACACACACACAAAAAAAAAAAAAATTATACCAATTTAGTTATAATTAAACAATTCTCTTGAGTCTAGATTTAACATATTTTAGATTAGATTAGATTAACATATTTTTCAAGTATATTTCACAAAAATATTTTCATAATTTCCATCAAATATTTGATTGTGTAATTTTCTTCTACTGTTAAAAGCTATAGATAAAGGATACTGTTTAATATCTCTCTCATCTACAGATTGAATAAAAAATGTGAAGTTACAATACTGATAAATTTCAAAGATAAATGAACTGGACATAATAGTGCTATGATGTCATGGAACTGATCTCCATCCATATATACAGTGAACAGGCAATATGTAAAAGATTATTAAAACAGCACCCAACAGTTTCCAAATAATAATTTGTTGTTATTTGGAAACAGATCCAATCTGTTCAAAGACAGCTAGTATGAAGTTGACTTATTTCAATAAAAGAGAAATCAGTATTTTTTTATATGTTACAGGATATAAAACACCTCTGATGCATCCTCATAGATTAAAATAAAAACTGAATTGAAAAAACAGGCTAATATTAAAAGTTATGCTTATCTTAATTTTATTTATGATTATAGTGAAATATATTTGTACAAATAATTTGTATTTTTATTCTTTAAATCATTAGTAATAATTCATTTTTTCAGTGAATAATTGAAAAAAACATACACGTTATTATATAATAACAAAATTAAACATACATTCATATACTAAATCACAAATAAAATGAAAAATTCTAAAAATAAATTTAAGCTCTGATCAAAATGCATTTAACATTTCAAATGCAAATTTAAGAAAATTTAAATTTAAAAGAAAAAATACCTTATTTCACTATGTAGAAATTTAGAAGACATTAACTTGGCAGCAACTTTTAAGCTAAAAAAGAAAAAGATATATATATGCATTAATGACCCAAATTAATTAAAAAAAATGTTAAAAAGATTTAAAAGAGGAAACCAATGAACATTTCCACAAATATTAAGAGCCATGCACTTTTTAGTAACTTAGACTTTAATGCTTTTCTTAAAAAAAAAAAAAAATGATAATAAATATTTTTTCTTAAAATTACATATTAAAAGGAAGAATAATTAAACAAACATTAGATTATAGAAGTATTTATTAAATAATGAATAAGGGAATATGATTTTGATTGAATTATGAAACAGTGAATGATAGAGAATGATATATATGTTATAGATGTTGTTCTATAAAGATCCCACTGAACAACAGCCAATATATTTGAATATATAAAGTCAAACTGAATTTTGAATCAATTAAGGCATTTGCTTGGTCTTGAATTTTATAATATTCAAAATTTGAAGCATGAATATTGTCCCATTAATATCTAATCAATCAACTTAACTTAAAACATATATTTCAAATGACTTCTTTTATATAATTTTAAAAACAACAGGATTAAGATAACTGTAAAGTAAAATTAAATACAAACACTTTTTTTGTTATTTTTTTAATTAAAAATTAGCAAAATGCAATTAAAAAAACTTTTTTTCAAAATATATAATTAAAAAAAATATAGTAAACTATTAAGAAATAAAAATTACTTCTGTATTCTTTGCATAGCCTTTAAAATAAATTAAGTGAAAAAAAATCAAAAAACCGTAGTTTGAATTGAAAATTTGACTATTAGCAACTTTGACTTGACTTAAGTAAATTTCATTTATTGCAAATTAAAAGAAAAAAACTTGTCACTATCTCCTCAAATTTCATTATAGCTGGAACACTGAAGGTAGTAAGAGAATACAGTTAATGAGGACATTTTAATGAGTTTTTATATCAATTGATTAGTGAATTTAAAAATTATTTGCATTAATTTGAAACCATAATACCATGATAATGCTTTGCCTGCATTTATAATTACTTTAAAAGATTTACTGTCATTTATAGCAATGATCATATGCACATTAAAAATGCACTTATTGTACCATATTTGCATATGCACTATAATATGCTTGTTTATAAATGTAGTAAATAAAACAATGAAAAGTGTGTTATTGTAAAATATTTCTTAAAAAATTATTACATGGAAAAATATTATGGAAAAATGATATTTGCTTAAATTTTAAAGTGACATAAAAATTATTTAGATGCAATAAAATATTCCAAAGATATTGAAGATACTATAAAGCTATAAACAAAAATTAAATAATTTTTAATTAGATTAAATAATAATTAGATTAAATAATTTTTAATCTAATTTTCAATTTAATTTTTAATAATAATGCTAAATGCCCAATCTTAACGAGTATCAATTATCTGCCCTATAGAGTATTATGAGTGATTTTTATGATGTCACATGAATTTACAAACAACATCCAGCTTGTAATCATTACCATGTTAAAAATAATAAATGTTGAAAATCACTTTCAGCTCTGAATTTCTAAAACAACTGCAGCTATTGAAACACTTTCAGTACCTGTTCATTAACTTCATTTGTAGCCATGATCCCCATTTGGGGATTTTGGAATTTTATGTATGCCACTTGCTGCTAAAAAATATATTTGATATCCCTGACAGTTTCATTCTTGAGTATCACTTAATATTGTGTTAAGCAGAAATATTGGACATGAAAATGTAATTTAGAGGATATAGTAACAATCTATTACTTACTGATCTTTACTTTATTGTTCATTTTATAATGACCAATAAAAAACAAAAGACTAAAAAGTAATATGTTTTCAAAAATATCAAATATTTTTAAAACAAAATATAATTTGAGTAGTATTATACTGTTGCATAACTTTTTTTTTTGCATATATATCTTATCCAATGAAGTAATAATTCATTTAATTTTATTTATCTACCTTAAATCATAAGGAAGTTACAGAGAAATGAAAATTTCATTCCACCCCAACATTTCCAGCTCCTCTGAGCTGGATGGCCTATCTATAAACTCAGTCTAGATTTTCACACTCCCTTTTATTGATACATAAATCAATAGAATTTAAACATAAATTTGCAATACATGGAACAAGTTTTGCAAAAATATGCTTTCTTACAAAATTATATCTATATGATATGCAAATAAAAATCATACTAACCTAGCAAAGTGTGGATTACAGTAAGGAACTGTTAAAATACTTTGGCCTAAATAATTAACAGAGAAGGGCAAAACAAAGTGAGTTTTCTGATTTTTAGCTTCATAGTGAGTCTGAAAGAAATTGAATGAAAACAATTAGTTACGAGCAAAGTATATAAGTATTTTAAAAATTAAGAAGAAATTTCCATTAGATAAAAAAAATCCCCTCCTCATACAATTAGTATTAAAGTAAAATTAGGTTAATATAAAATTTTATTAAAAAGTCTTTTTTTTTTGTTCCATGAAAAATATAAGAATTGTCTCATAATTTTCTAACCTCAAATTATGGTTAACAGCAGTAAGTACTTCAATCTGCTAATTATTTAGTATAATTATGAATATTATTTAATTAAATGTCTAATTAATAATATAATAAAAATTTCAATAAATTATTTTATATTCATATATTTTCTCAAGTAGATCAATAAAAAAATTTATGCATACAAGTTAACTGAAGATTTCATGTTTGTTACTTTTATTTTTTTTAAAAAATATATATATATATAATAGATAATGTTTTGGAGAGGATAATGCCTAATAACTAATAACAATGATATGCATATCATATCATAAATTTAAGCTATCATATATTAATTAAAATGCTTTTGCAAATCTAACATTTTCATAATTTGTTTCATTGTCATACATTCGCAATGAAAATTTATAGTTATAAAATAAATGTAATAATACAAAATGTATGATAATAATAATATTGATAATCCAAAAATGAGATAATTCAAAATAAATTTATTTAAAGGAATTGAAAACACAAATAAGAGATTAGAATACGATCTGCAGTTTTTTTTAAAAATTGTAACAGTTAACAAACAATCCTAAAACAAAAGGATGATATTTTAAAAACACACAAGACATCACATTTGTTTTAAAGCCAAATACTTTTCATGTAAAATATTTGGCTTTAAATGACTATAAAGTCTTATTACTTTATACAGGAATTTTTCCCATGAGTTATTGAAATTATATGAATACTGATAATAATAAAAGAAATCATAAGAAGTTACCTGTTTGTAATCAGGTAAGGCCTTTGAAATTGGAAGCTGATGTAGGAAGGAATCTAGAGAATTAACTGCAGATTCCATGAAGTTTGGCATTGCATTAAGAGAACACCTATAACCAAAAGACAATATTTCCCTTCACATAATAAAAATCATTATAAAATTTTCAAAAAAAAAAAAAAAAAAGTTAAAGACACCATATAAAAATAGGTACCATTAGATGGCCTGATTAAAATGTTTGATTTAGCTCATTTAATATCTTATTACAAAGAATATTTAGTGGCAATCATTTCAATTTGGATTTCAGCAAAGTGATGAAAATGAGCAGCATTTATTTTGTTCAAACTTCACATTGCAGTAATCAAAGGATATATTTTTTTGATGGAATTAAATTACAAACTGCTTTAGTTCAATTATATTAACATCCCGTTTTGAAAGAACACTAGAAACTACTTTAGAATGGGGCTTGTGAGTTTGAACCATGATTAAATGATGAGGACACCTCTTGTATTAGCCCCTACTTTCCAAATTTCCACACCACATGAGAGGATATACAATCTTATTAGATTTGAAATGTACCAGACATATTTGCTTAATGGTACTTCGGTGTAATTCAATAAAGAACCATGAATTCTTTGTAACTGAAGTTGAAAGCATGACACCAGGTTACTACAGCCCTCCTAGTGGAATAAGATCTCTATCAAATATTGTAATCTGATTAAAATATTTTTAAATTACTTTACATATCAATAATCTATATTAAAAACTAAGACAAAAACTTATGAGAAACGATGATGGATGTTACACAATTTTGTTATTAATGTTTAAGGCGGATTATTCAGAAATTATATTTTTAGCTTCCAAATTATCTTTCTTTCCATTTATATCAATGATTTTCCCTCTTGTATAAAAATTTGTTTCAAATAGCAGTAAAACAAAGATATTAACATGTATCATGTTGCAAAGCGATTTTTTAAAAAAGAAGAATTAAATTAAAAGTTGAAAATTCTTTACAATCAGGCTCAAGAATTACTAATTTAATTAAAAAGTTAGCAGTTTTAAAATATATAATAATGTTGTTATGCATTGAAAATTTCATAAATAAAGTATACAACTTACTTAATAGGAATTTTATTAAATAACACATCAGCTAGTTTTTTCAGCCTTCCAAGTAATTCTTCATGGTTCTGCATTTCTGCTAGTTGCTTCATAAAAGTGATCTAAAATAATAAAACCAAAGAAAAATGCAAAATTTGGGTAGGGAAAAACTTGAATATCAAAAACAGTAGCAATCATCTACAACAGTATATTTTTTTTATTAGAATTATCACAAAATAACAAATAAAAAAATGCACAAAAATTTCTAAAATGTTTAAAAAAAAACATCTGAAAAGTAAAATACTGAATTTAATAAATAAAACTAATTTGTAAAACAACAATATGATATGAAGATCCCATGAATTTTAAATAACTTTAAATAAACTGAAATTAATTCGAATATTTTTACTTTTGATTAGAAATAATATTTTATTTATTTGCAAATCACATGATTCAATGTTATATATATGTATTATTTTATGTACTTAATAAAGACCATGATAATTTGAAAAAACATGATAAAATTTCTGTTAAGACGATGATTTTAAGTTAAATGTATCAACCTTTATTTTCTACTTAGCATCAAGTATTTTTCTTTTCAAAAGCATTAAAACAAATAATCATTTCTGATAAAATTTTCTTAATATATTCTTGAAATGTTTTGAAAGTTAATAATAAAATAAATAAATTAAAAATATCAATTGAATATTTATTTACAAAAAAAAAAAAAAACATACAATGAATATTTAAGATTTATTGCAAAAACCTTTTTATGCCAAATATAGCTTAAAAAAATTCACATTAAATAAACCTTTTTAATCAGTAATTTCAGAACATTACTAAAAAAAAAAAAAAAACTAGAGGATGTATCAATGAAAATTTTTGTGATTATGAATGTTATTTCATATTTAAGTTCAGTTCAGTTATTTCATATTTATTATAAAGTTATTTTAGTCTTGATACAAATAACTAAGGTTTTGACAATGCTATAAAGATTTTAGTGAGTAGGAAAAAAAATTAAGTAATTAATAATGTTACAAATCAAATAAAATAATTCAGATTATAACTGATTTCCTATGTTCCATTGAAAGAATACTTACTCTAATTCTTTAACTCTTAATAATCTTACCTGACTGAGACCAGACGTTTTTTCCCTTAGATGAGCACAATGACTAAGTGTACTACTAGCTTTTCGCATAGAATATCGGTGCCCATTGTAAGTGATACTTTGTGCAAGTTCAGCAGCACCTAATTGTATAAGTTGTGTCAGCCGTTCACTGTCTTCAAGTTGTACACTAATAACATAAAAAATATTCCCAAATAAGTCTGATATAAGAAAATGAAAAAAAATCTATATAAGATTACCAAATCTATGGCAATATCATATTTAATACACAACCTATCAAAGTCTACAATACAAAATTGTATTGGTTGCAATTTGCTTTGAAACAATAAGTTAAGTAATAGAAAAATAACTTTCCATTATTTCCGGACATGCAAACAAAGAAGGATTGATTTCCTTAGTTACAGATTCATAAGTAAGCAAATAATGAAACCAATCATTATATATAAGATGCTTCTGCTTATGTAAATAAATATTCTGCAAAATTTTTATGTTGAAATAGATTTATTGATATAATTTTCAAAGTTATCATCCATCTAAATTATTGTAATTTATTTTATTTCACTGCTCACATACACATTAAAGAATTATAAAACAAAGTTAAAAAAAAATATAAATAAACGCAAGTATATAAGAATGAGTGTAAATAAAATATTAATAAATGAATTAATTATAAATAAATAAAAATAAATTATTACAAATAAAATATAAACAAAATAAGTAAATATACCTAAAACATCCTCAAATACAAAAATTGCTTGTATTAACATTGTTGTGACTTATGACACTTTACAAGCCCGCTGACAGTTATCTGTCAGCACCTTAAGCCTATATTAACATTGTTTCTCTCATGATCAAATTTAATAACTAAAATATTTAAAATCCTTACAGTAAACTTTAAACTGTTTTGATAAATGAAGCTAAAATCATAATTAACTTCTTAAACTATAAACTTATTGGTAGAAGCTTATAGCATGTCATTACAGTACAAGAAGTTAATATATATGCTAAAACATATAATGGCATAATAAAAAACATATATTAGCATAAATAAAAAAATATAGATATAATTTGCATTCATTTCTAATGCTTCAATATTATAAGTATATGGCATATGTTTTTCATACTGTAGAGATTCTATTCCATTCTATGCAATGATATAGTTACAGAGAAAAGGAAGCAAGAGGATAAAAATAAAGTTTTGGCGAAATTGCATGATGATAAATTATTATAATGCTTTCAAAATTTTTTAAGTCAATATTGCAGTTTTGGGAGGGGGGGGGGGGGAGAGTTCTACGTTCCAAGCATAAATACTATAATCCCAGTAATTATTAAAACTTAGAAAATGAAACTTACTTAGTGATGATATTTTTCCAAAGAGAAAACATGGATTCAATGTTTTTATCCAAGCAGTAAGATGATAATAAAAGAGCCTACAATAAATAAGAAAAGTTTAATATTTTTAAAATAAATATAATTCTTAATAATTGGAATTATTTTTTATCTATTATGAAGCCAAACTATACATGAAAAAAATTTATATGATTCATAACTTGAAATTACAAATTTTTATGAAATTAGGAGAAATGCATTAGTACTGATATAGCATTTGAACTAAAATCTAAATTTAATAAATAAGGCATTTTACTTTACAATAAAGTTACTCAAAGCAAAACAAATGCATCCAACTTATTATATCATTATGTTGATGTCTATAAAGTGACAATATATGGACAGTTAAATGCAGAATTTCTCAAAAGATCAAAGAATTGATTTTTAAAATATAATAAGAAGCTTGTCTAGATCATAAGAATCAAATACTTAACCTGTCTAAACTGCAAAGGATCTGAAGGATTTTCGGATAAATGGAGAGATACATCTAATCTCCCAGTCTTTAACTGAATTTCTTGATCTAATTCTTTGTAATTAAGATTTCCTGCTCCCATTCTAAGGGGAAGAAAAATAATAATAAAAGTATAAGAAAGTTTAAGAAATAACTACAATAAAGATGAGATTTCATTTGAATATATGATTAATCTATTAATAATCTCACATCACTTAATATAAACATTAAAACAAGCATTTAAGCAAATTGTGGTGGCATGAAGATCTTTATGATCATGCAGTGGAAGCAAGAGGACCCATGTTTTCGGAAACATTTCTTTAATGATCACATTTCACAAAAAGCAAATACAAAACATGAAGAAAATACGACATTCATGTGTGCATCTCTTCAACAGAACAGCATCTCATTTCATTATTATTACAATCGCACTGCACTATGAGATGTATACCTAATCAGGCATCACCATCTATTATCGAAAAGAGAAGATAGAGTAATGCAATTGCTACAAAATTAATTTTTTTTCAAAGAATTCAAATCTAAGAGCTGAATATAAAAGTTTTACAAATTCAAACAGAAAGCAAAGAAGAAGAAGGAGAGAGAGAGAGAGATAATTCTATTAATAAACTATACAGATATTAAACAGAATCTTTCTTTAGCTTTCAACAACGGAAGAAAATCATGAGAAGAAATATTTGAGGAAACATTGAACATTGGTTTCAGTTTTGTTCACAACAATGGAAACATTGTTGTGAACTATACTTAAAAATATGTTTAAAACTTTATTAAATCTAGGCTAAAGAATTTTACAGCAACTAAATTGGCTTCATTGTGAATATAATTTTTTGAACTTTTTTGTGTGGGAATATTTTTGGCAGTTATTGTGAAAAAATATCAACATTTAACTTTTTCCCCTTAATAATATTAAAAAAATAAATACATAAAAATAAAAATAATGCTCTGAGATGTATGCACATTTCTACCCTCAAAAGTATGCTGAGTAGCTCTAGGTCAACTGTGCTGGTTTATTGAGTGTCAACCCGCACATAGATCTTTCTTTATTATAAGTAAAGATAAATAACTTCAAATAGTATTTGATCTTCTATAAAAGTTATCATTTTTCTCTGTTTTAAAATTGTTACATATAAAATGCACTTACTGAGTGACTATGCTGGTGAAAAGTGGTAAAAGCATGAGATCCTCTTCAGAAAGACCAGATACATCAACAAGGGCCCTAAAGTATGTCACTTCATTAGTTGGTTGTTCACATATTTGCAGAGGAACTTTTCCATTTCCTGGAGTGTAAGATTAAAAAAACTTACAACAGAAGTTTCAAGGTAATAAATTTTATCAAAAACAATGAAATCATTTTGAATAAAAATCTCGTTCCAAACATACAATATGAAAATCACAGATAAGATCATATTAGTAGTTCTGTATAATTAAGGAATCATATAGCTAAATAAATAAAAAGAAATCTTATGGCCTGTAACTAAAAAGAAATTTTTCATCATTTTTAATTGATTAAAATTTTAAAGAGATAAAATGTGTAAAACTGACGCCCATATTTTATCGCCACTAAATTATTTATCATTCCCATTATATTCAAGGCTAAATATCTACAAATTTTTACCACTGGATAACGAATTCATTTTAAATAGATATACAAGGAAAAAAATGAGAACATATATAATTAAACTTCACTTTATTAATTACAAAATTTATTAGCATAGCAATAAATAAAGATCTGGCTTATATCTTCCTCATCCTAAAAGCATTACATTTTATTTTTGTTTTATTAAAAGGTATTTTATAAAATCCACTTATTAAATGATACAATATATTCATATGTTTATCATTTAATTATTCTGCATTGCTTAATTTAATATGTACATTTTCAGTTTAGAATTCGTGTATCATGCTATTAAAATTTTCAAAAATACAAACTCTTTACAAGAATTATAATAAAATTCAGATTCACATAAAACAAGACACTTAAAATGTCTTAGGAGGAGGTGAATTTAAAATTTTCAAATTCTAATAAGATACTACATATTTTTAATAAATATTTAATCATTTAGCTAAAAAGTGCAAGGGAAAACTCCATGAAAGGCAATTTCATAGGGAGGTCTAATTGCAAATTCAGTAATACTACAATTCTTGGTTTAAGAATATTTTGTGTACTTATTAAGAAACCACAATAAAAAAAATAATACCCAATATAAGAAAAACACCAAATATAAAAACATCCAAAAATTAAAAAATATATTGTCTTCCTAGTCAATGCATTTTTTAAGAATATAACTAGCCAATAAATTTAGTTATCTTCCCTGCATAACATATAAATGCCTAAATATATTTCTTCAAAATTAAAAGAACATTAAAAAAATTTTAAGGGGAAAAATAGTTAATTCAACTAATATTTTTAAAATTTTATTTCAGAAACTTACCAAGAGAAATGAACTGAAGAGGAGTTTTTTCAACTGATTTTTTCACATCATCTATTTGTAGAGTTGGGAGGCACGAAGCGTCAATATGCTTTTGATGTTCAGCTAATTCCAAACCTATAATAAAGTAATTAAATTAATTTCAGAGTTTTCAAGTTTGAAACTAAAAATAAATGTATCTAACATAATTAATAACATATACATAATTAAAATATCATTTCATTTATTGGCAAAATAAATAACATCAAAGAATTGTTTAAAATAGATGATGGTATGGTGTTTATTACAAGAAACAACAAGTAACTAGTTCTATAAAATATGATTAGATTCACATATGAAAGACAGATTATTAGATTTGAATAAATTAAGACAAACACTCAATAATGATTTAACAAACAACCACTAAATTTAAATAAGAATTAAAATTAATAACAATCTTAATTATTAACAAAAAATATTAATTCTTATTAATAGCTTATAATAATTGATGTCCAGTATTGCTTGGAATTAAAATAATTTGATGTTTTAGCATTTTTAATGTAAAAAAATATTTTTTAAATAAAATATTATAATATGCAAAATCCATTTATCATCAGAAAGTTTTTTTTATTATAATAATCAATTGAATCACATGGCTTTTAAAAAAGATTGATAACTAATTTTCTTCATACATAGTTAATATATGCAATCCTATTCAACTATTCTTATCTTAAATAATAAGTTGTAAAATTTGGTTAAATTTGCTGCAGTTGCTTGGGAGATGTGGAACACATTACATAATTACAACGACTTTTACTTACATTAAAATCAAATTATTGATTTATAACACAATGTACTGCATTTAAAATACAAAACATTTTTTAAAAAATACATCATAAAAGGCAGTATGATTACTCTCATAGAACATGGTTTAAGTATATGAAGTTCCCTTTATAGTGTATAGTAATTTTAAACAATGAATATCAAATAATAATATAACCAGATGATTTTAAAAATTTATTATGATATTCTTAACACACTTTGCCAAAAACAGACTTTTTTTTAAAAAATAAAAAACTATTTGAAAAGTAATTTATAAATGTTGGTAATATATAGTACTATTAATTTAAATAGAAAAAAGAATCAGAATTACCCTGCTGATATATCTGTTGTCGTTCTGTATCACTTAATTTTGATACTTTAGACTCTAAAAGGGCTTTTTCCTTGGCCTGTTCCTGTGCTTCAAAATTTTTATCAGGTTTCATAATCAGAGTCAGTTTATGGGGATTCTCCTATTAATATATATATAATCAGAGAATGTATATAAATATAGTAAAATATCAAAAACAACTCTTATTTAGTTTCACATTCAAAACTGACTTATAAGCATATGAGTGCTATAATTAAAGTAGAATAAATGACAATGTGCATTATTTTTTTTTCTGAACCCAATATATTTCAGTTATTTAGTTGGTGGGCATGGTAACTATAAATTTCTGATGGATTAATAAAAAAAAAAAAAAAATCGCCTATGCATTTATATTATAAAATTGTTTAATTACTTTGAGCATTGAAACTTATATTTAAGTCATTAATTATAATTTATACTTCGATGTGAAAAGAGTTACTAATAAGAATTTCATAAAAAAATTGATTTAAATTTATATTAAAAATATTTAAAAATACTATTCACATGGTCTAATGTGCAATCATATGTGGACTGGGAATAGATAAATTTTAAAGATTCTGGAATCTAGCCTTCAGACAATATGTTTTTCAATGAAAATGTCAGCAAATATTATATATGTAAACTCTCATAAAATTTTTCTTTACATTTTATATAAAATTAAAATATGACAATTTGAAAAACAATTTTATTCAGGACTAGAATTGAGAATTTCAAGTTGCATAAAGTCACAGAGATTAATTACATGTCTCAGTTACTACAGTATTTTTGTCTATAGTAATTGACAAATATATTGAAAACAATAAAAATTTTTTTTTTTTAAATAGTCAAAAGCCCAATTATAAATAAATTTTTAAATACCTGAAAATATTGGACAATTTTGTCTTGCAGGAAATGTGGTTTATCTTTCATTTGATTTACAAACCACTGAACATGATCATTAACTTTAAAGGCTGAAATGGGATGACCATTGTGATTCCACATTGAATTCACTCCCTGAAAAATAAAAGAACATCTTGTTTACTCTGAGAACTTATTATACAAATATTCAAATATATCAATATCCATCATATTTTCTTGCTTTTTTAATTATTACTTTAAATTAATTTTAAGAAAATATAATCTTGGGAATAAATATAATTTTTTTTAAAAAATATGAAAAATATTAAAGAAAAATATGAAATTTGGGCACCTGATTTAATCAATTCTTTAATCAAGGAAATAAACTATAATAAGAATAATTTTAAGCATGGCAGATGCATAAAAAAGTAAAATATAATAACTTAACTTTAACTTTACTTATAATTATTATTATAAAACATTTCATTGTTCCAATATAATATTAAAACTGCCAGTTTAAGAAATATTTTAAAAAATTACTATAAAAACATCTGTTTACTTTAAAACCTGTCAATAACAAAAGAATATAATTCCCCACTTCCTTTTAAATCTATTTTTCTTTCAATTCACAGCAGCTTTATATCTCTCATTGCTGCAATAATATGTAATCAAAATTCTCCATTAAAATAATCTAAAATATAAGTAATCATCCTTAAATTACTTAAAATCTGAGCAATTCTTCAATAATATTAGCTATAATTGAATGCCCATTTTCCCATTACTTACAAAGAATTCCCTATTTCTATCAATTCACAAAGAATTGTATTTATTTGTTAAATATTATCAATGGCAAATGATATTTACAATTTACAAATATGAAAAAGAATGATATATATTTGAAATCATCCTCACCAATGCACAATTAAGGCCAAAGTTGGCAGTACGATGCTTAGTTGCCAGTTCAATTTTATGAAGCACACTTTGAATTTGCTTTTCAGGAAATCCTTCACTAAAAATTATGAAGAAAAAGAGTAGTTAAAGTTTATGAATTTTGAAACTAAAATTTTTAAATAAAACTTGTGATAATCAGAACTCTATAGATATTTTTAATAAACATCCACTGTTTATTTATATTTTACCATATACAATATTTCAAATTTAAAAATGAGATTTATTTGTTACAATAATTAATACAATTTATTAAACCAAAAAGAAAATATTATTCTTTTTTAAAAAAACTGCAATGAAAAATAGTTTTACTATTTTAATTACAAATAAGCACAACACATTTTTTTTATTACAAAAATTTGTTAAAAACTACATTTATTAAAAAATTAGATATTTTTCTTTAATTTTTTAAAAATAATTTAACAATAAGTCAGATAAATATTTTAAAACATATAGAAAAAATAACTTACTTTATGACATTCTTAAAAATGGATGGAATTAAGTTTTTCACTAAATCAACATCTTTTTCAGCTATTTCACGCAAACCAACAGAAAATATACTCTGTTTTAGACTAGCGTCGAACCTGAATTTAAAAAATATATGCAATAAATTTTGACCATCCGCATTTTGCACTAATTATATAGGAAACATATTAGTTTTGTTTATCACCACTATTAGAATATAATATTTCCAAAATTATGCAAAAGTTAAAGCATTTCTAAATTTATTGAATTATACAACATCAGAGTGTAAATAAATTTAAGAATAAAATAAATTAAACAGAATAGAAATAAGAAAACTGCTTTTTAGAAATCTCTACTATATGATTTAGAGTGGCTAGTAAAATGTTTTATTATTCATACTAATATTTCAATAAAACAGAAAATATCAATTTTCCTCTACAGCTTCTTAGAAATTCTCAATTATCAAAGAATAATATGGAGTTCTTAGTTTAAGCAATATGAAAAAGAAATTAACGTGTAAAAAAGATAGCTACAATATGTCCAAACATTAATTTAATAATAAATATTATATTAGAAATTACTTCTTAAAATGCATATAGATGAGCTAAAATGATTATGGACTACTAAAAAATGCAAAACTAAAAGTAGAATCATTATTAAAGCAAACATATGAAATAACAAAGAAGAATAGAAATATTATATAAAAATATTAAACAATTATATAAGAACAGAAGAGTATTTATTATATAAGAAAAATTTAACAAAGAATAACAAAATTCATAAAGCACTATGAAATTTAATGAACGCGAAATTTAATTAGTTTAATTTTTTTTAAATCAACTTACCCAGTGCAAGGGCTGTAATCTGGTCCAATCCCTGCCTGAAGAAGTTTTTGATAAAATGGTGAGTTTGGACCATCTATCAGCAGTGTCCCCAAAATACTCAGAGCAAAATTTTCATAAGTGTCAGTTATCCTGCACACAAATTTGATATTATTTAATTTAATAATTTATATGTTTATAAAACAGAGCCTTTTAACTAACGTTTTAATCAGAAACAGTTTTGACACAAACAAAGATGATTTAAAAACAATGATTTTACAAAAAAAAGTTTACAAAATTCTTCAACTGATATGCTATTAAAACAATGCTATCGCACTAATTTCTTAAAATTTACAAATTTGATCTGAAGATAAAGTGACGAGCGATTTTTAAAATATAACCTTAGTTATATTTAAAATTAAGATTCACTACTGATGTTTTATTAATCTACATTTTGAGTAGATCAGAGATAGTTTTATAGTAAAATAAAAATTGCCTTCAATAATAATAATAATTGCTAATTCTGAAAATTTGATAATAAGGTTATTGCAAGTTTTGCTGAAGGTAGCAAATTAGATCTTCATAAATGCTTAAAAAATCAAATATACATAGAAATGAAATTTTTGGAATATCTTGTATTATATAATATCTAAATCTATAATATCTATCTTGTCTTTATCTAAAACAAGCATATTAAATCAAAAATTCCAATAGTTTAGGTATTTTAACTACAATGCTAACAATAGAATATTGATTGACTATTGAAATATATAAATTATAGCAACACTTCTTTCATGAATATAAGAATTGGTAGAATTAAGCAAAATTAGCAAATATTTTTTATTCACTTGTATTAACTATGAAAATACATAGCATTAAAATACAAAACAGCTAAATAGCATGATGTATTCATGTGAAATAGTAACAATTCAAATACAATAAAATTATTTTCACAAATAAAATATTTTTTAGACTTTTTATAACATTTACTAAGCTACTTGAATAACATTTTTTTTGATTTGGTTACAAAAAAAAGTTCATATTACTTGTTCAATACATATGAATCACTGATGATAGTCTGCTTTTCAGGATTGGCAGCCATAGGATCAAATCTATTATAAATTACCACTTCTTTCTAACAAATAAAAGAAACTTTTCAATTCAATAATTATATAATGAAATTTAATATCAAAATCATATTCATCAATGTCAGTAATAGAGCATTTAATTCAAGATATTCAAAATTTTTAAAAAGAAGAAAGTTTAAAAAGTAAGACAAAGACAAATTATAAAAAGGCTAAAATATAAAAAATACAATATCTTATCTGAGAAGAAATGTTTATGCTCAAAATGTTCAAAAATGTTCAAAAATTATTATGCTCTAGGCATACCTACATAATCTGAAAAGTAAAATTTTTCAATGTATCTTTATTTCTTTAGACTGAAAGTATATTCTATGTATACTATGAATGAAGATAAATTAAATGAAACAGAAAATTTATTATTCTTAATAAATCATTATTAAACTCACAGGTTTAGTCCAGGTTGCCACATCGGGGATTTCACTTTCAATTTTTGTCTTTTTAAAATTTTGAAGAACATGATTAGAGATCTTCTCTAAGTGAACTTCCAGAGGCATGTTACCATATGTAATGAACCTGAAAATTAAAATCATATATTTAATTGTAGAGTTAATTATTTGGTAATAATTTTTTTTATTATTAAGCATTTAATTATGAATGACAAACCTAATATTAAATGTGTAAAATGTTGCAAATAAGAAAAATTAACTGATAAACCATGACAATTTACTTAATTTTTCATTTGGCATAGGCAATGCATCAGATCTCTTTTACACTGAAGAGCCAGAAATGCAATATAGCAAATCATATGCAAATAATGGAGGTGTTCAACCAATCAGCATAACACGATGCGGTCGACAGTGCATATCTATGACAACAGGTGCCTGAGGAGCCTATTATATCTTTACAGCTTAGGGCAGTTACGACGCCAGAACTGTTATGCACCAGGACTTCGGAGATAGCCTTGCTACGCAAGGCGGGTGCTCCACTGAACATACTAGTAGAGGAGGCTATTACATCGATTCTTGCTGTTACAATGGCAATTATCAAGATTTAAGTGATTTTAAATGGAGACTAATCGTCGGCGTACAAGAGATGGGATGGATTTGAATGCAGGCCCATCAACAAGTGTCAGCGTACACAATATACAATGTACCCTAATTGATATGGGCAGCCACAGACCATCTCGTGTACCATTGTTGACTTAGTGGCACAAAGCTCTACATCTTTCCTGGGCTCGCCAATACCATCAACAGACTCTTAATGATTGGAAATATGGTGTCTAGTTTGACAAGTCATGTTTCCAATTGTATCGGGCGAATGGCCGTAAACGGGTGTAGAGAAAACCCCATGAATCTCTTATGCCTACAAGAAACTGTTCAATCTGATGGTGGCTCTGCGATAGTATGCAGCATGTGCAGTTGGCATGAAATGGGACCGTTGATAGACTCAATCATGACAGGTTAGCAGTACGTTAACATCCTTTCTGACCATCTGCATGCTTCCATTCATGTCCTGTGTGCATTCCAATGGACGTGGACGATTCCAACAGGATAATGCACCAAACCACAGGTCTACAGTAGCTACCGAGTAACTTGAGGAGCTCTCTTCTAAATTTCGTCCCCTCTCTTGATCATCTAATTCCCCTGACATGAACCTTATCAAGCATACCTTGGATGTTTTGTAAAGTGCTGTCCTTAGTTGATCTCCACCACCTTGCACTCCCATGGCTTTGTAGACTGCCCTGCAGGAATCATGGTGTGAATTGTCTTCAGAATATCTTCACAAATTAGTTTAATACATGCCACACCGAGCTGCGGCACTTCTGAGTGCTTGTGGGTATTCTACATGATATTAGACTGGTATACCAGTTTTTCTGGCACTTCAGTGTATATTTATTCATGAAATCAACTGCCAATCAATTTGAGCCATTTAAGCTATCTTCATGGTTTTTTAAGGATCGATGAACTTTTGATGTCAGTTGATCATCCTCAAACACCTAAAAATGCAATTGTATTCTCACAAATTGCTGAGTGCCACAACTTTGTTTAATTTTTAATTTATATATTTTAGATTGCATATTATACTAATAATTTAACATAAAATTATTTGAATTGAGAGTATATTCTTGCTAGATATGAGGAATGTTTCTCTAAAATTAGTCAAATGATACTAGTGCTAGTAGCCAGTGATGCTAAAATAATAATAATAATAAAGCAGTAATAATTATACTTCATAATTTTCACAAAAAGAAGAATCAATTATATTAACAAAAGTAATTGCATTCTACAGTATTGCAAGAGCAGTTGAAAGATGTAACATGACGATTCTTTTATACAGTTTTTCACACTATTACAATAAACAGCCAAAAATGCATTTAATAGCAATAAAACTCAAATAAAGGGTTATTGATGTTTTTCTTCATAAATCTAAATTATTGTAATTCTCAATTTATGTTATTAATTTTATTTTTTTAATGTTCATTCGGTATGTGCAAACTTGTTTTTGAATACCAAAGTCAATTGAAAGTAATTTATGATTACTTTAATAATCCATAATAATTCTGCCATTTTAATAACATAATTGTTTTTATATGTGATGTATCTATTTGTTAATTTTTATAACATTTCTATAATATAAATAATATACACAAAAATAAATATCCTTATTTGATAATAAAAATTAAAGTGAAAAATTTGTAAATAAATAAAAAACAATATGCAATCAAAGATTGCCATGCATAACACGAGGCATTAAATAGTTGCACTTAATGAAGAATTAAGAAGAACTTAACTTAAATGAGGTTTGATTCATAAAGGAGCAAAAAAGCACTTGGGTTTTTGGATTATTTCAAAATATTAAATATTAAATTTTTCAGGCCTAATTTTTTAAAAGTGATGCAGATACTAGAATTGGAGAAAATGATGATGAATGCTGTGATTTCCTTTACTCTAATACAAATAAGTGTTTGATTGGGCTTATATAAAATAATTTTAGAGATGAGGATATTATATCTACAAAAATAATTGTCACATGTACAACCCCATCCTCCTTGATTTTTTAGAAATGTGATAATTATGGTTAAAAAACTGAGTTCGAAGATGAGTGAGCATGTTGCAGGATGTTTCAATATTTAAATTTCTAAGATAGCACAACTGGAATAAAAGTATTCTCTATGTTTAGTTTAATTGTCTATCACAGTCTAACATAACTCTTCATACTATCTTTTAAAATTGAAAACTCCACTATTTTATCATAATTTCTAATAAGAAACATATGCACTCAGAAAATTTATTTTTAATTTATCAGATTGGGTTCAGTTAGTCAGGGATTTTATTATTGATAATAATAATGAACATACGGAAAAATGCAAATTAGTAATTAATTTTAAAAAATATATTTGCTTAAAGGATAATTAGAGTGATTTAAAGATATTAAAACAATTAAGGTAAAAACTCTATTTCATTTTGAATAATTTTAAAAATATGTAATTTCCTTAAAATTTAAGTAACAGCAATTTCCATATGATAATGGTATAGGTACCTAAAAAAATAGTATTTTTTCTATCCTCCACTATTGCACTTGGATTTAAAATAATTATTGTCCTCATTTTTGTGAATAATCTACTCTTTCCCCCTGATTTCAAAGGTATATACAACATACTGCCATGCCATTCCTTGCTCTTATATTTTTAAAAATTTATCAAATAGCTTTTATTCTCATTTTTTAAAAAGTGTAGACAGAAAATCTAGAGAATAACCAGAAAGTCATTAATGATTGCAATACTGATAAATGAGTTATCAGGATTCCACATGCCTCAGGCTTATACAATGGGTTTCAAGAAATTAAATGCTATTCTTCCTATTTATAATTTTAAGTAGGAATACTGGTTCATCTAAATTCTGTTCAAATAGATCTTTATGTTTAACTATTTTAAGATTCTATTCAAAATTATTTAGATGTGCAACCATGATACATTAAATCATCTCGCCTGCATTATCAATTTGAGTTCATAGCAATGCTGTTTTTTGTTGATAAATGCTGAATCATAATTAATGAAATTATCAACATAACATTTTATTCATCAAACTGAAAATTTAAAAGCACAGCTATCAATAAAGAAAAGAGATCAACGAGAATAAAAACAGCTTACCTGCTATTCGAAGGGTGATAGAGTGTAGAGTGAAAATGCTTAAGTCCTTGCCATGTGAGATGAGGAATGGCAAATGGATCTCCTCCACTTTCATGGGAATAAGCATTACTAGGGAACAAATGGTTTTGCAAGTGTCTAGCATAATATTGGCTAGGATCAGACTAAAAGGCAAAAACATTAATATAAATGAATGTGGTGAACATGCAGAATACAGCAAAGAAAAATAAGCAGTCAGTCAGTTATGAAAAGAAAAATAAATCTTGCATGATTACTGAATACTTAAAAGATTTCATAAAATGAGAGAAAAAGATTTTTTAATACTTCCTCAACTCCATTGCTTTTTATGATTTTAAAAAGTTAATATATAAAAAGAATTATTGAAATCAAATATTGACAACTAAGGTTTCAATATTGCTGCTTTGAAAAGAAGCAGTCGACTATCCAAAGCCAAATGATCATAGCACTGGTCTCATAATTAAGAGATTGTGAGTTCGAATCTCGCTAGCGACAATGCGATGTACAGTTTGTGTACATATTTCATTCTTTGATTTTAAGTTTTCTTTTATTTCGTGTCCCAGAAGATTCAGGGCCTTTCTTTAGTTTACCAGATAAGTGTTTCGGACTTTTCTTACTGTCTCCAGAAAAGTATTCTGGAACTTTTACTGCTAGTATAAAAGCAGAAGATCTCTCAGTCATGGTGTTCAGAGTTGAGTTAATAAATTGGTTTAGCTCTACTTCTTGTATGTGTTATTCAGTTCCACACTAAAGTACCTACGTAACAATATTAACTCATACACATATTTAAAGCATTTTTCCCAAAAGAAAATAAAAATTTTCTGTTCAAAATTTTATTACAATTTCCTTGAGAAAAAAAATCCATTTAAAAATTAGACTATTTTTTCCAATACAAAGTCATGACAATATATTTAATTAGTTAGCTTTTTGAATTTTATAAAAAGACTTTCTAATTTTATAATCTATGGATATAACATTACATTCATATCATTAAGTAACATCAATATAAATATTTTTAATATATATGCGTTTGTTTATTTTTAAATACCCATTCATGCTTTATACATTTGCAATGAGTTGTTAAAATAGAAACTTTTACATACAAAAACACCTTTCATTTCATTGAAGACAACACCTTTCAATACAATGGGAGAATTCCTATCATTAATGTCCTCATGTTCTAATCTCCATCCTTCTTGCCTAAAATAAAAGATATGAATCCTTGTGAACTCTGTATAATACATAAAATTCTCTTTCATTAATTTAATTGTGAAAATATCTCAATAAATTCTAAAATATATAAATTCAGGATTAAATTTATATACTGAGTGTCTGCCTTTGTTATGGTCCAATAGTTTATTTCTAAACTTAGATAGATATTCTAAAATACTTGATAAAAAAAATCCCATCATTTTATAACTAAAATTGACAGTTAGAGCTCTTTAATTTAAATGGTGTATCATAATGTCAAGAATATTTTATTAAATATGATTGACAGGACTGGAGGACTATATAAAAAATAGATTTTGATACTTTTTGAGAGAGATATTTATTGGCTCAAACATAAAATATAATTTCCCCTATCATTTAAAGCATTTTTATTAGTGGAACCATATGTATATATCTAATGATTTAGAAATTAGATAAGAGTGGACACCCTATGTATATATACATAAGAAAGAAATACATTCTACAAGGAATTTACCCATTATGTATCATGAAGAAATGTGATCATGCATATGCCCATACTTTATTCATTCATTTTTAAAAGGAAAATGAAAATGCTTCAGATTGTAAAAGATCCTATTGATTTTGTCTGTATCTTGATTTTTGAATGCAAGGAATATATGACTATACAAAATAATTCATAAACAAAGCAGTGAAATGTTTGGATACAAAGTTTCAAAGCAATGATTGGAAAATGTATTCAATGGTTCAATTCAAGTAGAATGAATAAGTATGATGAAGTAAGAAGTGACTGATCATCTATTGTGAATGACAAACCAATTTGTCAAGTTGATGTGAAAATTCTTGTGAATAGATGCTTTACAAATGTCAGTTTTTTTGTTAATAAAGTTTTGCATTCTATTCTGTATGAAAATGTTACTGAATGTTCTGAATAAAATATTGGGATACCAAAAAGTATATACACAATGGATGCTAAAAATGCTTACAGAGTTACTTAAAAATAAACGTTTTGATACTGCTTTGATTTTTCTGAGCTGATGCAGCAGCAATGGGATAAAATGTTAACACATTGTCACTAGCAATGAATTTCGAAATTTATTGCTATTTTCCTCATCAAAATAGTGATAAATGGAATGGAAGTAATCAAAATCACCTACACGACACAAATTGAAATGGACCATTTCTGCAAACAAAATCGTGTGCATCATTATCTGGAAGAGGAAGGATTCATTATTGATAGATTTAATGATCAAAGTTAAAAACTATCAATGCCAATGCTTATGGTGCAACACTGAAAAGTACAAAATATATAAAAAAGGAGACAAGGCTTGTTTGATGATGGGATGATTTTATTGCACAATAATGTTAGACCAAATTCCACTAATGTGATTCAACAGCTCATCCAGTGCTTTGATAGGAATAAATGAATCATTTGCCATTTAACCCTGGCCTGGAACTAAATGACTTTTATCTATTTCTGCACTTGAAGTGATTAATAAACTGCCAGCATCTTGATGGAGGTGAAAAAGTGAAAGATATCATAACATTCTGCATAATTTTATAGGAGATGACCTTCTATGATGCTGGCATTACAAAACTTCAATTTTTGATAAGATATATGTCTTAATGTCCTCAAAAGACTGCACTGAAAAGTAGCATATCATTTGTAAATCATTATTAAATATGTATCTTTGTCCATATCTGTCACAATAGTGACAGATATGGACAAAGATACATATTTAAATAGAACTTACTTTCCAAACAATCCTTGTAGAAACACACCTACAAAAAGGTGGTTTTATTGAGTAATTTTTCAATTTATATTAATAAATTTTGGATAAATTCATATCACACCATATCTAAATACATAAAAGGAGCTTCAGGCGATAACAGGTCTCCCAGACAAATTACTTTCAACAGATAACTTCAATTTTTATTTTAAAATTACTCAATTCTATAAGCTTTAGAAATATCTGATATTTTCATATACAAACAGATTTCAATTGTTTTTGAAGCTCCTTAAAATTTGTTTCATAAGAAAACCTTTTGTTTTTTATGGAAATATAGTATTTATAATTTAAAACAATATTTATTTTGTTGTCTTATGGCAATCTTACTAATTATTTAGAAAAGTTTATGAAGAAATAACATAAACATTTACCTTTTCTACACACAAATCAGTATTTCTCAGTTTTGAATTTTACGAAGTTCTACATTTTGCATATTCACTAGTAAAAATCAAATTCAAATCTACAGTAAATGAATTGTAAAATCTCCAAGCCCAAGAAAAGATTTCTTCAATTTGTTTGGTGAAAGTTAAAACTTTTTATTCAGACAAATGAAAATTAGCATCTCAATTATTAAAATAGGGATACTAATTTTGATTTTTCATTCTAACCAATAGCCAATACAAATATAATAAAAGAAAGCTTAAATTTCATTTTGCATTAAATATACAATACTTGAGGAATTTTTGGCAAACACTCTGACACAGAAGAGTAAAAAAATGAAAATAAAACTTACCTGAAATCTTTCTCATTCAACAGTGGATAAAATGTAGCATCCAGATAAACAGAAAGAAGATTCTGAAAATCTTTAGGATTTTGAGTTGAAAACGCATAAACAGTGCTATCAGAGCCTAAGGATGCAAAAATTTAATTTACATAAATAAATTATCTTTTTATTATATTACAATTAAACACTGTTTAAAAAACAATTTCATATCAAAAAATGAATGAAAATATTAAATCATCTTTATTATTAACTATGTATATTGTTTCAAGAAAACAAGAATGGGGCTTTTACTTGATCAATACTTGAACAATTTATCCTTTCTTATGAGGAGTTATCAATAACTAACATACAGAAAAAAATTTTGCAGTACAAAATTATTTGGTAAAACAATGAATAATTATTAAAGATGACAATTACTTGCAATGAATACTATGGAGATATTGGAGATTCTATTGAGGTAGTAAGGATTAACAGCCATCATTAAAACAACATTTGTGATAATATCAACCAACTGTGGAAAAGCAAGGAGCTGCGTTAGCAAAAGAAAAGAAAATTAGATAAATCCATTCAGAAATGATGGCAAGAACTGTATTCACTATTCCAATGTTGGAAGATGAGAAAAAATGATTAAAAGTGGGTGAAAGACTGTGATCAGTGAAACCAGACTTGGAAGGTCAGTGCTTTTTCAGTCAGTGAATATGTTGATGCAATCAACAATGCCTTATGAGAAAACCACCTGACAATGTTGAATGAAATAAAGGAACATTTTAATATTTCTTTCGTATTTGTCTGAGTTAATGTTTATGAGGATCTAGAATACAAGAAAGCAATGTCTTGAAGCAAAGTCAGAGCAGTACACTAAATACAAAATAGTTTGCAGTCTGACACATTTCCTGTGCTATGACAATGGGGTTAATGTATTTTTGGTAGATATTATCAAGAGATGAGGCATAGGTACTTAACTCTATATCAAAATGAAAAGCTATGAGTAAGATTTGAAAATATCTGTCTTCACCAGTTAGAATGAAGTTCAAATTTTTATGATGCTCACTGATTTCTTAGACATAAAAAGTTTGCTATTGGTGAGTCTCTTTCTCATTAGAATACTGTCAATACTTAAGCTTACAATAAAAAAATTGACTAAATTGCAACCTGCTGCTATTATGAGCTATTTCATTGGAAAACATAACATATGGAGACTGTAGCAAATTGTGTTATGGGAGGATAGAACCTGGGACATTCTGGTTCGCAGTCGAGTAACATGACCACAATACAAAAGCAATTACTCATGTAGAGTAGCTGTTAACTGGCTTATAAGCTTTCACTACAGACTATCCCTCCAGCAAGTCGGTCACCAATGTGAAAGTGTGTTATGAGCGATGATAGAACCTGGGACATTGTGGTTCGTAGCCGAATAACATGACCACAATACAAAAGCAATTGCCCGTGTAGTGTAGCTGTTAACTGCTTTATAAGTTTTCACCACAAGCCATTCATTTTCTGTATGACAATGCTTGCTCATATGTATCTTGCCTCCTTCATGTAATACTGAAAGGATTTAGTAGGGAAACACTCAAGATACAGCCCAGATGTGACACTCTCAGATTTTCATCTTTTTATACCCAAGTAGGGTTTCTCAATTACTAAAAGTTTGATTCTGACAATGACCTGAAAGGGACCAACAGTATTCTATAACACCACAATTTTCAAACTAATCCAGTATTGGGATCAATGTCTAAACATTAATAACAGTCAGTCGAAATGTTATAAATTTGTAATATTTCCATGTCATATTGTTATTCATTCCGTTTTTTATTATTTTCAAAATTAAGATGTTATTTATTGATATCTGCTATTAATGGAGCAGTATCATTTAAAACAATGATACTATAAATGAATAGCACACAAATGTTCTCATTCAGCATATAAAAAGTATATTGGGGAGGAATTATATGTGAAGGAGGAATTCACATAAGTATTTCAGAAGTATATGAGGCCCAATAAGAAAAATATAGCTGACTCAAAAATGAAAACTAACTGTTTGGCAACATCAACTGCTAAGAAAAGCTTAAGCAAAAACAATTATTTGTCTAGAATTAAAATCTTGATGCAATTTGCTTTTAATTTGTATGCAGATAGATAATTTTTTTGTGGTAAAAAAAGAAAAATCACATCAAAAAATGTCCACTCAATATATTTTTCAGACGAAAATGATTTTATTCAAAAGTTCTGAAAGGTATTGTGGCGGAATGGAATGAGCGAGGATGAAACCTGGGACCTTGTGGTTCGCAGCCCAGTAACATGACCATGATACAAAAGCAATTGCTCGGGTAGCGTAGCTGTTAACTGGCTTATAAGCTTTCACCACAGTATTAAAGCAATTGTAATTTTTCTATTTTTCAACCTCAAGATGCCTTTCAAAATTTACCAAGTTGAATTTTATAAAAAAATAATCAATAATGTTCCAAGTGAAAACTACTACTACAGAATTTGACATATTCATCATAATTAATAATTTTAAATAGAGCTTTTAAAGATACTGATGGTTTTCCTTTTTTAATTATTAAGAAAATCTACATTTAAGATGTAAAAAAAAACATTAACATTTTAAGGACAAAATTTTAAATAATAAGTTAAGATTAACATAATATTAATTTTATGCTATTCGGACATAATAAATATAAACAACCTATTTTCTACTATAATCTCATTCACTGTTATTTTGTATGCAAGCTACTTATTAAAGGATTTGAGAATGCTAATTCCAAATGTTTAGATCTATTTTACTTATATTTAGGAACAAAAAATAGATAAAAGTCAATGTATAAGTATTGAAAGAATGAAAGTTCTTGTGATATCTACAATGGTAAATACCTGTGAATGCATTCATGAATGTAGATAAGGATCTGTTTAGCATATTGAAAAAAGGATCTCGACAAGGAAAATTCCGTGACCCACAAAGAGACAGATGTTCTAGGATATGAGGGACACCAGAGCTGTCAGGAGGAGGGGTACGGAAAGCCACTCTGGAATATAAAAGGCATATTTAAGAAAAACATAATCTAGAGTTTCTACATAGAGTTTCATGACACTATAAATTTAAATTTTCTTTGGAAATTAATGCATGCCCTTCAGAAAGAAAAGTTTTATAATATAAATGATTTCAAATAAAATCTGTTACATAGTTAAATTAATGAAATCTTTAATATGGGGGGGCAATTTTTGATATGTCAAAAAAATTATATTTTGGAAATAGCGATTCTTTTATATCAGTGTTCAAAAATTATTTATGAATATTATAATAATATATCATACCCCATGATTAATCATGATTTAATGATGCACACAATCAATCTTGATTTTTAAGGCTCAACATGCATTTACTCAAACTTTTATAATTGATGCATTTTACAAATGGTTCCACCATTTTTTAAATCGTCTGTTTTACTCTTAAATTGCTCATTTAAAGCCAGTTTTGAAAATGGAAAAAAATACGGTTAAAAAATGCATATATTTTTAAAAAAATTATATAAACTTTTGCATTTTATGAAACGTTTATTGTACAATGAAATAATTTTATATAGCATAGTGCACAAAAGAATACTTCTCGCAAATGAAAATAAATTCAATAAATTTGTAGTAGTAAAATTCTGCTCAATTTATATCAAGCATTTCAAATGCCATTTATATAGAATTTCATGTTTAGCTTAAAATTTTTAAGATTATTTTGATTAAAATCTGCATATTTTATTAACTTTTTTTAATGCTATATGCATATATACTCAGTTTATTATTCTTTTTAAAAATTTATTATATCAGTCAAACATTCATGAATTCAAAGTATAGGATTTAAACTCGGTATATATTTTTATTTTCTATTATTTGAGTTAATTTACAAATGTTTTCAGTATAATTTGTTGACATATTAGCAATGATAAATGATGATGCCAGTGAAAATAGAAAAATATGATTAAGGAATAAAAATCTGAAAAATTAGATTTGCAAGTTTATATTTGAATAAATTTTACTACGGATCAAACTTTCAATACAGAATTTTTTTTTGGAAATTTCATCCTCTGAATTTTGAAATCAACTCTGAATTACACTTTAATTCATCTTATTTTCTACAGCATGTACTTTTAAATGTTTAAAAATATATAATTTTTCAAACCTTATAATAATATGACCTAATTTTTATTTTATAATAAATTGTTGATTAAATTATGCTTTTTATTTGCGATAAATATTGATCTCAGTGACAGACCAGTTTTCATTTGCTATTTAATCCCTATCTAAATTTTAATGTTCATCAACCTCCATTGAGCATTTAATGCTAACTGAGCTTGATTGAACTTTTATATACATCGAAATTTTTTACATATCGAATAATACTGATTAATAATTTATCAAATCTTCTATACTTATAGATCATCCATACTATTAAGAATAAGTCTGGGAATATCCAACAACTGAATTCAGAAGTATTACTTGGCTAAAATTTGGGATATGGCACATATATTACTGGATGGATAGATCTTACTGGCATTTATTCCAGAAAGAGATAGATAAAAGGAGTATGCGTTGGGATGTTTAAGATGTTTCTTTTTTTTTTTTTTTTAACTTTTTTAATTCGCATACTTTTCTAGTCGATGCCTTTATAGATTTAAAAATATGTAATTTTTTTTGAAAATTTTCCTTTGTTCCATTTCTATTTTCTAATGCATTTTTAACTAAATATTTTTTCAAAATCAAAATTAAGTTATTTCCATTGGCAAATCAATTTTAACCAGTCATTTGATTGCTACCTAAATTTTGACGCTCATCAATTGTGATCAAGCTTTCAATAATTAACTGAAATTTTGATGCTGATCTAACTTTTGATTTTGACTGAATATTGAAGCCAACGAGAATAAGTCTGGTAATAATAGCCATCAATTGAAATCCGAGGCATTGCTTTGGATGAACTTTGGGAAGAGGCATATCTATTGTTGGATTGATAGATCTTTATCATCTGGATTTATTTCCTATTGCATATGAGAAGAATATGCATTAGATAGTTTATGATGTTCCCTTTTGGCTTTTTAATTCAAATGCTTTGTTTAGTACATGCTATTATGATTAAAAAAAAAGAATATGTGTTTGATATTAAAAAATATGATTTGAATTGCCATTTCAAATAAGTATGATAATATCTATAGTAGTCTATGGTAATATCTGTAATATGATAATATCTATAGTGCTTATTTATTTAAGGTGAATAGATTTTTATTATTCAGACTGTAAACAAATAGAATGGGTTTTGGGATGCTTATGATGTTTTTACTTCATATTTTTCTATATATTTTTAAAAGTATACAAATTCATGCACTTCTAAATATATTGTTTATTAATATATTTTACTTTTCATCCATGATAAAGAATATTTATAGTGATAGTTTCACTCCATGTTTGATATCTGTTTACGTTTAGATGTGATCGAAGCTTCACGAACATAGAAGATCAGTCTTGAGAATATTTTTCTTTTCATTTTGGTAGGTAAGGCAACAAAACTGATTCTATACAATTCAATGAAATTATGATGGTAGAATGATAAATGCTTTTTCTTGGAGTTATTCCAGATTATATGATTGTATAATATGTCGCACCTCTTTTACATTCCTTCACAATTTAAAAATGTTTTTTCTTTTCAAATGTTCTGTATTTTGGATTGTCTTGCCCCTAACTTAAATTGTTAAATATATTTTTTATTGAAATATTCTATTTTGTTTTTATGACAAAGTTTATTTTTAGTAACAAAATTTTCAATTTATAATTGTATTCCATTTAAAACTAATAATCATTTTTATCATTCAATTTTCAAAATTAAATGCTGTTAGAATAATAGGAAATATTATTAATATTCAAAAACATAAGCATTTTGTTTGGTTCGTTTTTGATGTGTTTATATTACTGATTATGTGTAATTGAACACTTTCATTTGTCTATGTATTCCCTCTAATAGCCTCAGAAATGAAAGCTTTTTCAAATAATTTTAACATTTGCAATATTCTTTTATAAATGCGTTTTCACTCCATATTCACATATTTTGAAATTATTTTAAATTTTCTAAATTTTAAATTTATATTTAAACTTTCTTAATTGTTTTATCCATGAATTGCATTAAAATTCTAATTGTATATTTAAAATAAATCCGTTGCTAATAGTTTTTAAATAAATTATGTTATTAAAGTACTGAATTAATCTTTCCTGACATTAGATTTTAAATTCATTTTTCACCAAAACTATTTACTTTAGTGTGTAAAAGACATAAATTTGGGTGTGTGTAAAGGACGAAAAGTGTTGAAATTTTCTAAATTAGCCATAAAGAAGATAACATTTAAAAAATGATTCCATTATTAAAATAATAATAATATGATATACTGAGAAATGATGACACAATAAAATAAAATGCTACTGCAATACATTCTATTGAAATGATTTAAATATGGAAGAAAATTGGATATATTCATTGGAAGAAAGCACAAATATATATATTCAAACATATAAATATACATTCCACTTATTTGGGGAAGTTCTGATAAATGACTATGTTTAGAAAAAATAAAATAATAATATAGAGAGAAATATTGATATATTTTCAACAATTTATAGGAAGAAATTCGACTGTCGGCAGACCAAATCCATAATGGATACAACGGTCACGACTTCTTAAAGCCAAAGATTAAATTTCTTTTAGATTAATAAATGTTACTTTTTTTAGATGATATATATTAAATTTTCCTTTTAGCTATTTTCAAAATATTGTTTAATAGTTACATTGTACCAGTTCTTATTTAATAATAAAAACTGAGCTTTTAAAAATCATATTTCATAATCTTTTAGTTGAATGTGCAAGTAATTACATATTAAGATAGTGAGAGAAAAAGGCTAACATCACACCTGATATAAATAGCCATTCATCTTTAATAAATATTAAACATAAAATTCAACAGATGTTTAAAAAGATAAAAAGGCATAACTGATACAATCAGAGCCACAAATACTGAAAAAACATTACAATTTTAGTTCCAAGATAACTGAATATTAATGAACAAACCATTTATTTACATGTATATCATCTGATGAACTTTGTAGAAAGTTATGTGCAAAAAAAAAAAAAAAATGCATAGGAAAATATAAATACATACAAAATAATCCTCATAATACATTTCAAGAGTAAGATGAACACTCACGCAAATAAATTATTTGAATCGGCAGAAGCCAGATGTAAATGTTCTGCACCTGTTGCTCCATGTTTCAGCAGAATAGCTGTGAGATTTAATTCTGGTATATTTTCAACCTATAATATTAAAAAAACATTTATAGAGAAAATATTTCATATATTACCTGAAAAGTACAATAATATTAGCTATAAAGCTAAGCATCAATCAAAATATTATAACTCTAGAAATATTTAATTTTGTTAACATGTACAAAATACTTTCATTTTATTTGCTCAGATTATTTGGTGAAGCAACATTATATTTCAACAAAACAAAATTCAAATTTCACATTACTTCTTTGATAGAATATCCTAATAGAGTATTATCCACTTTATAAGAGATTTTCTGCTCAGTTGCAGCACTTGAGTAGCTTTGATTCTTTGTCCATCTGGATCTGGAAGTAAGTTAGTTATTAATCTGAATTATATTGTTTACAGGATTTTTCTTTCAAATTATAGTAAAAAGAAGAAAAATGTAGTCACATAATTTCAATTAACTTTCAAAATAAGAAAATCCTTTTTTGATTCTCTTTTACTTTTTGGAGAAAAAAAAATATATACATTTACACATAGATGGATTAGAATTTTAAGTTCAATAAGTTAAATCTTCAAATGTTTGTTATTTACCTTTGATTAGTTATTTCATTAGGAGATAGGTAGTTTCCAAAAATCAGTTTCTAAGTTCCAGCAAGATAAAGTTAATATATATCTGAATTAACTAACATTGCTATGCGGAAATAACTCTTAAATGTTAATAATTAACAAGAATATAATAAGGAAATATATATATATACATAGGGAAAATATCACAATTTTCAATAAAATTTGTTTCTATATTGGTACAATTAACTCACTTTTGCATAAATTCTTCATTAATAAAAAATTTAACTTTTATATTAATATACTGCTTAATATATAAATTAGCTCGAGCATACAGTCATATAATCTGAAATTATTTTTGATGAATTAAAAATTTTATTCGATCTATTACTTTCATACATTATTTGAAAACCGGCAAAGAAAAACAATACAAAAACAATTTGTAAGATTTTTTTTAGTGAAAAGAAAATTAAAGGATTGCATTGTGTCAAAGAGTAATAAACAAGAAGAGTTAAAAAGAAATTTAACATACCGTCTTAGTGTAGATAAAAAACTTTTTCTGAGAATATGACCGATAGTCATTTTCGATATAAATAAATAAAAGTTAAGTGAAATCTTAAGATACCGAAACTACTACTTCTTAAACAACCTCTGCAATCTCATTCAAAACATGTGCAATGGTTGTGATGTAATGAAAGTCATAACAATTGCCAACAAAATAAAAAAGGAATTTTCCGACATGAAAAATCTTGCACTTCCGCATGAATGATAAATGTGTCTATATTTAATATGAATCAGTTATTATTTAAATTATGGAAATATTTTTGAGATAACAGCTCGAGTTATTCAAAAGTTTGAGCATTACAATTAAAAGTTTTCATAGCAATTTTTTTAGTTACACAAACTAAGTACTTAAAAACTATATTTAATTTAGTTTTAGGAACGAAAATAAATACTAAATGAACGAAGTTAAAAAAAATTATAAAATAAAGGATACTCCAGTTCCGAATCTGCTGATTTTTGTTTATTATTTGAAATCTTTGTAGCATTTGTATTATTTATTATTTTCCGTTTGGCTACAGCCAATGAATGTGTTTATGATCTGATTTGGATGAATGTTTGAAAAAAGTGTTGGTTCACACTACATGGATAAAAAATATCTTTAGAATTATTTTAAGTCGCTTTTTATCACGATCTATATTAATACTTATCTTCATTGCACTTAAGTAAATTTGAAGCATTGAAAAGCAGCATAAAAATGTCGGCGCACGAGCAAATGCGTGCGATGTTGGATCAGTTGATGGGTACCGGACGAGACGGTAATATATCCTTTTTATTTTTTCAAATAATGTTCATCTTAATATTTATAATGATTTTTAAAAATATGGGAGAATAGTGTCAGTAGTAAGGAAAATGAAAGCATTTTGTATTTGATGTATTGAACCGATAGGGGCCAGAAAACGAAACATATTGGAAGATGCTGACGATTTGTATTTGTATGTTTACATTTTTTACTTCAATATAATATAAGCTGTTTTAGAAAGCCTTTATTTTTTTTTATTAAGTTCGAATTATCAGTTGCTAAATATCATTTAACTATTTCTTGTGGAAGAAAAAAATTTTTTTAATGTAAAGTTTTTAAAACCTAATTTGTTTCCTTTTATGTATCGATAGTAATTGAAATTGTAAAATATGAAGTCATTATAAATATATCTATTTGTTAATTTTCTGTACATTTGTTTAGCATTTAATGTATATTTTCATTAATTGAAAGTAACACAACTGAGATCTGCCAATAATTAAACTATTATTTTTAGATTAATTAAAGTTTTTTTAATGTTATTGATGCATTAAAAAAATTAAAAAGTCAATAGGCTTTATCATTTTGTTAAGTAAATTATAGAATTAAGAAAAATTAAATTTTAACTTCTGTCATAGAAGTTGCCATCTTGTAAATTTTTTATTGAAAATTGCTTGATTGAAAGGTAATATTGCTGAACATTGGAAAGAAAAAAGGCTCTAATGTAGATTTGGGTGCCCCTTCGATTGGCAACAAATCTCAGCGATGAAACATTACTTCTGGTTTCCATGATGTTATGTTTTCATTAACATTACTGTTGGGTTACCGACTGAAAATGACCTATCTTGGTGTAAAAAGAACTGCCAAAAAATCAAAGAGCACTCCATTGTAAATTTTTACCAAAAAGAAATCTACTTGACTTGTATACTTGAAGAAAAATGCTCTCTTTTTCTCTCTATATATGTATGTGTGTCTGTAAACATATTTGAGCAATTGTGTGACCGAATAGAAGACACTTTTAAACTTTGATTTATTTCATTTTGGAAGCATAATTGATATAAATGAAAAGAGTAAGAAATACGTGAATCTGCATCGCAACAAAAGAGCGAGAAATTTTTCTCTTTGATCATTTTACTATGTGATTTCTTTGAAGTAGTTTTGTAGTTTTAGGAAAGAAAATTTATGTATCTTATAAGAATGTTGTAAAATTAAAATTTTTTTATCCCTTTACTTGGAACGTGAGCAAATGCCGAAGTGAGCAGTTTTATAGAGTGCATGTTAAAAATAATTAATTAAAGAAATAGGAATTGGATCAGGAAATCAGAGAATATTTTCAAATGAAGTTAATATGGGTGGAATTAAGATAAAAATTAGGAAAGTAATTAAGATTTAAATTAGATGAAAAGATATCTGTGCATATAAACAACATCATGTGCATTTGTTGTTAATATATAAATGTAAATTTAACAATAATATGAATTGAAAAAACTTTTCAATCTGTATATATATTTGAGTCTTCAAAATAGATTTTAAAAATTAGATATAAAATTTTTATATATGCTAAAAAAGTGAGGACTATCTGTTGATTTCACTTTAAATTATATTATTTTGTCATCTTTGAAAATTATTATATTTTGCCATTGTCTAATGATTGTAGTTTTAAATGCTAATTTTTAAAAAATAAATCTGCACAAGAAAAAACTTTAGGCCATATTATTAATGCAAATCAAAAGAGCTCTATTAGTTTTGATAAGGAAGGACAGTGGCATATTCATGATTATTTGTAGTAAATGGATACTTTTGTATTAACTGTTTGTTACTGGTGAATATAGTCAAATTTTCAAATCTATTAGCATGCAATGTTTGATGCTTTTTTATGATTATTCATTGGGTTGCTGTTAATATGCAGATACCAGTTAAGGGATTTTTTTTTCTCTAAATTTATAATTTCTAGTTTAGAATGTTAGATGGAAAGGATATATATGTTTATAAACAGGAAATTTCCAACATGATAAAACAATTTTGTGAGAAATATATATATATATATATATAACTTATTAACCTTTTTTCACCACATTGGTATATATTATCAAAAAATTGCAAATATTTATTTGTTTGTACATTTTCTATATCATGAATTTGCTTTAATATTAAAAATTCTACATTTAACAAAATCTGTGAATTAATTATATTGACTTATAAAATGTAATGCTGTCTGTTTATCCTATTGACAGGAAGTTTTATTAGTATCAATAGTATTTACCAAGAAGCAATCTAATTAGTTTATACCAATTAGCAAATTTATATTTTCATGACAATCTTGGTGGATGTAATAATATGCTACTTTTATTGTCACATCAGGTTAGGCTGAACTGGGTAAAATGTATTGATTATAATTGAAAATAAGTATTGTTGGAAATTGCCAATTAAAATTAAAAAAAAATCTGTTTGAATTTTTATCTGTTAATAACATTAATTAAAAGTATATTTTACTTAAAAGTTTGTTTCCTTGTCTATAGATGAATTCAAATAACAAGTATGATTTATAAATTACTACAAGAATTTTTCAGTATTCTCTCAAGCTGTAATATGTAAATGCAATTCCTAAGAATATGACAGTTATTATTGAATTTATAACAATTATTCTGAATGTTCTTATATGTCATTTTTTTTTATCTGACAGTCTTCATCTAACTTGTCAATTTCTTATGTATTTTGTCCATGTAGATTTTTTTATTATTTTTTTACGTATTTTAGGAGAGAACAACAAATTCAAAGTCCATTTTACTGATCCCCGAGTGTGTAAGAGTTTCTTGCTAAGCTGTTGCCCTCATGACATTCTTGCTGCTACTGTAAGTATTTGAAACCTGTTGGGTATGGGCAGGTTGATATCATTTATTCCATATCTTGCATTCTGAGTGTTTTTCCAATGCATCACTTTCCATACATTGCTGTTTTTTATTTCCCCCCCTGTTAAAACCATGATTCATTGGTTAATGAGCATATTAAACTTTTGAGTATAAAATTAAATGTTTCTGAAATATTATTTAACATTAGGTTAGAAAAGGGGAAGCAGGGAAGTTAAATGAACACAATTTTATCTGATTGAAAACCTCCAAAAAGTCGTACTTAATTTTTTTGAAATCATGTATTCCCTAAATTAATAAAATCCAGATTTGATTTTAAATTTTGAAATTCTTTAAATAATTAAATAGCCATTACTTTCAATTTAATATACATTGAAACTTGTGTATAATGATGCTGCTGCTTATAATAAATCTACCAATAATTTCTTCAAACTTGACAGAATTTCTGTTTATTTAATGCATTTTAAATCTGTCTATAATGATAAATTTTGACATGCACTTTGCCTATAATGTTATAATACAATCTCATATATATATATAGAAAACAAGAAACTATGATGCAGAATATGAGGTTAACTGAAGAATTGTGTGTGTGTTTGTGGTGCTGGTGGTGGGGTACTCGTGATGTTAGTTGCCTCTGTGTCTGGCTGGGCATCTTTAAATCATTTATCTCACAGTTAGTATTATTGTGGAGTTGCCAGTTTTCGTGGAGATTTGTTTTTGATGTGTTAAAACTTTAAATTGATGAAAATGTAGTAGAAAACATTAGCATTCGAAGAAAAACTTTAAATAGTTTTGGAATTCAATCAAGGTATGGAACTTCTTAATTAGTAATCTGTCTTTGTTGAAAGAAAAAAATATTGAAGATGACATGGAAAATAAAATAAAAATATGCAGCAAACAAAAATGTTTTAAAGATACCATAAGTGATGATATTGATAAAATTACCATATCATAGCTCCCTGAGGAGAAAATGCAAAGCTTGGTTGTTAATAGACCAATGATTTCTAAAAAAAGCAGGAAAATTTAAGTTCTTTCTTGGCAAAAATCATTTCAAAGCTATTGACAGATGCTTTCTTTTTGAATGATTGTCTTTCCACTTTTCATCTCCCTTTTATGCATGTTTTTTATTTTTGGTTAACTTTGTAATTTGTATTTTCTTTGAAATTTATTTAAAAATCTTAAATAATCTGAAGTTTGTAAAATATGCTCTTGATCAGTGATTATTCTTAAAATGAATGAATCTAAATGTGCAATAAAATTAGTTAGCATATCTGCACATTTATAAGCATGTTTTGAATATAAATGTTAAAATTATACAACAATAATCTGTTTATAATGATTTTTTTCTAAGTTTATATAATATCTTTGTAAGCAGGTTTATGGAATATATCATCTTTATTTATTATTAATCTTTTGCCAGCTGAATTTATTATTTTATTCTTTCTTTTATTTTTAGTAAACTAATAACTTAACTTTCTCTCCAAATGGAAAGTAAAGTCCATTTGTATTCTTATATTACTGTGCACAGATTTAGTTGTTTCTAAAATTCTGGGTGTTTATTTTTTTGACAATGGGTTGCTGACTAATTCCTCTTAAGATATTTTTTATTTATATTTCTCTTTTTTATACGAAATTATGGGTTGTTTATTTAAGCATGTTTCTTTTCTTTAATTCATGTCAAATTAAACAAGTAAAGGCATAGTTTCGAAATTTCTGTTTTTGAAAGTTTATTCTTTCCTTGTAGTTAGTTAGTTATATTGTGAGATTATTTGTCATATATATGTAAAATTGATTAAAAGGACTTCAGAATATGAGTTATTTACTTTCAATTGATATTTATGTCTTGATTTTTTGTAAGCATTTTAAATTCTCATTGTTTAGTTTTAATATATTTATAATACTAGGATTTAAAAAGTTATAAAAATAGAAATATGTTTTATTCTCTGTTTTAGAAATCTGAAAAACAACACGATCTGAGTAATTCTTAAATAATTTAAACTGTTTTAAAGTAGGTTTTCTTTTAGGCTTAAAGTAATGTTTAAAAAAAAATAACTTTTTTTGTTTGTTTATAATTTTTTAATAATAACAAAAACAAAAAATTATGTTCTCCCCCCCACAAAAAAAAGGTATTGATCTTAATTAATAAAAAAGTAAAATGTTTTTGCTAATGACATGAATTGGCTTAATTCTGCTTGAATATGCATATTTTTCGTGTATGATGAGAATTATGGTTTTTATATTCATGCTTGTAAAATCATTTAAAATTTTATAAAATTAATTTTTTTTCTTTAATGCAAAACATGCAAAAATGTCACATTCATTTGATACATTTTTTACAGCATTGGCTGTTTATACTTTTCTACATTGTTGAAATATTCTTAATTATTTTGTAAGTACTTTCCTTTCACTTGTCATTTTTCTTTCTTTTTTTTTGCATACAGCTTTTGCATATGGAAATAACATTGCATTTCATAGTAAAAATGTTTTTATTGCAGTGTCTATTTCTTATTTATGGTGGTTAATTGTTGTTTGACCTGTGTTAGTATTAAGGTTCATTTTCTCCTAATCTTGTTCAAATTGTGTATGCTGTTCATTATGTTCAAAAATTAATGAAAATATAAAATGCAGGCTATTGAAACACTTATAATTATTAACTCTTAATAGCATCTGGATCACAGATTTTTTGAGAGAAGATGAGTATATTCGTAAAAAAATATCATGGTTGGGAGGGGGCATATAGTCCATTCCAGGCATGTCTTACCTTTTAAAATTTACCTGAAATATTTTCAAAAATCATTATTGTGTTAAATTTTTTGAAAATTGTCTATTATTTTATTAAATCAAAGTTTTGGATGTTATTCTGTTGTTGTTGGAAGGTTATTTCCTTTTATAGTAAAATCACTTAAAAATAATTGTGGGGAAAAAAAAATTTTTTTTTTCAAGGGAAAATATTCTATAATAGATCAAAAATTTCCTTCAAATGTAAGTATGGAAAATGATGCATTGATTTATTTGTCACACAACCATTTTTAAAGCAGTCCTTTTTTAATTTTTTAGAGATAAAATCATTGTTAAATCCAAGTATGGTCTGTATTGTGTACACGTGATAATGGTCTGTACACGTGAGTATCAGATAAAAAAAAAATAGCACATGTTCTTTTCTTTCAGTGACATCTGCAGGTTCAGGCATAGCTGTGAGTCACTTTAAATCTTTAAAAACTTGTTTCTAGCACAGTAGAGCAATAATTAGACAAACACATCCACTGAATTTCTGTTTCTAATGTTAATTGATGATTAAAAGTCTTTATTTCCTGGCAAATTACATACTGCTTCAATATTAGAATTACTGGAAAGTAAATAAAAAGTAATTTGAAGTGTTATAAAATTTTTGATAAATTGTTGAGCTATTTTCCTTTGACACATTTCTGATTAAATAAAATTTATATTTTTCCTGTTTATATAAAGGAATTATCAAGATTTCAATCCTGCCCTTTTTTAATATTGTAATTTATCTTTTGTTTTTAGTTTTTATGTTAATGAAAAGATAACAAAGAATTATTTTGATATTTAACTTGTTCGGTTATTAAGTCTTATGCATTATGGACATCATTGATGCTGTAAAATTACTGCTGTTTTATAAGAATTTATAATCTTTGTTAAGGTCTTTTGAAGCAGAACTAATGAGTACTAACATTGTGTGTGGATATAAATCTATGCTTAGATATCCTAATTAAAATTTAGAAATGTTGCATTTGTATTCTAATTTAGAACATAACTCAAATGAAATTTCGAAGCTTCATTCAGAACCAATTCAAATTTGCCTTTCATGTCAAGTTGTTGAACTATTTATTAAATCTCATTGAATGGCTTTCAATATGTAAATTTTGAAGAAGAAATTGATATTGTAATTTTATGATAAATTAATTTTAGAACTATATTTTAATGTTATGATAATTGAAATAATTAGTTCAATCATTATCCTTATTTAATTACAAATGCAACAATTTCTTTTTCGCTTTGCATCGTTTTTACTATTGAAAGATTCTAAAAATTACACAAATTTTTCAGTTTTAAAATGTTTATATGTGCAAGTGGAACTTATTCGGAATCTAAAGCCAAACAAAGTTTTTTTCGAAGAAATAAAGAACAATTTCTTTATTAGTATAGATTAAAAAGTGGTATTTAAAAGATTATTCATAGAAATGTGACTGTTTTGAAAGTCATTAATTTACATTAAGTCTTTTATAAAAATTATTTGTGGAAATCTTCCTATAATCTGCAAGCATTTTTTTTTCTTTTTTAAATTTTAATTTAAGATTGTTATTTTATCTGATGTGTTTGGATATAAACTGCTCTACTGTTCTAATATTTTAAATTAAAAATTTATAGAGTTACATATCATTTAACGTAGCATTTCTACAAAATATAATTGAATATTTTCATTTTCCATTTCGTTACTGCAGTGCATTGATTATTTAAACTATTATACAATTTTTCTTATGTGTAAATTTGGATCAATGAAAGATTTTGGTTTAAGAGTATATTTTGAAGACTTTATATATTTCATTGTTGAATCTAGTTTAACATAGATAAGATGAAAGTATGTTTTCTGGTTATCAATTAAATAATCAAAATTTTAGCTTTTGGGAGAATGGGGTGGATGAGTATTTTACAAAATAAAACTATCTTGTCTAATAAATATCATTTCTATTTTAAAATTTTCTTATTAATCTTCGTATTTGAATCCATTAATTATTTTTAGGTTTTTAAAGAAATATCTTCTGCTGAATTTTGCTAAACAAAACAAGCGAATTAGAAACAGAATTTTGCTGTTTAAATAATTATTAGTATGTAAATGTAATATATTGCTCTTCAGATTGTGTTTATAACTGTGCACTAAAGCTTATATATAAATTATTAGTTTTTATAATTCTAAACCATTAGCTTTTATATTGACTTTTGCCTTCTTTCTTTCTCTCTCTCTTTTTTTTCCCAAGGACTATTATCAAGATATGCACAATGTTTCAAAATACATTCTATATTGACTCTTTTGATAAATGCTATGACTCTTTAGATGTTTGGTTTAAAAAAAGAAAGCAAATGCTTTCATGTAAGAAATAGATTCAGTTAGCATGTCTGTTCCATTTGAATTTTTTTATTTGACAGTCTATAAATTTAAATATTCTGGTTTTTGGTACTTTTGAAAGAAATATACAGGTCCTGAAACAAATCCTTTAGCTCACACTATTAAATTTCCCCCCATATCGAAAATATTAAATAAGCTATATATAAGGTTGATTCTGTTATTATTATAAGATTGATTATTCTTATTAGACAGGGAGGTACATAATAGCAAAAGAACACAATTCTATATTGGTTATAAATGCATATATTACATAATATGCATAGAAAGTAAAGGAAATACTACCACCTACTTATAAATATCATTTTTACAAAGTTATAAACAGTGGATTATGGTTGTAAATATTTGATGTTGGTGTATTCTGTGGTTACAGTAATGCTGTTTATACAAATGCATAATTATTAATCCTACCATGCTGAACATTAGATGCTATCAGCTAATTAATGAAGTCAAGACGAATTATTGCAATTGCCAGACTATTTTGCTACTAGTTATTAACAAAGTGTCTGCTATATTTTGTCTATGCTTGCTACCTATCTTTCTGTTGAAAATCATGTTATTTTGCTCTTCCCTACGTCCCATTAAATTTAAAGGATCTGTTCAATTTCATCACATGTATATAAAATTTAAAAACAAATGCATGCAGTCAGTTGCTATAAATTAAATCTTTGTAATAAAATTAAACTCATACCTGATATTGAAATTTAAATAATTAAAGTTCAGTTTTGAAAACTGCACAGACCAGAAAAGCGATAAAACTTTTGTCTGAAAGAGTTCAATAAAAGTTATATAAAATCAGTGACATCATCAGTTCTTCAGTGCTATTAAACCTATTACACACAGAAACTGATTTTGTATGTATTTATTACACTTACATATATTGTTGAGCTATTTTTGTAATGTGACTTCTTTTAGTGAACTACTAAAAGGAATATGTTTGGTGTAGGTTTGAAAAACATAAAATAAGTATCTTTATGTATTAAATACTTATTAAATAATTTTCTGCAAAATCAAAAGATAATTACTGCAACATGTATTTTGAATCATTGTGCATTTAATGCTGAAGTGCCAGGATGTCTGTGATACTTTTTTTAGTAGTATTTGGCATTTTATCTATTAATGTTTAGAGTGCAACCTCACTTAATAAGCATATTTCATTCCTGAATCTTACTCATAATGCAAAACATTAATTAAACAAAACCTTTTTTTTTTTTTTTCCCTATAGGAATCTATGTAAAATAGGACCGTGTGTTCCATTCCAGAAAAAATCTTTTTTTTACAAGAAAGTTATTTAAAGATATTTATCTTTGGCTATACTGCAAAATTTAGCAAAAATTATATGCAGCATTATTTAAATGGATTTGTAATGCATATAGCCTTATTAGAATACTGCATCTCGACATACAATGCAGTAATTTTTCATGTTTCAGTATTTCCCTTATTTCATGGAAGGATGCTCTGTTGAGTCTATTATTTTCTTCTCTTCTGCAATTTTTATTCATTTTGCTGTGACATAGAATGTGTCTGCATAAGTTCTTCAGTAATTCTACCTATATTCTTCCATTTCATTGGTGCCTTTGCTATCCTTCTCTAGTCCCATAATCTTGGCCAGAAAGACAATTTTGTCGATTAAGTCTCCTCAGGCAGTTGTTCAAACTCCTTGGAATTACATTTGACAATGATATTCGCCCAGAAACTTTTATGTGTATATAAGAATTTTCTTCAAACAAGTCCTAAAAACGGAGTGATGCCAGACAATCTGTTATATGATGTCATTGTTTCCTTATGACTTGTTCTAAGAGATGTCACTTGTTTTAGCAATTATACTTTTACATTTTGTTTTGTTCGTCCTGCAGATCACTTATTGTGAGAGGTACTCATTAAGTGAGGTTTGATTGTACTTGTAAACATAGGTTGTCAAAGTTTAGAATGTTGTTTATTAAGAAAGAATACTGTGTACCAAGATTTATCTAATTTTATTGATGCAAAATGATACTATGGTATAATGCAGAATATGGGGATATGTTGTTGTTTCTAATAGCACTTGCTATAGACAAGTCCTCTGACTGTAGAAATATGGGGATATAAATGAAATATAAATTTTATTCATTCAAATTTTTTAAATATACTTATCTAATGAAGTATCAAATCTTCTGTTCTGTGTGTATCAAAGTATTCAATGTGATTATTAAATTATCTGCCTTCAATTCAGTAAAACAAATTACAGTGATGCACTTAGACATCGATTGGCTGTTTAAGATTGCATTGTATGTGTGCATTTTTTTCCCCCATATGAATAAAGCTGTACATAGGTAATGAGTTGCATTCATAACATTCGTCATTAATGGTGGATTAATCAGTGTTGAAAATTGGATAATCAAAAGTAGAAAATCTTCTATTAAGGTTTTTATTTCTGATGGACTCAAGCTGATGAAAATAACTGCTGTTTTGGGGTGGAGGCTTAATAGGGAATTTAACATTTTACAAAATGGTAGTTGCTTAGCTCTGATATTAAAAGTTTTTTTGCTTGAACAAATTAAGAATGTTTAAATGTCTATTTAATTTTGAATTTTTCTATATGCAATAAAAAAAAGAAAAGATCATTATTAGAATAATTTTATCTGGCACTTCAGTATAAACTTAAAATCTCTTTAGCTTTCTAAACAAGAGTACTAACATCATGTTCTTTTTAATTTCTACCCAATAAATAATTTAAATTTTAATCCTTTCTTGCATGTTTTAATAAAGTATTATTGTTCTAAATTGTCATTTTAGTTTTTTGTTGAATCTGAGATACATTTCTTGGAGGTGGAAATCATGTGAGTTAGTATTCTTTCAAATTGAATCTGATCAGAATAAAATAGATTCCAGATTTTTAAAAAAATATTTATGTGTTTCTTCTTGGATTATTTATTTGGTATTATTTGGTTATGTGCTTTCAGATTTTATCATTGGTTTATGGGTTGAAATCTTTTATGGTAAATCTTGGATATGTTGGCACTTTTGTATTTATAACAGGTTAAATGCTTTCCCTTTCCCTTCTACTTGTTAAAATAGAAACCATTTCTAAGGCTTATTGGACAATTTTGAAGAATTTTGTTTAGCTCAGATTTGAAAAGGTAAAATAAATAGAATAAGTTGAAATAAACAAGGTCACATCAAAAGCATTATTTTAGATAACTTGCTTTAGATCTAATCCAATTTTTTGCTATCTTGCTTTGGATCATTCTAGTTTGTTCCAATGTTTGCTTGTATATTTATATCTTTTTTTTGTTTATTTTTTATTTGGATAAATACCATAAAATTTAACATAATTAGTAAAAATGTTATCAAAAATGTTTAGCCTTACTGTGTTTGTTTTCTTTTTAGTTTAGAGATTTTTTTTATCAGCATTCTTTGATGTATAATTTTGCTGCAGTTCTTTCCTTTGATCCTTTTTTAAAATTCCCTTTCATTAGGTCTAGCAATTTTGGCTTTACCATACACCAATAACAAATATATTTGTTGGCAAATAAGGAACCGTTCAAAGAAATTGATAGTATTAATTTTGAAAAAAAAAAAAAAAATGATCATTGAAATCATTACCCAAAATGTACTTGATAAAATCTATAAGCACATTGCCCATTGGTGTCCTTATTTGAGGCGTACTTTTCTGTCGATGGCAGTATTGTTATTGCATAGTAATGACTGATGCTGTCATTTTTCCCTTGAAGGATTCATCTCAAGTTGAAGATATGTTTGAACCCGTGGGTCAACAAACATCTTGGTAAAAACATGTGCTTTAGTTTATGTTTGTTGAATTTCTTGATAAACATTGTCTCAAATGATTCCTTCAAAGAGAATTGCTTGGTTGTCTTGTATAGGTCTTTACACTTGTCCTATGTAAAATGGGGGGAGGATCCTTTTTTAAGGTTTTAGGATTCTCAAAAAATTTTGTTTGATTGAAAAGATTTGATCTTTAGAAGAAGGGGAGGGGGAGAATTTTTCATAATTTAGGTGAATTAATGCTATCTGTAGTTTGGATTAGTATTACACAATTTCCTGCATTAATGAAAAGTGGCCTAATAAAATTATATTGGAAACGAAGATAATTAAATCAAATTGAACCATCTGAATGATATAACTTTTATTGTTTCATTGCCTTATCTTAATTCAACATAAATTTTTCTGGTTTTGTCATTTTCTCTGCAATAGGTTCAACTTTCTAAACATAAATAGAATTTAAATTGTTATCATAAAATTATTAATAGTTGTTTAGTTCAAAGATTAGTTTATTCAAATTACAATTGAGAAATAGAAACCCAAATAAATTTTAAATTCTAAATCACATCAAAAACATTAATATTTTATTTACATTTTTTTATGAGGAAAAATTGCAAAGGTGAATAGAATTGAATTGAAAAAAAAGTAATGGCATATATTTAAAAAAATATATATCTAATTTCTTTCTCTACGAAATGAAATTATATCAAATAAAAAAAATACTCTGTCTTCATGTAATTCTTTTTTACATGTGATTATTTAAAAGTATATTAATGATAAGTTTTAATTTTATCTTAGAAATAATTAAAAATTGTATTCATAAAAGACTATTTGGCACACTATTCCTTTGAGCATTTTAATTATATATATATATATAGCAACACTTCAAATATTTCCAACAACTGCAATTAGGCCAAGAAAATCTTTTTGGAATCATTATGACAATGTCTAAATGAATGATCTTGATAAGATACATTTTGATCTAGAACTTTTTTTGCCCTTGCAGCGTATGGACCTGGGTGAATGTCCCAAGTTGCATGACCTTGCATTAAGAGCAGACTTTGAAAATGCAGCACAGAAAAAAGACTATTTCTATGATGTTGATGTAAGTAAAAAAAGAAAATGCCATTAAGCATTACTTATATGCATAAAGTTGTTTATAAAAATATATTAAATTAATGCAACTATGTTTTAAAGAAATTTATAGCATCTGCAATCTCATACTTACTGTTATTATTATCTATTTTAATATCAAGTCCAACATTTTATTATCTAAGGAATTAATTTGAATTCTCCAAGTACTTGAATGATTTGGATTGCATTCTTTTTTTCTTCTACCTTATTACCGAAGAAGCCATCTTAAACCAAAATGTGAAGTGACAAGCTTTTTCCTCATTTTTAGATATTTTAATTTTTACTAACAAACTAGTTCTTTTTTAAATGTTTTCATCATTGTTTATTTTTTAATTGACTTTTTTATTAAACAAACATTTTGGAATCTTAGAAATGTTTTTTTTTTTAAATCTTTATTTACATCAGTCTTATATTGAATTACAATCTCGTGATTAAAGATAACTTTTAAAATTTTTATTTCTTTTATTGTTTGATTTTTAGAGTTAATCAATTTATTTATTATTTAGTTTTAAAAAAATAGTTACAAAATATTATTTAAAGACTTTTTCAAAGAAAAGCAAAAGAATTTAAAAAAATAATTTTCACTTTCATTTTAAAATCATTGAAAGAATTGTTTTCACCCTTTTTTATGTATAAAACAAAGTCTTTCCGTATACAGATATTTTTAGTATTTTCCTTATATTTTAGAAAAAATTGGTACTGACTGTGATATATTTAAAGAAAGGAAGTTTTATAAAATTTTTATTTCTTTTGTTTGCTTAGGCTATGGAACATCTTCAGAATTTTATCAATGAATGTGACCGGCGTACTGAGCAGGCCAAAAGACGCTTAGCTGAAACACAAGAGGAACTGAGTGCTGAAGTTGCTGCAAAAGTGTGTAACTTGTCATTTCTTTTTTAAAAAAATCTAGTTAATTATTTTTATTGATTTTTCTAAATTTTATTGTGTATTATTAAAATATTATTGATTTTCTTTCTATCATACTACAAGATACAGAATTGCCACTACAAATATTTTACCTGATTTTAAGCATTTTTTAACCACTTATCAGCATTTTCTTCTTTTTTTTAACCAAGCATATTTTTGATAAATATGTATATATTCAAATTGATTGTACATAAATTCAAAGCAGCAGTTGAGTATTGCAAATATTGATGTTATGCTTATTTTTTTAAGTACAGCAAAATAAATGATATTTTTTCTTTTAAGTGTTTTTTTCCCAGGAAAATAACCAGTCTGGAGAGAATGCTAGAATAGGTTTTGGAAAAGAAAAAATATTTTTATTTTACTTTTATTTAATATCCTTTAAAAATTCAGCTTTCGTGTGGTAAATTTCAAAATACGCAGAACATATACTCCAACATTGCATTTGGGACAAAAATATGTTTCTATTCACTCCCTTTTCTAAACTATTTCTTTTGGAGCCATATACAAAGCAATGCCTTGTCTTCCATTCAATCGTAAGAGGTTGGGTAAAATTCCTAGTTGACCTTTTTTCCCTGAATTACTTTTCTTTGTATTTTGATCAATTATATCAAATCTGAAATTCAAATGTATTTTCATCCATATTTTTTTTCTGTAATAAAAGCATTCCAAAGCAATATATCTTAAGGTAGCAAAAAACTTTTTTTGATAATATTTATATTTTCTTTTTTCTTAGTGCTGGTGTGATTATTGAGATGCTGTTCTATTCTATCACTACTTCCTGGTATTATTGTACTTCATCCTATATTGACCATTCAGACCTTTTCACATTTCCCTTTAAAATGTGCAGAGTGAGAAAACAGTAATATTAGATGTCCTTAATAACTTGTTATATTTAGTTATCCTTATATAAAAATCATAAAAGTGTTTTTATTCCCCCTTCTCAATGATAAAAATAAATAAATAATAAAAAATTATATATCACTTTTACATTTTAACTTCTTTTTCACTTCCTTTCACTTATGTAAATAGAGTGAAAATCCTTTCGAGAAAATTTTATGTATTAGTGTAAAATCATACGAGTTTGTTGATTACTTGCCAGGTATATTTCCAAGTCGTTTATTGAATTGCCATTAGTGAATTAGTTAAATATTTTTACTTCCTGTAATTTTTTTGCAAAAGTTGAGAACAAAATGCCTGTTTCAGATTTACAATATGATAGAAAATATGTATTTAATCCATAGGACTGTCAAAAGTGATTACATGGAATAATTCAAAGCTCTGTTTTTTTTAATGACACTTTCATTATTTTTTCAGAATAACCTTTGTATTTTTGAGGAATGCACATCATTTATATAATGACCTTATCAGGACCTTTTTACATATTTTGCTTAAATAGCATTTGTCATTCTATAGAATTATTAGGTATTATACATAATGCCTAGGGAAAGTATGTAATAATTTTCATATTTCATACTTTGCCTAAAGGCCTCTGTCATTCCATAGAATGCCAGAGTTTCTTACTGTAACAGTAGCATATATATGGATATTTTTCAGTTGCAACGAGTGCATGAGTTGGCAGAACAGATTGGAAAGCATCTTGCTCAAGCTGAAAAACTGGGAGAAGAAGGTAATGTTGAGGAATCAATGAAGATTATGGAAGAAGTTGAAGAATTCAAGAGGCAGAAGTCACTTGCAGAAGTATGTTCCAATTTTTTTATCCTAATATTGCAGTTCTATAAGCGCTATTAAATCTTCTTTCACCCTGTTACATATATGTATGTATTATATTTATTTGATTTAATTGTGTTCTTTTTTTTTTTTTTTTTTTTTTTTTTAATTTTATTATTTTTTTTTTTATTTTTTTATTTATTTGTTTTTTTTATTTATTTATTTAATTTTTTTTATGATGTGATAGTTTTAATATCAGTTGTAAAAATTAAGCCTTTTATTTAACTTGGAAAAGATTTCTTCTAAAGTTGATAATTCTAAATACATAAAGATACCTAAAATTGTAATTGTAATAATTTAGAAAAAAATTATGTAAAGATTTACTGTAACATATGATTTTTAGAATTTACCTTTATTATTGTGCAAATTTTGTTCCCTCTTTTAGCAAGAATACCGCAATTCTATGCCAGCCTCTAGTTATCAGCAACAGAAATTACGTGTGTGTGAGGTCTGTTCTGCTTACTTGGGTATCCATGATAATGATCGTCGTCTCGCAGATCACTTTGGAGGAAAACTGCACCTTGGATTTATTGCCATAAGAGAGAAATTAAAAGAACTGAAGGTAAGATACCTTCCTCCCATGAATTTGTACATCTATTTGTATTTGTATCCAAGTACATCTATCTACTTTTCCTTTAAAAAAGAAGACTTAATATATTGTTTATATTTTTAATAATGGTTCTCCACATCTTACTTTCGGTTTGTTTAGAGATATTATTAAAATTAGTGACACTTGAATTGAAATGCTGGACTTACCTTTTAAAGAATTTCTCTAGAAAATTATTTTTCCCTAGTAGTTCAAAAATTCAAATGACCCTTTCAGTCATGAAAGATGCTACAGTAGAAAATGGAATATTTTAATTGCAAACATCAATTCTTTTTCTATGGGAGGGAAAATCAACTTAAGAATATTAAAAAAAAAGGATAATCAACTATTTTATTTAATATTTTAAAGTTCCACCCAGATTGGATATTTGTTTCCATGGAGTGATAAATTCTCATTTTTCAAAACTATTCAAAATCTTCACCATTAATCTTCAGACTTCCAATTTGGTCCAGATGGCCTTGCATACACTCACTAGATGGCTGAAATGTCATGTTTAATTCCTTCCCCCTTTTAAAGAAGATAATGAAACAGTGTAGAGGAATCTTATCTTTTTACTTCTTGCCTCGTTGTCACTCTTCATGGATGTCTCCATTAAGTGCCTCTGGGTAGGTACTCAATTTACATTAAGTCTTCTGCTTGCTAACCACAAAATGTTGTTGTTGAACTGCTAGGATATCAGAAAGTTTTAATGCATAAATAAATTAATACTATATTATTTGATGATGAGTGACATTTGGATTTAAGCAGTGATGATGCTGAATTCAATATTTTGAATTCTTTCAAAATTATGTATTTGTCTACTTTGTTAGAATTTATACAAATGCAAATATATATATATATATATAATGTTAGTTTTTTTTTTTTTTTTTGTAACAATATAATGTATTTTTCAAAGCTCATTCTTTTTCTTACTAGTGCTTCAAAAGTTTTAATTATGATTACAATGGCATAAATATTCGTGCTTTATAAAAGATACAAATCATTATAAATGAATTTTTTGAAAAAAATTTATTTTAACAATATAAACTATTTTTCAGAATTTTTATAGGTTCCAACGAATAGAGGATTTCAAATGGTTAATTAATATATGCCTACTATCTTGAAAATGTCTCATTTCATATGCTTAATTGAAAAAGTACCTAGTTGACTTCATTTCTATTCAACAATTTTTGTTTTATTATGATATATATTTTCTTTAACAAAATTGCTTCTGTTTTTGTATAAACCAAAACTTAAATTTTGTATTTTGGATATTTTCCTCTTTTATCAGTGTGTTCCTTATTGTGAGATTTATTTCAAAAATTCTTCCAGACAGAGGTAAATGAGAAACGCCAGAAAGGTCGCATGGACAGAGATCGAGACTATTTGAGAGAAAGAGAGGAAAGAAGCAGACCAGATTCTTCTCGCTCTCGGCGTCACAGGTACTAAGATAATATAAAAGGACAAACATTAATTGCAAAAACACTTGTTTATGATATTATTGTATTAGAGCAAATGGTGGAATAAGTAATTTTGAAATGTTAATATAGTTGATTTTAGAAGCCAAATGTGAAGGTTAAAGAGAAGAAACAAAAAGCAGGAAAGAAACTAAATGAAAATTTGGAAAGGAAGAGGGAAAATTTTTGCAAAAGAAGCTTTTAAAACTTTTTAATTCACTTAAAACAGAGAAGCTGGTTGTTTTAAATCATGTGTTTTTATTAGCATTTTTAATTATGGATGTTTAAATTTTTAAAGTAATAATTATTATTTGTAACTTTTTACATTTTAAGTGCAATAGGTAAGCAATTGTTGTTACTGGAATTAGTATCTGTAAATTAGTGTTTTATGTGTATCATGATTTGAATAATAAATAAAAATAAAAAAGTAATTTTTTAACTGATTTTTTTTTTTTGTTAAATGTGCTAAAATATATATTATTTAGGTACATATAATTATACTGTTTTCATATTTATGCTGCAACAGGTTATTCTGTTACTTATGCAAAGAACTCTAACTACTTATTTAAAATTTTGAGCAAAAATCTTAACAACCTTTATTGTTTATATAACTTGCAAAAAGTAATTTTAGGGCTTTTTAGAATTATTATGCAGATTTAGCAACAAAATATTTTGTTATAATGACCAATGTATATATTTTTTTCCTGCATAAGAAATGTAATATACTGTTTCAAAAGAGTTTTTTTATGGCACTTATTCCATTTTTAAACAATTAAATTTCATAAAAATATTTTTTGTATTAATTAGCTCATAAAGGTGTTTTTGATAATAATTGTTGTACAGATTTAATAATTCTGAGTAGGGAGAAAGCCTGGATATCAATATAATTAATCGTAAATCAGGAAAATATTGCAAGTTTAGTGAGGAAAAAATTTTTAAGTTTTTGTAACCATCCTGTAAAGAGCAGCTATTCTATTTTATTAAAATTTTGACATTTAACCATCAAATGTAATTACAGCTATAATAAATTTAAAAAGGTTTGTTTTTTCAAATTTAATATTAGTTGCAGTTAATTAAAGACAATGAGTAATAATTTTCTTTATCTTTAATTCCTGTTGAAAAAGTTAGATCTAAATTATTTATTTTGCATTCCGAAATTATATTCAAAATAGAATCTTTTATATTTTAAAAATGATAATAAAATTGATCTTTTTTTTATAATACTTCAAATTATTACATTGTCTCTTAATTTGAATTTTCCTTCAGGTCCCGATCATCTTCACGCCATCGCCACAGATCCCGGTCAGATGAGCGCAGGAAACGTAATAAACACCGACATCGCTCATCTTCAAGGGAACGACATCGTTCCAGAGATCATCATTCCCATCGGAGAGATCGATCACGTGATAAAAAAGAAAAGAAAAGGTGATAGAATTAATGCTCTTATTTTAATGTGTGAATTAATAATAATTTCTTGTGCTTGCGAGTAAAAATTCAACTCTGATACCTGATAAACTCTTTATTTAAAATATTGTAATGAAAAAGGAAGAAACTATCCTAAGGCTTTAAAGTTAATAAATATCAATGTCCAAAAGTGTTGAAAAATTAGATTTTTTCACATTGTAACTTAATTAAACCATATTAATTGTTTTCTTATCATGAATTTTAGTGTTAAAAAACAGTGGCTGATACAGAATGTTAAATTCAATTTTCTAGAAAAGAAGATTAGAGAAGCATGAATTGGATAATGTTACTTAATAATAACTGCACTTAGAATATTTATTTTCTGTTGTGAATTTTTTAAACAATTTTCTTCAGTAGTTTCTTGAGGATTGAATAACTGTCATAAAACTTCATGATTAGTTATCTGAATTAATTAATAATTGGAAAAATAACTGGAACTGCAAAAATTGAATTGTATATCTTATATTGTGGATAACATTCAATCACAGTGTATGAAAGATAAATATAATTACTGAATGTTCTCAGTTGTTTTTGTTTATATGTTGATCTATTGGGATCATTAAATAAAATATGCAAACCTACTTACTTATTTGTAATTTATCAAAATGTCTTTTTTGAAATAGAACAGCTTTCTTATCATTCATTTTTTTAAATCTAGAAGCCGCTCCAGAGATCATAGACGTTCACATTCAACAGGAAATGAGAAACCAGAGAACAACCACGAAATCTAATGTTTTTAAAACCTTTGTATTTTACTTTTCTGGTAGTTTTGTTCATAAAGTAAGTGTCTGTACTGTTTTGTGTATAAGAAAAATATTTGAAGGGAAGAAAAAAAAAATGCTTTTTCTTATTTTTCTGCTTTGAATTGTATATTTCTTTAAATAACGAATTCAGTAAGAATCTTAATAGTAGTTCTGAAGGTTCAATTATATATAATATATATGTATAAAAATATGAAAATGTTTAATTTTATCAAATGTAAAATATTAGTCGATCTTTTTTTAGTTTAAATTGAAATATTAACTAAGATTTAAATAAATGTTAGTTAACATAAGATCCCACACTTACTGAAGGGGAAAAAAATTCAAAAATCATAAAATTCAATTTTTTGGACAAAAAATAAAATACAAATGATAAATTTAAATCAAATATTTTCACCATTAGCATTCAAATATACCATTACTTTCTTACTTATCATGTCAAGATATTTAGGTGAAAAACAGTAAGTACACCTGTTATCTGCTCATCTTGTAATTAAAAAGTTAAAATTTTAAGTACTGCAACTATGTGTGACATTTCTAAAATATTTAATTGCATTAGATTCTATGCTACTACTGTTAGATGCTAATTCCACACAAATTACTACAGGTGTTCACATTTTAAGTGAAACAAAATTCATAAATAAATTATATATATATATATTAATTCCACGAGTTTCTAAACTTTATTTTGATTTCAGCAATAGAATGAAAAGAAAAGGATGACATATATAAATCAATATCTTTTATATGCACTTAAATAAATTACAAACAACATGCCATTTAAATATATTGTGTACTTGTTAAATTGGACTATTAGTCAATTCCTAAACTATTTGATTCTGTTATGCATTGAAAACTCTATTCTTCTTTTCTTTTGAAATATTTTGTTTGCACTGCAGAAACTGTCTTTAGATTTTGTGCTTTTTAGCTTTTAAATCATTTAATTATTTCATAATTCTCTTCCTTTTCTTTCGTTTTCAACATTTTGAAATTGAAACTTACCTCTTCCATTTTCCGTATATAAATCCAAAAATTTTGCAACATATATATATATTTTAATATTTCCTATTGTAATATTTTTATTTGAGGAAAGTCTTGCTTCTATAGTTTGATCATGGAATAGAACCGTCAGAGTTATTAAATACCTCCGACAGTTGCCAATAAGACTTTTAGTTAAATAAATTAATAGAAACTTACCTATTGAATTTTTAGGTACTTCATATCCTACTGAATCACAAACCACATCATTAAAAAGATTTATTAAATTCAATTAAAATAAAATTGCCATTTTTTGCTTGCAACTTCCAAAAATGGCCTTCATTTTGTCATAGATAGAATGATCTTCTATTTTCCTTAAATTTAAATATGTCATTCATCTGGCATTTATATAGTTATGAGGATGCTTTTCCAAAATTCTATGAATGAAGGAATATACAAAGTTGTGATATTCATGTTTCAAATCTGTTTTATTTTTAGCAGTCTACTCGCCATTAAATCTCTTCCTAATTTTGCCAATATTGGCATATGAAACTTTTTCAAAAATGAAACTACCCTTTGGTGACAGCTGTTTGTATTCTGCCATATTAGTAGTATTAATTTAGTCATGCAAACTGATTATCTTATTACAAAAAAAAAAAAGTATTTTTAAGTTATACTTACAACAAATATAAAGCATTACAGATGGTTAATTAAAGTGCAGAAAATAAAATGAATTGGTCATTATTAATGAAGCATCTATCTTATGATGCATATGCTTCTATGTGAAAAAAAAATTGAGACCATCAAAATTTTTCTTAGAAAATGTACAGGTACTTTTGAAGTTTTCTATCAAGATGAAAGAGGCTATGACATCTAGGATTCATGAAATTTCACATAAGATGGGCAAAATTAGACTAACATTTGAAAATGATTCTTTGGTTTTAATATTTATTTAAAATATATAAATTATATTTGCTCTTTACAGCTAATAAGTTTTCAAGAACACTATTTCTTTCAGACTGGGCATTTTCAAATATACAAAACTATGTTATGCAAAAGTGGATAGTCTCTCATGTAGAATATTAAAAATTGTTTGGCAATTTTGATCAGTGACAACCCACAGTTTGACAATTGTGGTATAAAAAAATGTCAATGTACCATTTTTCTATAACATTATGGAAATATCAAGTTCTCCTTCAACAGCTGCTATATTTTCTATACAGTTGGTTCCACCCAATTCTTGCTAGAATCTGAATATATTAGATGCAAAGAAAACAGTTTCTCTTGTTGCTATTTTGTCATGTCTTAAGTGAATTGACACAGCATGCAGGCTACAATTAATCCCATTTACTAAATAAAATGATGACATTTCTTATTGTATTTCAATATTTAGTATTTAATAAACTTCCAGTTTACTGATGGACTAATCACTGAGTTGTATAAAGCCTTTCTCAAATTCAGTTTTTCTGTAGAATTATTTAATTTGTGTAAACTATCTTCGACTGTGGAACGGCACATGAAAATCGATGCCACATAATTGTTTTCATATTTATATATATTTCATTTCAAAACAGGAATGTGTAAATCCACTTGTTCATTTACAAAGATTTCTAGAATGCTTCATCAAAAAATTGATCGAACTAAAATAAACTAAATGTCACTAATGCATTGAGAAATCCTAATAAAATTAATCTAGTGCATGTTATTGACACAAA
>JAPMOR010119400.1:112181-141609 GCA_026543865.1 Argiope aurantia | reverse complement strand
ATTCAAAATGAAGTTGCCACATGTTCATGCATGCCCACTCATATCTGCAAAGTTTTTATTAAAATTAAATAACAAATATAGAATAATTCATATATTATATATATAAAAATTTATTCAGAAAATCAGTTTCTCAATCACGGTTAGCTCTCTTCCCTGAAAGGGCACGAAACAATCCCTTTTCAAAAGGAAAAGAACTTAGAGGCTGTTCTCTTCTTTGAGCGACAGAAGACAATTAGATAGAAGTTGCACTTGAGCCTATTAAAAGGAGAAGAGAGAAATAATTTTTACAATTCTACACTTAAATAAGATGGGATATAATAAAGTTATATATTTCTAAATTTAAAATATTTCTTGAATTGTTAGAAAAAAACCACCACTTCAAATCTTTCCTACATTACGACATATAATGCAAATTTAACGTTTGGAAACTAATGGTTTCATTTTACAACAAACAAGCATTTTCACAAATGTTTTAATAAACAATCCCTGAAAATTTAATATTAAGGAAATAATTTTCAATAGTATTTACATAGGTGCATCCAGTATTCAGATATTGTAGACAAATGCTTTTCTATTCTTTCTTTTCTAGTAAGTTTTATTAAATGCGACATTTATTTTTAAAACTGAATGAAATTGAAAGCAAGATAGTTTGTAAAACTATTTACTCAAATTACAGATATAAGTGTAAATAATTTTGATAAGTGTAATTTTATAAAGATTAACAATAACATTTTAAAATACAACTGTTTTTATTTTTTAAAGCAATGAATTCAACAATTTAAAAAATAACTATCAATTATAAAATTTAAAAATTTTTCAGTCATCATATTTTAATTCATACAAATAGTATCTAAAAACTAAGTAAGAGATCAACAAAGAACTAGCGATTACTTACTTTTGCATGTTTTATTTCTAATTCTGCCAGTTCCACTAAGTTTTTCCTAAAGGCAGCAACACGACGCACCCGAAAGTCTTGCAATTCTGCAAGTAATAAAATTTAAATAAAGATTATCCCACTTTAGCTATCATAATGTTATTATCATAACTATGTAATATATGTTTTGCTAATAATAAAGAAGAAAGTATGTCTATAGGAATTCTACAGGCTAAACTATTTAGACTACCAAATTTCGAACAAATATAACTTAACTAGGTAAAAGAAAGTATTTCACAATAAAAATTTTTTTTGAAATTTTAATTAAAGTTATAGCCAAATTTTAATATTTCTTGTAATAACTTCACAAGATATTAATATAACAGCACAAAAATAATTTTTTGATCATTTAGAAAGGAATTTTTTCTTAACGATGGCAATTTCAGTATTATGGAATTTAATAGCATTAAAATGTTATGAAACTTTCAAATATTTCATCATATGATACTCTGTCATAGAAAATTAAAGAAGTATCTCTTTATTATCCATGCAATTTTCATGAGAAATAAGCAAAACATGACAATGACGTGAAAGAAACAACCACACAAATGAAACTCTATTCTAAAGTATATTGTAGACAATATTCTCAATCATTAAAATATTAATTTTTTTAAAATTCTTATACCAGATATTTTTTAAACAAAATTTCTTAGTTTCCCCATTTATGATCCAAAGTACATAAAATTTCAAGATGATTTTCAAAGTAAGATAATATAAGAAATATCTCATAAAAATAATTTTAAGAAAAGGATTCATTTTGCATTCAACTATCTTCAGTTAAATACATCCTCCCTCAAGAAGAAGTAGCAATTAAAGATGACTAGTCAAGAATGATAAAAATGCCAAGAACCTCGTTTTGCTTGTTTAGAAATAGCTTCAAAACGATCACAGGCTTCCTGTTGAGCTGTTTCAGCCTGAAAACAAACAAAATAAATTTACTTAAAAGACAATCACGATTTCTTTCGCACTTTGCAGTATAATATGATTGTTACTTAACTAATTTAAACCAATTATAACAAATTCAATGAATAAACAAAATATAAATCAAAATACTTCACAAAATAGGTTTTATAATTCATAAATTATAACAAATGTGATTTATATTTATTGATATTTGATCACTTATAGCATAAAAATATTTACTTGTTTCAGAAACATTATTAATTATTTCAGTCTACGCAAAGATATTTATATTATTAATAGTCTTCAAAATTGAATGAAACTTGGCAAATAAGATAAATTTTGGAGACATTTTCAAAAACTTAAACACCAATCAATATTTACTTTTTAAAACCGAGTTAATTATAATAGCTATATTAAAAGATCTTTTATTCTAACGTCAAACAAAAGCATTGTTTGTAATTCATTCTTAAAATAGTCAATTATTTTGAACTAATTAGATGTTAAATAGGATAATGATTTAAATTTTGATATGAAGTTTTTTTTGTTTAATTCATGAACTTTTATGAAAATGCTCATATAAATATAAATGCAACTGAATATGAAAAAAGAAAAAAAGTTTAATTGATCTACTTTAAGGTTAAACACAGCTTAAGTTTTTATATTAAAAAACAAATAAAAAGAAACATTCAAGATAAATATTAATAAAAGAAAGACCATTTAATCTCCAATTTCACACACATTAAGAGTAATTATTTCACTTTAAAAGAATTTCTTGATTTTAAACAATTTTGAATTTTCAAGAAATTTACAAATGAAAAATTTGAATTTCTTCACGAATTTTGAACTAATAAATAGTAACTTTCAAAATTAAGATTTTCCCAAACTTCAAATGTTCTATTCCAATTTCTTTACTGAAGAGAAATTTATTTAATTGTCATATTTGGAAATTTAAGCTATAAGAAGTAAAGCTTTGAAAATAGACCATAAAAAGGAAAAATTCTAAAATATCAGTAAATTTTGCTGCAAATCATAAATAAAAATCAAATTAACTAGAATGCCATAGCATTGAAGCCATACTTCTTGACACAAACTTCTACAAATACACAAACAAATAAAAAAATACTGAAAGGAAAGAATAAAAAGTTATAAATATTTGTAAACTATTTTAGAAAAGTTTTATTAATTTTACTAGAAACAAAACAAATCAAAATGTAAATATATTGACATAATTTGTACAGTTTCAGGCAAAAGAAATTAAAAGCAATTGGGATGCAAGGAAAGGGAAAAGTAAAAAATGTTTAGATAATTATATAATTATCTGGTATTTAAATTGCCTCTAAAATTACATAAATAGATTGTGAGTATTAACAGCGACTACAGACAGCGGAACTTGAAGCTAACGATACAATAAAAACAAGATATACTATTCCTAGCTAACTGGTTTTAAATTGACTAACATATTTAAAAACATATATTTGAAAAGGATTAAATTAATACTGCTATTAAAATTTAAATACTGTTATTTAAATTCTATATAAAAAATGCTCAAATTGAAATGTATATAAAAGTATAAAATGTATAAATGTATATAAATGAAATGTATAAAAAAATGTATATACAATTCTTTATATGGACCCAAGACAAGTAAAAAATGAGAGTTATAAATTCAATTGCCAGATCGTGACTATTCAGCTTTCTATATGCTGCAAATTTGAATCAGCTATTTTTAACTATACAGAGCAATACTTTTTCAAAATAAACGAAAAAGTACAATAAAAGATTCATATGGAAATAAAAAATGGTACAAGCAATGTGAAAACATTCAGTAAAAAATGCAATTAAATTTTAATGAATAATTCAATAAATGCAAAGATTATATCATATCGATATCTATATATTATTAAATGTTTATATGACATATTGACTAGCATCAAGATTTCATAAAAGTTCAAATTCTTTTTTTTTAAATGCATAGAATATATAAAAAATACAATAAAAACAGAATTACCACATGGACATCTTTGTTTTTTGCTCTAGCCTTTTCTAAATTCCTATTGGCAGTTTCATAGTTTGCTAAACACCGCAGCCTTCGATATAAAAGATTCTAAGAAAAATAAAATGACCATTAAAAACTATTACAATAGACAATTTTTTATGAATTTAAATTAAATAGAATTTATTACATGAAAGATGAAATAACAATCACTGGTAACTAATGCATATCTACTGCAGGCATCTCAAATTTTTCATTGATTAATTTGATTGCATTTCACATTTAATTCTATTAATGCCATTTTACATTAAACAACTGATCTCCTAGTGAAACAGTAAACTTCTCCTTAGTTTCCTCCTCAATTTTCTCACTAAGTGGAGATTATGCTTGTTTCAGCACAAGAAAAATTAGTAGAATAAACTACACTTTTAATATCAAATTTTATCTTGGTTACAAGCCTAAGGTGCAACAGGTGTGGCTTTCCCTAACATGTTTTAAAGCAAAAAAGTATTCAAGGTAGGCAATACCAATAACATACTAACCATTTTTCTACAGTTTTTTTTTTTTTTTTTTGCCATTATAAATTTTGAAATTAAATAAGGAAACGAAGGATGATTAATATAAGCTAAAAAGAAGTTTAACAGCATTTAAATATAAATAAAATTTATAGCAGCTCAAATAATTTCTATATTGATGAATCTGAAAATTGTAATATTGGGCTTGCTGAAATTTCCACAATTGTATTAGTCATCATAATTCAAGAAATAATGATTTTGAATAAAACAATTAACTCTGGGGAGCAGATTGTTTTTTCTTTTGTTCATAAGTGCATTCTCACTTAAAAATGTATTGTCCTTTTCTTTTAAACTGAAGGAATTAAAAAATCTAATCTTGGGAATTACATTATAATAGATAATGGTCTCTACTTTATAAAATAAAAATAAATACAAAATATTTTTTAACAGTCACACAACGTAACTCATTGTTATACAAGCTTGATCTTTCTTTGCAAGAAACAAGAACTGAGGATTTAATTGTAATAAATAATAAGCATAAAATCACATTTGCTGATGTTTATTTTTATATTGGTTATATCAGAAAATGTTATTTTTTATACTACTATGAAAATCAATTTAATAACACATTATCTCATTTGATTAGAATTGTGTATTAGAAGAGGAAGTACATAAATTGAAACAAAGTTTGAAATTAACTTTTTAAAAGTGCATGCATATGCTTTGAAGTAAAAAAAAATATATATAATTTTTTTGAATTATTATACTCAAAGTTGATGAAAGACAAGAAATGTGCAAGTAAAGGAATAAAAGTTTCTAAAATTGCCATTATTGCACATTACAGAAAAGAAGAAACATTTACTTTGGCAGCAGCTGTATCTCTCATATAGTAACGTAATGTGTCCGACAGTTTAAGGTCTTCATCTGAAGCCACTCTCCCTTCAATTTTCTAAAAGTGAATGGGCAGGAAAATTCAGATAAACATTTTAGAAAGTTTCAAAAGATATACATTAATTAAATATACAACAGCAAACAATTTGCACATATTTACAATTAAACACTTTTACTAGATAGATCCTATAGCTACAAAATATGAAGTCAGAGATATTCATAGAGAAAACATTAATATTACTTTTAAAACATTAGACAGAATCAAACCATTGAACAGTTTAAGAATGGTATTTTTCTCTTTCCTAATTAATTACAAAACATAAAAAACAGAAGTAGGGTTATTGTATACTTTTTAAAAAGCGCACATTTTGCATTTATTATCACCTACATTTATTCCTCCTAGTGGCCCAAATTAATGCATTTTAAATAAAATTGTAAATGGAATTTAAGAGTTTAAATGTCTTATCTTGGCAATATTTTAAATAAAGTGATTTTTTTATACTAATGTCAAAACAAAAAGTTTAAAAAAAATCTATGTAACTATTAATGTGTGTTATTTATTGTACTTTTTTTCATGGATTTAAATTAACAAATCTAAAGTTAAAACAATTAGTAAATTTAAAAATAGTTTTTTTGAACATATTCAAAGTGCAAAAGGAGATTTTTATAATTAGTAAGCTTTCGATATTCAAACTAATATTTTAATTGAAAAGTTAATATGAATAATCAGATTATTTGATCAAATTAACCATTAATATTATAATAGTTTTAAAGAAAGGTCAGTCTAATCCAAAAATTTTGTCTTTTAATTAAATTAATTCCAAACTCGAATCACAACTTGCATCATTACTGAAATCGAAGTAAAAGAGAAATCTTATTTATAAACATGTCTAATCAACAATGCATAGGTCTGTAAATCATGAAACATGAATAAACTTCAACATTAATTGAACAATGATGAATATTATGAAAATCTTAGAAATGTATAAAAACTATAAAAACAAACTTACCCTAGCCTTTTCAAATGTATCGGATACTTTACTAAAGAACCTATTAAAAATTTTATAAAATATTTACTGAAAGTTTATAATACACTTTGTATTTAAATCCTAAATTTATAAATTGAATAAAATTTTAATGCAATTCAATAACATACTTCTCTAAATCAGATCCATCGATGGTTGCAAGTTGAACCAGAGAAGAAGAAATTTTTATGTAAATATCAGCAACATCTAAAAATAAATAATAAAAAACTTACAATCAGACAGTTCATTGAAGTATATCAAATAAACAGTAACAGTTGTAAATATTTTGAGTACAAATAACATACTTCAGGAATCAATATACAGGGTAATCAGTAAAATCCTTTTAAGTCCTTTAAATTCAAAACAGCATCTCATATAGCTAAGGAAGTAATGTGCTCGTATAATAAAGTGATTATGTGGAATTTACTGAAATAGGTTGCAGTGCAGCTGGCAGAGAAGTAAGGAAATTATTTTTAAAAAAATATTAGCCCAATAAATCTAATAAAAATATTTGCTATCCCATAATAACATAGGAAGAAATTTCAAATCCTGGTGGAGATTTTATATTTAAAATAATAAACTTTCCATAACTTAAAAATGGATTTGTAAAAATTTAAAAAAAAATGTGTCCTCAGATTAAGTGGTTGAAAATACTTTTAATTCTATGCATAATAGTTCTGTTATTCTAGTTTAGAATAATTTATTATGCAACCAGTATATAAATAAGAGTGCAAAACAAATGCATGTTTATATCATTGCCATGATAAAACCACAACTTACTTTTATGACTTTGTGTCATTCTATCTGCTTTTGCAGTAGCATTCTTGATATGACTATGATAGTCAATTAAGAATGTTCTTTCATGCTCAAAGAATTCATCAACATCCTGAAAGATTTGATTTCATATTAACACAAAAGCTGCATAAAATTCAATAATTCACATACATTGAATATTGCTAACATAAGCACAGTATTTGATATAGCATCTACAAAATTGAAATAAAAATAATTGGCAAGGCTTATGGCAAATGTACTAGAACCTGCAAAAGCAGTCATGAAATTTGTGAATGAAATGACAATTTGAATTAATTAAAGTTCAGAAAGAGGAATATATATGTCACAAAATGACTAATAAAGAGATTTATTTTCATGATATTTCTAAGAATGTTGCTACTATTCATATGCACAACTGTTTTTTACAAATTGGATAAATTTATATAAGATTTTACACTGATTAAAAACCCTCATATGTTTAACAAATTTATATGACACACCTGTTTGCGAGATATACACAGTACTCATTTAGTAAATTTTTAAACAATTTTATCCTTTATTATTCTATTATGGAGGTTTAATGGAGTTTTATGGTGCAAAAACCACTCTTGATCATGCTGCACCAAATCATTCCATTATGTCACATGTATTCATACCAAATATTATACTCTATCCCAAATATTTAGAGAATCTTGTATTTTACTATATTTTTTGTTGTATATGATGTATTTTGATTTAACTTCATGAATATGTTACATCTATCATTTTGGGGAGAAAAACAACCATGTTATCCCATATAATTAATGCTAATTCTTAAATTACAAAATCAATATGCCCCCAAAATGTATAGACAAATGCAATTTTATTCAAATAAAGTATTAATAATCATGGCATTGATTCAGAACCTAATAAATTTTTTCAGCATTTCCCGATGTTCATAGTTTCGCAGCTCTTTAATGAAGAAATGAGTAAAATTCTGAATTTGAAATTGCTCAATAAGACGCAAGAAAATATTCTAAAAGTATGATATATTGCATATAAACTTGTAAAATAACATACGAGCCAAAATCTCGCTTGGGAAGATTACACACGCAAGATATTCGCAATGATAGATGGATACAATGACCAGCTTCAAGTTAGAAATTGTCAATTCATGAAATTACTTGAGTTTCCTGATAGCAAATGTCCAGAAACACTGTTCACAGATAATAAATTCTAGAATCTGGATATATGATACATACAAAACTCTCAAAATTTAACATTAATAAGATATAACAATGTGCTCATATTCATATATGATAAATGAATGGCTATTCTTTTCAGTAAAGAAATTTTTTTTTAACTTTGATGATTTTTTAGGAATATAAAATATTGCCACGATTTATGAAAAGAGCTTGGGTAAATCAGTAAAGTGCTAAATATGCAATCAGATGGGTAGCTTTCGGCTTCTACAACCAAGTGGGTGTGGAATTTTTTGATGGCCGATAAAATTTACCTAAACGGAAAGACTAGAAAATCATCATTCGAGATCTGCAGAAAACATAAGGGGTCAGGTTTAGATCTGCATGATAGTGTTCCCATCTCTACTTCCAATGCTACGAAAAATTATCAAAAATTCAATAAGCCCTGATCTAAACCCATTTGAGAATATGTGGGGAATTTTATTTAGGTAGGTGTATGAGGATGAAGGGCAGTGTATGAATATCCACTGAAGTGTATGATACAACTTGGAATCAGAAATATTGCAAACTTTAAATATGTTGATGGAAAAATACATTAAGTATGTCATAGTGAAAGATCGGAAGATTTTAAACTAATGAAATAATTGTATTGAGCACCTTTTATTGAAATGCCATATAATCTGTAAAATTTTAGTATCCATAATAATTCCCTTTTGTCATATAACTAATATACAAATTGTTATTTTTTTCAAAATACTTCAATGAATGTCAATCGTAAATGGAGTGAATAAATATGTTTGTAATTAGTGTCTGTATGTCATTGTTTTACTAAAACAATATAATGTACATCTATAACATCAATGACTACATATTATTGATGATTAAACATCACAATAATATATGATATGTTTATATTGTTAACTGATCAATGTTAAAATAAGAACACACCACAATATTATTCTACCTTTTTGAAAACAAGCACAAAAGTCCAATATACAATCAAGAAACTCACCTTCTGAGTACTAGAAAGCAACAAGTCGTCGGCTGTCTTTCCAAGGTTGCTAAATAGGTCAGCTAACATTTCCTTTTTGTTCTTTCCTCTTACATTCAGCTACATATACGGGTAAAAAAAAAACATCAATAAAAATTCTCATATTAAAAAAGAAGAAAAAGATAGTATTCTTTCACATGTGCATATAAAATAATTGTAACAATTTAATTAAAAATATTAGTCAATTACAATTTTTTCAATTAGCTCCATCAAGACAAATACATTTCAGCATTTGCACTAGATTCTTTTCTCAGCTGAATGCTTCATCTTTGCATTATAGTATAAATACATCAATGGGCCTATTGACATAAGAGTGTGATTGGCTTTTGGGATGAAATGCTTTTTATTAGGCAACATTACTAATTTATGTTTCTTTAAAAAGGTTGGTGCCATATATTGATATTTCTCTCTTGAGGTCAGATTAGGGTTGTTTCTGCTATGCAAGTTTATGCTGGGTAAGTTTCTGCTATGAATCACTAGATTTTCATAAATATAAACATAAACATGCATTTGTTAATGTATACAGGCAGACATGCTCATGATAAAGTGATAGTTATAATTTATATTCTTATGTGGGATAGGATTATATTCTTTGAAGAGTTTCATTCCCCTCGATTTATGCAATCAAGGTAAATAAGATTAAAAACTCAGAAGCAGAGTTTACTCAAAATAGGATACGAGACACTCCCTATGAATGCAAATTGCATAATGTCAGTCTCTACATAGATCTAGGTTTTTAATTTTCATGAAATGTTTTAAAATTTTAAATGTATATATATATTTCCAAATGTTTTTATATTTTTCATCAATAATCTGGTATCAATTTAAATACTATTATTGTAGAAAATGCTTTTAATATTAATTGTTTTAATAGTATTTAAAAATCATGATTGAAAATGACATTTATTATCACACTTAAAAAATTTCATTTCTAATCAAAAACAACTTTTCAAAAAATATAATACACATTAGATTAAGCAGGAGGAAATGCTCCCTCTTCCACTAATACAATCCAAGGGTAATATTATACAAACATAAAATAATAAATAATGGTTTAAAAAATTTGGATTTAAATCAAATTTTTAACTACAATAATAAATTCCATAATCTCTAAACTTTTATAACAGCTTACATATACCACTTACTTTAATGTCGCAAATACCTTAGAAATGAAAGTGTTGACTAGAGAGAATGCAACTGACAAAACTAATAAAGTTATATTTTACTACATTGTGCATTGAAAATAGCTAGAATTTACATTCACAATGCTTCAAAAAACTAATTGTAGGATGCACGGCTATTGTAAACACTTAAAATCTGTGAACCAAATGAAGAGAAAAGAAAGCTTTCTCATGTCAGGAATTATTTTGTCTAGTTGCCCATTTTATGTTTGATAGAATTAAAAGATAAAATGATTATATATAGGGGAAAAAAAATACATACACATCACCTTAATAAGTGTTCAGTTTTAAAGTTGGCAACAGTCATTGGAAAGATCTTATAATTTTGAAGCTCAGTAAGGCAATGATAACAATATTCAAGATGGTATGGCTTATATTAAATTCCCATACTATATCTATCTGGGAAAGCCTTTCAGATTTGAGGGATTTAATATGTGGTAGGTAGTGTATATGGCAGATATGGGGGATTTGGCTTTAATTAATAGTCTTTAGTTCCAGAGGAAAAACAAAATAAATTAGAGAACTTGCCTCTTGTTCATATTCCAAAAACACTTTGAGGTTATTGTCATTTTTGAAGACAGGATGGGTGGCAAGACGCTGCAGAAACACTTCGTGCATGGCAACTGTCTTTTTAAAGGTAGCTAAGTACTCCCTGTCAAAAATGTATTTATATATTATATATATATATAACATGATATATTAATATGACAAAATATTTTTAAACTTATTTTCATTAAACCTACATACATTTCAAGTTCTTGCTTCATTTTCATGAATTCTTCTTTGGTCATAGTTCCTTCACCTTCACTCAACTTTTGAAGTTTTTCTCTTGATGCATCAAAGTCAGGACAGGGAGGAGCAGGGGGGATCTAAACATTAAAAAAAATCAATAGGCTATTAAATTTTTTTAAAACCTTAAAGATTCATTTAACTATAAATCAATTCTTATATTCAAGGTATTATAATAAATTTCTTCTTACTTCAATTAAAAAGATAAAATTTAATCATATAAATGACTATAAATCATGTATACAGACAATAAATATTAACATACAAGTTTAAATTATGTTGAAAGAGTACAGATTAAATATTTACAAGATTCCTATAGCTTGAGCTTTCAGATTAGCAGCTAGAATCCTTATTTTTATACTATAATAAATCCCCACACCCGAAACCACTCCATAATTTTGTCAAAAACTAGAATGGACATAAATAATTTACAAGACCTATCCTGCTTTTAACTTTAAAAAGAAAAGGTAAAAAAATTTAATATAATGATTTTGATGTAGAAAGAAAATTACTTATGATCTCTGATTTACCCTTGATCTCCACAGAGTTCTTAATTTTGGCATTCTTCACTTGCAATCAACTAACCATTACATATAAGATGACTGGATTATGATAGAGAAATAAGTGTATCAATTCAATAATGAGTGAAGAGAAAAGTTACTTAATCGAGGTGAAATCCTAATTAATCAATCATAAATATACCAATCCATAATTTAGCTTATATTTTCTATTAATATAGCAATTGTAACAGCAGTCCAAAACTTACTTCACATCCAAATAAAGCCATTTAAACTATCAGAAAAAAATTACATTAAAAAAACCTTGATAAAACTATTGCATTCAATAAAACATATTTGCATGCAATCAATTGATGTTTGAATTAACTTTTTTTATATATAATTCAAAAATGAGATATTTATAAATATTGAAGCAACTACTTACTGTGAATCCAGCATATTTTTCATTTTCTTCAAAGGAATCATGCAACCAAACAAATTCTTCATGTTGTCTAACAACAGAAAATTCTGGTTTTGCAAAGTTAGGGAGTGTAGTCTAAAAAGAAAAGAGATTAGAAAATTATTCATCAAAAACAAACACAGAAAGGAAAAACATTAACAATAATAATAAAATCAAGCATTACGAAATTATCATTATTCATGCAAGATCAACTATTTTTAATTATTACATCTCAGAGAAAAAAAAAAGTATTACACTTAAGATTTTTTTTTCTTTTAAATTAAAGTTGATATCTATTAATAACAAAGAAAGTAACCCAGAAACTAGATGTTAAATTTTAAGTATATTTAAAATTTAACATCTGGTTTCTTGGTTACTATCTTTGTAGTTGGTAGATATCAACTTTCATAAAAAAAAAAAAAAAAAAAAAAAAAGAAACAATTTCCCAAGAACAAATTATTTTTAAAATATCTTGATGAATATAAAGAAAAAAAATTACATATTATATATATTTATTTATATACAGTTAATATAAATATTACATTTAAAAAAAATTTTGAATTCATGTTTAAATTATATCTAACATGCACTGCATTTTCCTACAAATGTTTCTATAGCAAAGAACATTTCTGCAACATAATCAGATTGAAAAAAAATTAAATAAGAGAAATATTTCTAATAAATATTAAGCTTAAAATCATTTTTTTTAAAAAAAGAGAGGGAGGTGAAACTTTGAAGATCAAATATCTTAAAAGTAACTTAATTACATAAGCTAGTAAAAATGTTATTTTAATCTAACTTTTTAAAAATACTAAATCTGCAATGGGAGAGAGATTACAAAACAAAAAATCCCAGATGTATGGGACTTCTAATTTTATCTTACCTGCAGCTTAAATATGAAAACCTGAAATATTTATCTGAAACATCATATTGTCTCATTAAATGTAACAAAAACAGTTTCTTTGTAAAAATCAAGTAAGTTTCTTGTAAAAATCAAGTTTGTACATTTCTTTTAATTGTACTTGAATTAGATCTTATTCATTTTTTAACAATATCTTCCTAGCAAAAGAAAACCAAGGGGAAGTTCAATGTACAATTAAGACATAAGGTATATTTAATTCATAGGAAAATGTAAAGTAAAAAATTTTATAATGTTTCTTAATACAAAATTTAATCGTATAAATATAAATAATTTCAATTTGCTTTGAAATCTGGGCTCAAAATAGTGTCAAGATTTTTTTTTTAATTATACTTTTTTAACAATTTAATCAACATAATATTTATTTAATCAACATATTTATTACACAGAAATGTTTTTTCATTTTTAATTTTTTTAGAGCAAGATCTTGTACTTGATATATTTAGATGAAAATACCTTCCTTTATTCAGTATATTAAATAAAATATTGTCTCCAATTTAAAAGTACAATGTTTTTTTATCCAATATTTTTAATATGGCAAGCTTTTTAACTTCACATGTAAAAAGACTAGAAAGAAAAAGAAAGAAAAGAGATACAATATATAAGAACAGACATGAAATTCTCTAATAATACATATTTTCCTGTTATAATATTTTACTAATCAATATATATAAATCAACCCAATTCAAAATCTTTTGATATTTTTTCATAAATAACCATCAGAAACTTATGAATTGTCTTCATGACTAATTAATTTAAATTATAAATAATCTACCTTTGTATGGACGGTGAATTTTACTTTGTCTCTTTCACTCAGGGCATCTGAAATATCAACTACTAATGATTGATCAGAGAGATCCACAGTGTCAGAACGATTCTGAAATAGGAGAAATTCAATACTTTTTTTTTTTTTAAATAAAGCATCAAAAAAATATTCAGAAAATTAACCAGAAAAATACAATTGAATTACATAACAGAAATAATATAAGTAATGATATAAGAAATTAAATTAAAGATACACTTTTTAAAGTCACTTTTCATGATCTCTTCAGAACATTTATAAATTTCCATAACCTTATTTTAAACTTTACGATAATGACCTGCATATCTTTAGATAAAAACAATGAATGAAATAATATTTAATATAAAGAAAGCAGTTTCAAATTAATTATAATTCATTATTTTCCAGCAAAGTAATGCTCTCTTTTTATAACCAAATATTCATATAAGAAAACTAAATTTTTCATGACTAAATCACTAAAAGAAAAACTTGTACGAAACTGTAGTAGCACAAAGAGAGTTAAACCCATCCCTTTAAGATTCTAATATCCACAGGTAACAAAAATACTTAGGATTAACATTAATTTATCAAAATATTCTTAAACATTCAATAATAAGTTACTTTAAGAAGATAATGAACTCTAATAAGATATTCAGAAGATATCTATTGAAAACACCATGGAGTTTTATAAGGTAATATTTATAAATGATGCAATTCATATTACGCAGTTCAACATCTAAATGGAAAATTTCAGCAATTTTATTTAAATAATACATAAAGGCACAAAAGATCATGGAAGAAACAACAGTATATAATTAATTTCTTATTTAGTACTCAATTTTTCACTTTAAAATAACAATTTATACATATAACCCTAAAAACTCATTAACAAAAAAAAAAATCTGTTTGTCAAGACAATAGTGTCTTAAATAAAAAACAAAATCAAAAATACATAAATTCCGTTTGATCTTTTTTACTGATTACGTATAAAAATTATTCAAACCTATGCAAATACAGCATATTTGAAATTAGATAAACTAAAAACAAAGTTTAAAATATAAATCTGCAACTCATTCAAACTTCCCTATGCATGTTATATTTACACTAACATGATGCAGTGGTGTAATGATAAAGGGTAATGTACAAAGCTTATGTAAAATATAAATAATTAAAGTATTTTTTAAAAATATGTTTAAAAATTCTTTTAATGAAAACTAGTGTTGGCTACATATAAATGAATATGTCGTAAACAGAGGCTGGAATCTTTCAACAAATTCAAGACTGCAGTAAAATATTTCAAAATATAAATAAGCCCTTTAAAATTAATATTATATTTTATCTCTGTAATAAAGATTCATAATAAGAAATACTGTATATGCAGCTGCTCTTCCGTGGTATTATGAAGGGGGAAAATACACACAAAAAAAAGAGGAAAGGAAAAAAAATATTTGAAGGCAAAATTTTTTGTCAATAATTTGAGACTTTTATTCAAAATTACTGAAACATACAATTTACGCAAATATATATTCAACATTACGGCAGCCAGAAACTGCTATAAGTTACGAATGACATTCGAAAATTCGGCAGTTTTCTTGAATGCTAAAAGATGTAGTATTTTTCATTGAAACATGCAAAAAAGGCAGCATTTGCTTGAAGAGGAGTTTACCTTTGTAGAATCGGCTGTCAGAGTAGAATCCTCGGTACCGTCTTGCAAGCTGAGCATTGATGCTGGTTAAATTGACTTCAACACAAAACCTGGAACTTGTCGAAACAAAATTATATTGCCTCAGGACGCAAAAAAATTAATCAATCATTTTAGTAACACACCATTAGACGAAAAATTTCAGATGTAAATAGTGAACCGGAAACTACCGCCTCCCTTATCAGATGGTACGAAGATTGCCGAAATAGATATTGCTAATCATCATAAAATAACAGTAACAAAAAAGATTAACGAATAAAATTAATTAATTTAACTATTTTTTGAAAATAAAAGCTGATATTTTTTTTTTTACCAAATATGAAATATTTCGCTGGAAAGATGTAAAAAAATATGCACTTATGACATTGTGGTTGTCATATTGGTACTGTCAAAAAGACTCCATTGGATAAAGGAATGACAACATTCTGTAATTTTTCGTTATGCATTAATCACAATATGATTCACAATTTTTAATAAAGAATAATTTTATTAAATTATAGAATGTACAAAAATTATAGTCATGTTAAAAGTATTTAATTTGCCATTTATATGTGAATATTCACACTGTTACAGTGTAACAAAATTTTCCAAAAGCTATGAGGTCAGTATGTTCAACTGTCAATATATATTGAAAAATCAATGATAGCTTAAAAGGAATTTTAAAAATAAACTGCATGTTTCGAAATTTAATATCTCTTAAAAACAAATAACAAGCAGTTATTTCTTAGCTGATACCTATTATACTTCTCAACTCTTCTCTATTTTTATGACACAAAATAACAAGTGTGGAGAGCATTGCATGTGCATGTGTTGTGTATTTGTTTGTCGTTATATGTGAACTGTGAAGTGAAAAAGCTTTAATAATTTTGAAGTTGAATTTCATAATAATTTATTTTTTGAGGAAGACAAAATTTTCATATGAGGTATGATTTAAGATCCTTTTCTCTTTTGATATCCTTGGAGTGAGTTGATCGTTATTATTTACCAATAAAATTTAATCATTCCATCAATTCACGTGTTGTGTGTTACGACGTATCGAGAAAAATAGTCACATATGATAGTGCAGTTCGAAGTTAATATTTATTATATTATATATTGCAATAGAATTTAGATTCCACACTATTAACGTAACTTTTTGCCTTTTGACAATTATTTATTAATAAACACTTGTTTTGAATTTAGAAATTATTTTTCACGCGTTACCCTGATGGTGAAATTATTTTTGTTACTTGGTAATCGCGCATGTTGTGTGGTTTAAATACTCGTTTGGTGCATATGAGAAGAAAGATAGATGGAACAAAATTTATTTTCTGTTCATCAGACAATAGTTTTCCAAGTATGTAACTTGCAAAATTCACTGTTTCACAAATTTGTGCTGTTGCCAAATGAGCAGTAGATTTTAGTGGTTCATTTAAGGAATTTAAAATATAGATAACATATCATAAATCAGTTGTCTCTTTCTATTAATTAATGGGAACAAGAGTTAGATTTATTTTATTACACAGTGTTTACTTTCATTCGAAATTTTCTTTAAAATTTTACTTTTCCTGTGTTATAAAACATCTTAAACACTGCTTTATCCTATGTGTTTCTAAACGTTTTAATTTAATATAGGAAAAATTTATATTAAGGCATTTACTTTAAGAGATGAGAAAAACTATTGTGGTAATTTAATATTTCAGTAATGTTATGCTATGAATGGTCTAAAAACATTTGTTTCATCTATTTCTTTTCCTGGTGATTTAATGTTTATAGTAGTTTTTTTTTTACTTTGAATTTTCTGTAAAATTTTAGTATTTTGATATATGAAAGATAAGAAGTATTTTCATAACCATTCTGTACTATCTTTGAATTTTTATATTTCATTTTTTCCCATAGTCTCTTAAAAAATATTATTTTTCTCGGCTCAGCTCCAGTATACGGCCTCCGCCAAAGTGGCGAGAAATTTGGCGATAAACGATAATTTCTGGTTGCCGTCATCGGCATATGTATTCTTCTTTATGGTAACCTTAGAACATATTCAATATTTTTATGTGTTTTTATAAGGAGCAGCTCACATATACAGCTATTAACTTTTATAAACTATGCTTTTAAAATGAAAAAAATATGAATGTTTTCTTGAGAACATATTCAGCATAAAATTAAGAAATCATATTTAAAAATTGGAGCAAAAAATAATTTCGTCATGCTTTATTATACGTATAATTAAACAAATCGTTTCATTTGGATCTTTATCATAAATATTTCAACACCCCCCTCCCCCTGATTTATGCTCGTGTATTTTGTCAGTCCTAGGATTAAGCCTAACATGGCTTCAAAAATTAGTCAATAATCACAACATTTATCTGAATTATTTAAAGTAAAAAGGGGGCATCGCCATCCTCTGACTTATAGTCTATTGCATTTTATCAGTCTTGGAAATAGGCCTAATGTGGCTTCAAAACTTCCAGTTAAGAATCACAACATCCTAAACACGCATTATTGGCGACTTCTTGGCGAAAAAAATGGCTCCACTAGGCCGTATATGGGAGCTGCTCCTTTTTCTCTTCTTATGTGTTATAGATTCAAAACTTTATGATTGTATTTTCTCTCTAGTTTTCATGGAATCAAGAGGTAAGAGCTGGAAGCGTGAGCGAGAAGAGCGTGGTCGCAAACAGGCTATACAGCAGGATGGCAATGGAAAGAAAGATTCAGGAGAAGTATATTATGAAGCTGAAGCAGATAAAAAGAACGATAAATTTGATCCTAAAAACAATGTTGTTGAATCTGGAGAGAAAACTCAAGAACAAGCAGTTGAAAAGAAAGATACTGTTCATACAATTTCAGAAGAGCAGAGACAAGAACTGCAACAATATATTAAGGAACTTACAGAAAAATTAAGATTAAAAGCTGAGCTAAGGGCTGTCAATATTAATGCTGAAAATACACGTCCTGAGGAATCTTTCTTTAGTAAACTTGATTCTAGTCTTAAAAAAAATACAGCTTTTATTAAGCGTTTGAGGAACATGACTGAAATGCAGAGAGATTCTCTAATTAAGGATATGGAGGGTCTCAACCTTACAAAATACATAAGTGAAGCTGCTGCTGCTATTGTTGATGCAAAACTCAAAATGTCAGATGTGAGCACAGCAGTCCAAGTTTGTTCCTTGCTGCACCGCCGATATGCTGATTTCTCTGCACAACTTTTAGAACACTGGCAAAAGGTTTTACCAATGAAAAAAGATGAGAAAATTTCAAACCCAAGTAAAATTCGTGTGGATCTTCGCTTTTATGCTGAGGTAAGTTTAAAATATTTTACTATTGTACATGTAAGGATATATATATACTTTTAGTTTTAAGTTACATATTAATATTATTTTAAAGAAATAAGGCTTATCAAGGTAAATATAATTCTTATTTTTGATTAAAGTATTGTTGATTTTTTATTCAAAACAATAAATGTAACAATTTCATTAGTCTAGTAAGAAAGTAATATAGATCTTTTTTTTAATGTCCAAATATGTATTGATTTTGAGAAAATTCAATATGAAAACTTCATCATAGCAGATATGTATTTTGGTGTGCAGTTAAACAGAATTTAGAAGCTTAGAATGTATTAGTTATCTTATCCCTCCCCCCCCCCTTTTTTTTTTTTATATATATATATATATATATATATATATATCATTCAGTCTTTTTAAGATTTGGGTAATGATATGGGTTCAGAAATGAAATAAAGCCTACATCATTTGTTGAGAGATACTAATACTGGTCTATATTTACAATAAAATATTGTATGTATTACGTTGGATAAATATTGCACATACAGTCAAAGATTTTATTGTATAATGAATGGCCTATTTTTACCTTTAATAAATAAAAACAAAGTGGGGCTTGCATTAAAAAATTGTTGTAAAAAATTACTGTTTATTTTGAAGTTGATGGTAAGGACTTTATTATTGTAAAAACTTTTTTTATTAACAAATAAAGCTATTATTTAGTATTTTTATTTCTATTTGTAATGCATCTAAGATTTTTTATGCCCATTTGTATTGTTGCAGTTCTTAACTTTTTATGTCTTGCTTTCATTTTTTTTTTAAGCTTAGTTTTAAAATCATGCAATGTTGCCTAAGTTTTTAAATGTTTTTGCAGTTGGTATCGTCTGGTATCTTCCCTTTGAAAGAAGGTCTGCCATTGTTAGGCAACTTGTTGACTGTTCTGACTGTATCAGACAGAGAAGAGCATTCCAATGTTGGAATTGTTCTGAGCTTCTGTAGACATTGCGGAGAAGACTATACTGGCATAGTTCCAAGAAAATATCGCCTCTTGAGTGAAAAATATCAAATGGAGCTGCCTAAAAGTGATGTATGTATTTCTTCTAACATTTTATTCTGCAAAAATCAATCTTTTCCTCTAGTCTAAAGAGCAACTTTTTTTAAAGTATCTTCTCAGACAAAAGGAAGGGCAGAAATAAATAATTAAAATATTTCTCTAAATTAAAGGGTTAAACTTCTGATTATTGATCATATAGTGCTTTGTTTTTTAAAAATTTAAATATTGAATTGGTTTAAAACAAATATTATATAAATGAAAAAATCCAAGAAAATGTTTATTTTAAATATAAAAAAAACACTTGTTATTGAAATGTATTTCTTTGAAATTCATTAGTTATTTGTACTTTTTTGTCTTAAAAGTATTTTCTTCAACTGATAAATATCTGCATAAATGCAAAGTTTCCATCTGTAAAATAATTTTTTTTAAACCTGCAAAAATTTAAACATATTATTTCATAAAAAAGATGACTGTTTTTATGTATTTCAATTTGAATATTCTTATTTAGTTAGAATCCCGTCTTCCCAATAATTGTGTTGTCACTTTTTGATGCATGTTCCTCTAAAAATATTTGTATTAAATAATTTTAAAATCTAGAAAAATTGTAGTTATTCATAGTATTTGTACAAAGGATAAACTTGGTATTTTCCCCCAAGAAGTTTCAAAAGTTTTTTGACCATCAATTTAACCCAACTTTGAAGAATCTGTTGTGTACCTTCTTTAATCTGAAAAAAAGAAGAAGAAGAAAAAAAAAAAAGATTTATGGAAACAATAATTAGAAATGCAAGAACTAGATGGCTAAAATTCTACGCATAAATGCAATTATATTGCATTTATGCACTGGTATTATATTGCATATTTCTGTTAGAATTTTGAACAGTATCTATCAAGAAGAAATCTGTCTTATATGTCCATCTCTATACATGTGATCACTATGACTAAAAAAAAAAAAAAACTACATTGACATGGATGAAATGAATTTTATATGTCATCATGCATTTTGTCACCAGAATTGTAACTAGATATCCAGTTTTGAACTGAAACTATCAAGCTACTTGTCAGTCTATCGGTATGTGGGCGATTTCTCAAAAATCTGACTAGTCTAATAAACCAATTTGAATATATAGTTTTCTCATTTAGATTTCAAAATTATTGGGAATTTGATAGTATGAATATTTAGACTCATGTAGCTAAAGGGAAATGGTTCAAATGTACATTTCTCTCTCCTGTACTATGGATCTTAATATAATTGTGCTGCTTTGGTATATGTGTAAGATATGAAAGCAGGATCACTCCCTTATTTCTATGTGTATTTAGACTCAAGCAAGCTACTTGATTAATCATTTTATTTATTAACTTTTCATCCTGTATATTTTTAAATTGTGAAAATGAATGATTTATTCTGAGAATAACTAAGCTTATCACTCTTGATGAGTTAAAAATGGGGAAAATGAACAGCAAATAAATTTAATAAAAAGGAACACTTATTAGTATATTAAAAGTAGAAGATTTTTATTTTAATTATTTTTTACTTTTTGATATATTAATTTATGATTAATAATTATTGATATATTAAAATCTAATAATCAATTCAGGTGGCTCCACAGATGTGTAATTATGGTTTAATTTTAAATAATTGATAGTTAAGTTCATAAAGTATTAAATGTGTATTATTATCACAAATTCTGAAGTGCATTAAATTTAAAAGGCTAGTACATTACAAAATTAGAGCAAAATTGATTACAAAATTCATCCTGTATAAACATGAAACAAATAAAAGTATGTAAGATAATGAATTGTGACAATGAGGGACACACTATTCCTCTACAAATTATAAAACTCTCTGAATCAAAAAGATGAAAATTTTTTACTGCAATTAACTTTCAAAATAGCATAATAATTCAAATATTTTCATCATCTAACGAAGTTAATTTCTAACATTATAATTAAAATTTTAAAATAAAGTTCTAACAAATGAATCAAATTTTAAAAATGTCCTTGTCTTTTAAGAATTCAAGGAGAGTTTCATTTCTCACAGAAAATTAATTTATTCATTTTATTTATGTCTGATATTATGTGGATTGAACAAAATATGAATTGAAGTTTCAATATGCAAGATAATTAATTAAATTTGAGATTTATTCTTAAATAAATATTTAGTAATTGATATAAGAATATTTTTTTTAAAAAAAATTTCAGTTTCTTCTTCCTGATCGACAAAAAGGTCTTCGCTGCTTGTTGAAAGAGTATTTTAAGTCACTTTGTAGACATCTTGTCAAGGATTATAAAGCACTAGAAAATATGGAGAAGCAAAATCTTAGAATATTGCAGGTAAGGTTTTTTTTTTAGATTATATAATAACTAATTTTCAATAATTAAAATATTACTGAATTTTAAAATGTTTCTTACATTATGCTTAAAACTATTTTTTTAAAATTGTTTGTACAAATATTTTATATTTGTGTATTAGCTGCATGTTGCTGAAAAATGTTATAAATGAACCTATTAAAATGCAATCTTAGATCTTGCTTTTAAAGAGGGGTGATTAATTACTTGCATGTAATTAGTACACAAGTACCAACTATTTTATTTAATTTTTAAATATTTTTAGTGAAAAGCAGTTTTGATTTTTTTAAATGAAAAGTAGTTTGTAGAAAATATTTAAATTTTTTAAATTTTTTCTCCCCTTTAAGGAGCACATTGAGCTTGCAGTTACTTTGTATATATTTTTTTGTGTGTATTACTTGCCAACAATTAATATCTAGTGAAAAGTTTCTTTTTTTAATTTTAAGTATTATCACTTTTCTTTTTTTTTAGACCAAAGGAGAACTGAGTACTGATCGAAAGGAGAAGTTTGAAGCAGCACAAACTGCATTTCAAAAGCTCCTCTCCAATACAGAACAGTTTGCTGTAAGTAAATACTTATTGTTGATTAAATTTTTATTGTAAACAGTTGTTTATGTAAGTTTGCATTTTTTTATTATTATTAATGTCAATAAAAAAAAATTCGAACATATGTAAACTTTCTTTATCAAACATCAAGTAAAAAGAGAAAAATTAAAGTTTTTATCTGTATTAATTTATGTAGTAATGTTATTATTTCTTACTAAGCTAGCTAAAATCAATTCAATTGTACTGAAAGGATCTGCTGTTCCATCATGATTTATTATTATTTAACTGCTATGTTAATAGATTTTTAGCATCATGCTTTTTATGAATATCAAGCTTAATTTTGAAGCACAGTTATATTTTGAATAATATGAAAATTTGGGTCTTTTATTTTTGGTGAATTAAATTTTTTCAATTCTTAATTTTTCTGATTTATTTTGGCACAAATGTATATATATATATATATATATATATATATAATATACAAAAGTAAAAACAAATAAACCAAATAAAAAATATATAAAAAAAGAATCCTTTTGTATCAGTTCATCTGTGTTTTAGAAGTAGCTGTATTTGCGCTCTCTAAACACTATGTAGTTTTTACCTGTTCCATTTTTGGTTTTTGTTTGAATAGGTAATAATTTTTGTTGCGAGTTCGAAACTGTTTCGCTTTTGTTTTCATTTTAGTTTCGTTTAGTTTCGTGCGTGTGCGTGTGTGTTTTATATTTATAACTGTAAAAGCGAGATAGACACCTGCAGTTAAATTGCTTTGTTTGCATAGAATAATCATTAGAAATTATATTATATTCTTATTATATAGTTATTCTTAGTTTATATCTTAAAACTAATATCCTGTTTGCAGATATAATTTTTTAAATTTTTATTGTTTATTAATGGTATATTTCAATAGACGTTGATCTTTATTGGTAAATGCACTTAGTTTTCTGTAAAATAAGAACCACTTTGTATTTTAAATCTTATATAACTTTTCAATTGGCATATGTTGTATATTCTGTACTGTATAAGATTGCATGTATCTATTTGAGAATTAGTTGAATCTTGACAAATAAATTCAATTAAAATTTTTATCAAAAAATTTCAAAAAAATAATTATATTGAAACGAAATTACTGTGCTAAAAATAATGAATTGACATGATAATAGTGTGTTAGTATTTTTTTGTTTAACAATTTTTATTGCCAGGCATTACCAAGTTTTTTTTGGGTAAATTATCTATAATCCACATTGACTAAGTGCTTAATACTGCAAGCTGTAATTGGCTTCACACTGCAAAGCTGGCAATTAAAATGTTGAACTTTATATGCTTTCTGAATTTGGCAATATAATGCATGTATATTTGTACTTATTGAAAAAATATTGATTTTTTTCAAGTGTTTAAAATTAAAATTCAAAGCATTATGATTCCAAGAATATAATGGGATTTTTTTATTATTATTATTCATTATGATAATTTTATTCCCTCACAAATTTGCTTGTAGAATTTTCTTATTTGAATTGATAAATATTTGAAATTGCATGAAATGTCAGTTGAATACTTACTTAGACATATTCTTATATTTTACTATCTAGTAAAATGCATTTTTAAAAAGCACAGTTATTCATGAGTATAATTGATTACTCTCATAAAAAAATATTTTAAAAAATCCATATTTTGATGAATATTTAGGAATTTAAATATTTTCATCAAATTTTAACTAAGAATTCAATTTTAGACTGTGGACTTATTGTTGAATTTTCTTTGAATGAGTAGAAAGAATAAATTTAATAATGATTTAATTAAATTAATTTTCTAAGTGTTCTCTCGTATGACATTTCATCTGTTTAAGTGAAATATATAAATCATTAAATTCCTCTAATATGAGATATAGATAAGCCTTTTATATATTTTAACACAACTGTAAAAGCGAGATAGACACCTGCAGTTAAATTGCTTTGTTTGCATAGAATAATAATATTGTTATAAATGTAATTGATTGATTTGAATATTGTTATAAATGTAATTATCAAAATTCGCAAAACTGATTTTCTACCCATAATTTAATTTTTTCTCCCTTCCCAGGATATAGTTGATGAAGATATGCCTCACCTTCCAAAAGATGGTATGTGTATATTTATACATTTATATTGATCAATACTTAGTATAAATTATTGATAATATCTTATTATTCTAAAATCAATTTCCTTTTTCATTTCAGAAAGCTTTCCACAAGACAGTGAAACCACAACTCTTGATGTTCATAATCGTTTTAAAGATCGAGAAATGGTATTATACTTTTTTTTTTTTTTTTACAATTTTGTTGCCTATTAAACAATTAATCAATTTTAAAATTTGATATTCTGTACAAACATATTACAGAATATAGTGTAATCTCTAGATTTAAATTTATTTAAAATTCTTGATTATGTTGTTATTTTTAAAATATTTTTCTTTTGCAGCTTGATGGGTCTTTGTCAGTATGGGAGGATGATGATACAAGGAGTTTCTATGAAAATTTACCAGACCTTAAGGCATTTATTCCTGGAGTAAGTATTTATAGTTTTGTCCATATTGTCAAGGTTTTAAAAAAAGTTGTTTTACTTATTTTGCATTATCTAAAAAATTAATTGAAAATTAACAGATTTACTGTGTAATAAAGTGAATTCTATTTGGTACAGATTTATTTTAAAATATTAAGATATCAATGACATTGCCTTTCAAAGCTTTTATATGAAATGATCAATTTTGCTTTTTTAGATTTTGTTTAAGGACAGTTCACAGCCAGTTCCTCAGAATCAAACAGAAGCTGTAGAAAAGTTAGAAGAAGGTACATTTAGCTTGATATTTTTCATTTATTGATTATGTAAACAACTTGTTAGTACCTTAGCAATATTAATTGTTTGACTTGTTCATTCTAGCATGGTAATCAGATTAAGACAGAATATGTGTAAATATCTTGTAAATATGAAAATTTTAGTGAATTTAAAAAATTATTTTATTTAAATTATTCGTAGAATTTATCTTGAAGTTCTATACATATAAACAAAAATGCTAAAAGGTAAATACAGGCGCTCCCATCTTCTTTTTTTTAAAAAAAAAATTGTGAAAAGGTATATATTCTTATGAAATATAATCAGTATTATTGCTTAAGTATAAGTTTAAATACCAGTTTTGTCTACCATCTTGATAAATAAAAGTGAAGTTTTGGTTTTTCATTTGGATTGAATTCTTAGTGCAACAAGAGGAAGAATTATTGATCTTAGTATTGTTTCTTAAGAATTACTGTTTTTGGTAAATAATTGCTTGTTAACTGTAAGCTCAATGATTTCAGTAGCATTTATTTTCAAAGCAGAGCTTTCTTTCTCTGGCAATATTGCATTTGTTGCTTAATGCCTAAAAAAGTAAAAAAAAAAATATTTCTTTAAGTTGAAGTCATGTGACTGTTAGTCAAATATCCTCAGAATGAAGATGACCCACTAATTATGAACAAGTTAAACATGGATGAGCTCAAGAATGAAAGGGGCACTCTCTCTCTCCTTTTAAATTTTGGAAAGAACTTTTGAAGAAGAGAGAGAAAACAAATGTTTGGATTAAATGATGCACTAGAAAAGATATAGAAAATGCTATACTTAATTGCTTAGGCCACCCAAAGCTTATGTACAGAAGTTAAAATACTGAATTTGCTTTAATGAAGAAATATGTTTCTTGGTTCCATTTGTCTAATATGTCTCATTCACTTATCTAATTGCAGGAATCAGTGTTACTAGACAAAATGAATTAATGGCTGCAAAAATAAGTGCAATTGGGATGTTATTTATAACTGCAAAATTTATTTATTAAATTATTATTATTATTAAGTAGTTTAAGAAATGAAGCAATTTTTATAATTTAGATTTGAGTCAGTTGGAGATTGAAGAATCAGAACTTCTAGAAACGGAAGCAAAAGAAGAGGTGAAAGAATCATCCAAAACTGATGACAAAGACCTCACAGAAACTTTGATGCAAGAGATGGATGGTAAGTCAATTTTTTGTCAATCCATTATTTAACTCTGAAGGCAATTAGTGATTTTTCTGTATTCATCAACATTTTAATCTTATCTAAATTATATCCCTCTCAAAAATTTTTTTCTGTCTTCCAGAAACAGAAGAAGAAGCTGCTGCCACCAATACAGCTAATAAAGTACTTCTTGATCATTTTTTGAATTCCTTGCTAAATTGTGTCAATCGTGAGATGATTGATCAGGTAATCAAAATTTAGGATTTTTAAAGAATTTAAGTTTCAATTTTTTTTAATTGTTTTGTTTTTGAAGTTCATGATTGTCTTATTAAAATCTGTAACATTTCTTATAAGGCTGCTGTTGATTTCTGTATGAATTTGAATACAAGACCCAACCGAAAAAAGCTTGTTAAAGCTCTGTTTTTAGTGCCTCGTACCAGGTAGTTATTATTCTCATGTATTGGATATTTTTTATTGAAAAATCAACTTTAAATATTTTCTAGAACAGATTATTTTTAAAATGTAAAACAGTTTTAAGGTTTTGTTACATTGCATTGCATTTTATTCATTTTATATTGTTTGCAATTAAATTGGCTATTTGAATTTTTGTCTTACAGATTAATACTTTTTGCACTTAGAATCATTTTAATTTAATGAAAAATTATTATTATTTTTTATTTAAGTACTGATGTTTTAAAGAAGATTAATTGGAAATTGGGTGTGTATAAAATATCCTTAATAGAGAAAAAAAAATCACTTTTCTAAACCTTTTAAGTAGCATTTTACAGAAAATTTCCAAATTTGTAATTTATTTTCCTGTTGTAAATTTTTGAACAGATTGCACAAATGCCAGGTGTTTCATCTTATTATGATTCAAATGTTTATGCTATGCTTATATTTCAACTCAATATACAAATATATGAAATCGTTAGAAAAGCAGTGTAATTGAATACTGTTAATTGGCATATGACAGGGTATCTATATCTTTCCTAGTTATTAAAAGTTAAAGAGTACTGATGTTTAAATTTCATTTCATGTATAAGCTATTATAAAATCATTATTATAATTGTGATTTTCTTTGTGAATTTTAGGTTGGATTTATTGCCCTTTTATGCTCGTTTTGTTGCAACTTTAAACCCTTGTATGCCTGATGTTGCTTCTGACTTAGTGTCAATGCTCAAGCAAGATTTTAAGTTCCATGTATGTTTTAACTTAGTTTTACAATTTTTTGGCATTTTTTACATGATTTTTATCTTAAAACTGGTCTAGTTTTCTATAATTTAATACTTTTATAAAATTTCTTCTTAAAAGTTTGTTATTAATATGTAAATAACTGAATTTTGGAAAATCCCATAAATTATACTGCACAATTAAATTCTATTTCTCTTACAAGTTGAGGTGAAACTTTTTACTGAAACATATTTTTCTGTTAACTGAACTAAACAATATTTAATTTGAATAGAAAAAATGATTCAAAATTAAAAACGATTCTGATTTAAATACTAGTACTGTTTATAATTATGTTAAGCTATTTTTTTTATTTTGCTATATTATTGAATTAAAGTAAGTTATTGTGTTCCATGCACTAACAGGAAATAATTTAATAAGATAATGCATATTGATTAAAAACCAAAAAAAGATTTTTAAATGGTTTTTTCTATAATGTAGTAATTTGAATAAAGTAGCATACATTTAAGTTTTGATTATAAGTTAAGGATAATTAATGTTAAGATAAATATACACAATTATAATTAAACTATCTATTAAATTAATGAATTTATCAAATATTGGACTCAAGTCCCATTTGTTTCATTGGATATTTTTTTTAATCAAAGTCTTTTGAAAAATAAGCACATTTTGTTATTAAAGGTATTTTCTTGAATCTGTGTTTTAATCTTTCTAATCATTTTTAATTCATTTTGTACTTTTTACCTTAGATCAAGAAAAAAGATCAAATTAATATTGAATCCAAAGTTAAAACAGTTCGATTCATTGGTAAGTGACTATTTTTAATTGTAAATTAGATTTGTATTATTGCAAAAATTATTGTGCATTTAAAATAGAATTATTTTGAGATATCTTGATTCAAATGAAATTTCTATTGTAGGGGAATTAGTGAAATTCAAAGTTTTTCCTAAGACAGAAGCTTTGTATTGTTTAAAAGTGAGTGAACTTATTTTGATACTTTTAATATGTTGTTAGAATTTTAACTCTCAGATGTGTAACTGACGCATAGGTAGGTGAAGTTAAGTAAGGTAAAATGAGAAATCAAGATTTCTCAATTCTGATTTTACTCGCTCAATTTTTCTCTCTACCCCAGAATAGAAAGCAGGAATGTCATGTCATTTTTTGATGCATTGATTCTCTATTTATTTATTATTATACCGATCTTTGTATTTCATTTTTATAAAAAGAATGTTACAAAATATAAATATTTTGATCATATATGGATGCCTATCACTCATAAATTCAAAATTGACATTTTGAGAAGTATTGTTGCAATTATGTTACCTGTTTGGTATTTAGTTATGTCCTTATGATAGGGTTTAATATTTAAAGATTACAAAGATGTAATTTCATAAAAGACGAGGTGTATAGAGGAAGTTTGGAGAGTAGAATGAAAGCAGTATTGTTTTCC
>JAPMOR010119400.1:83789-112171 GCA_026543865.1 Argiope aurantia | reverse complement strand
CCCCCCCCCCATATGTTTGTTGAAAAAGAAAAAAAAAAGTGGAGAGCCTGGTAAATCTATTTAAAACCCTTTTTTACTTTCTCATATATGAAGGTTAAAGAAAATATTGTAATCATCAAAAGCTTTTTAACTTTTGCAATTGTGGCAAATCTCCAAGGTGTCCAAAATAAATGTTTGCATATAGACAAGAATAAATTTGCAAAATAGATGTTTGCATGATACATTCTGTAAAAATACTAGATTAATTTCAAATGTCTGTATTATATATTTTATAACTATGGTTCGCCAATGTCATGTAAGACATTTGTAATCTTATCCAACGTCTACAATCTTGTGCTTGGGGAGGGGATAAAATGATTCCTACTTCAAATGGATGATGATTATTTTGAAAGCATTTCAAATGCTACATTTCCCCCTGATAAATCAACTTAAATGTTCTTATGAAATATAATAACTAATAAGTAAATAAATATGAATAATAAATTGATAAATATAAATAATTAAATATGTGTCTACATATTTAGTTAATCATGAATTGTTTTTACTTTATAGCTGCTCCTGTGTGATTTCATTCATCATCATGTGGAAATGGCATGCAACCTGCTGGAGACATGCGGTCGCTTTCTTTTCCAGGCTCCTGATTCCCATCAAAGGATAAAGGTACTTCTGGTAAGTTATCAGAATTTGGTAATACATGTTATTTTTATTTTAAATGTCTTAGAGAAGAAGGAGCAAATAGTAAAATGAAATGGTCCAAATTTAAAACCTTCTATTAGCATAAAATCTTAATTAGCTTTTAATGTAATTTACTTTTTAATGTATTAAGACTTTCATCTTTTAATAAGCATAATTTTAAGTGCAGAAAAAATCGACAAATTATTCTCTAAGTATTTATTTTATTTGAATTAATGAAATTTGAATTCTTTAATTTTCAGTTCTGTTAATCTATGTTCATAATTCTAAATTGCATATTAATTATATGTATATCTTGTGTGTAGTTAAATTTTTGGAAACAAAATTATTTAATCAATTTTTTAAATAGTTATCATAAAGTATAAAAATTAGGCTGTTTACAATTTTTTTTTCTTTCTTTTTCTATTGGTTGTTACTAAAGGAATGCTTTACAGAGTTTGCTTAATCTTCAACTAATGCAATTTGATTAATCATTTCATAAATAAAGATGATTGAGTTTATTTTTGATTTAGTTGCAAATAAAAGATAATAAAATGTAAGATTTTTGAACTTTTTCTTAGCACCTAAAAATATTTTATTAGCTTTCTCGTCTAATTTCAACATTGATAGTAATTATGATATTTATAAAAGCTTTCACAGATTTAAAAAATTTCTATTATCTATTTTAGGAACAAATGATGCGCAAGAAAGCTGTTCTTTCTATTGACAGCCGTTATACTACAATGATAGAAAATGCATTCTACTATTGTAATCCTCCAGAAGTTGCACCTGTAAGTTTTTTAGTATTCTTGATGAAGTGTGTGCTTTAAGTTTTCATTTATTTATATTCTTAACTTTTAATTTTTCTGTTTGTAGACTGTGAAGGTAGAACGTCCTCCTATGCATGAGTATATACGAAAACTACTTTATCAGGATCTTGCCAAAACCATCAATGACAAGGTGTGCACTTCTATTTGTTAAATATAATGAAACAATTTTTTAAAGCTTGGGTAATTTGCAAAAATAAATCTAAAATGTTTAATAATGCAGGTAGACTTTGATTTATTGATAATTAGATGGTTGTGATTTTTAACTTCAGTATGTACTAATAAAGAATTTATAATATTGAGACATTACAAAAGTAGTGTTTTTATCCAAATACTTGAATAGAATTAAAGTATATATTTTTGTTACGTAAAAACTTGACATTTTAATATTACTTCACAAAAAAATAACTTTGTTTAAATATACTTGAAACTCGTTTATGTTTTCATCTATTTTATTTTTCTCTAACAGAATGTATGCTAAAATATTCACTCATTGTTTATATTAGATATTTCTATTTTATTTTTATTATTCACAGACTTCTGAGAAGCAATCTTCATCAGCTCGTGTTCTCCGTCAAATGCGTAAGCTGCACTGGGAGGATGAAGATACAGCTGCTTATATTACTAAGTGCCTCATTGCTGTGTGGAATGTCAAGTATTTCAACATCCGATGTCTTGCCAACCTGTTAGCTGGGCTAGTAGCCTATCAGGTGCTTTATTTTGTATTTAACAAATTGATGAAGTTAACTCATAAAATCCATCTTGCCTATTTAGACAGGAATTCTTTGAACATCTAACATATACTGCTCATAAATTAAAATACAATTATTTTACTGTTTAAAATAATTGTCTATTTATTGTTTTATATTGTAATTCTGTCATATAATAGTAATTCTTATGTTTAATTTTAATTTTTTTTTCATTTCCATTAACTTTTATTACTTTATATTTTAATATTTTTTTATTTGCTTTGTTATTTTACAGTTCTTTAGTTTATTTCAATAAAATCATTAATCAAATTATTTATGCATGTGTACACTAAAAATATAGATAAAATTTTTATACCTAAAAGCATATAATTAATGTGATATTGGCTTAAAATCTTCTTGTCACATTCAGTATTTTTGTAAAAGATGCCCCCCCCCCCCCAAAATGATAGCTATTTTTTTTATTGTAAATTCACAACAGTAAAGCAGTTCTTAAAAATAGAACATTCCTTGAGTTTTTTTTTTTTTTTTCACAAAGTGTAAATCTATTTTTATGTCAAAGCACAGTTGGGTAAATAAGAAGTGCATGGACAGCTATATTTGTCATCTGATGATGAGGTTACTTTAATTTACTCTATTATATAATTATTCTTATGGGAGGTAATTACTTTATTGATAGACTATTAAGTATCCATTTGCTTAAAATTATTTATTGAATGAGATAATATGCATTTAAAAAGGTGAAAAAAGTAAATCGAAAGAAGAAGATAATAATAACTTCAGTTTTATACATTATCTTGCATTAAGAGAAGATATTCATTTATCATCTCACCGTATCTCTGTAAAGTTACAATCAAAGAATAGTATTATCTATCAAAAATAATACAATCTCTGATTGTAACTTTCTAATTTATTAATATTATAGAACTCTACCAAACTGCCTACTAAACATACTTTTAATTTTTAAATAACTTTGCCCATTATCTTGTAATAGGAAATGCCTTTGTGTCATAAATTCTACCATTGTTTTATTAGTTATATATTGAAATTTAGGGAAGATTGTAGGCTGTGATTTAAATTTGGAATTTGTAATGTAAAGATTTGTTCAATTTGCTTTTAAGGTTAGTACTAAGTTGGTAAAATTTTTATAGATTTAATAGTTTTTGTCGGTGCAAGCAAGCAATTTGTATTGAGCTTATTATTATTTTTTTTCTAATAATCAAAGATGGCAGAAAATTTAAATTAGCAAAATATTGCTAAATTAAAATGTGGGCAAGAAAAAACAGAAAATTAATATTTTACAATAGGAATTTTGTAATTTGTTAATTTTTATTTTAGGAAAATGTTGGGTCTCAAGTAGTGGATGGTGTTTTGGAGGATATCAGATTTGGCTTGGAGGTAGGTTTCTGTTGAATATCTGGCATATATTTTAAATCTAAAGAACTTTATCTTCTATTTTTTTACAGACCATTGGGGGGGGGGCTGTATAATTGCATTCAATCTTAGTAAACAGTTTAAAATTCTTTTATTTGCATGAGATTTATTAATTATTTTTAGAGGGTGTTTTATTTTGCAATTTAATGTACTCTTTCCTCATTTTTATGGAAATATCCTTTTTCTTAAACATTTTATTTATTTAAATGTGCCTTAATTTCCTCAGGAAGGAAAATCTGTGTCTTGTAAAATCAAATTTTAAATAAAATTATTGATTGAGATTCTCTTTATTTACAAAAAATAAAGGAAATTGTGGTTTGATGTTATGTGTACCACGAAGCATATTTTTATTTATTGTATTGATATATTTTTAATTTTTTTTTTTTTTTTGAAAAATACAAGTTTGATTTATTTATTATGATTCTAGATTAATCATCCCAAATATAATCAACGGCGTATTGCAATGGTTCGATATCTTGGAGAGCTGTATAACTATCGTATGGTAGAATCTACAGTCATTTTCCGAGTCCTTTACATTTTTATTCTTTATGGTGTGAATTATGATGGTAAGAAGAAAAATTATATGCTAGATCATAAGATATCTTCGTCATTATAACTTTGTTTTATTATTTAAGTTAGAATTTATTGAATGTAATTAAAAGCAATTAAATCTTATAATTTTGAATCCTTAAGTGAATATAAGAAATATATTTTATAATGTTTCTTCTAGTGAACATTATGAAGCTTGTAGTTTATAGAGGATGTATGTATTGTTGGTTTTTGAATATATATATATTGCTCAATACTTTAGTTTAAGGGCCTTCATTAATGTATTAAAATATACTTTGGTTATTGTGATGAGTGATTAAAAGTTGTTGTGAACTGTAAAAAAGAAATCTTGCTTTGTATATATGACTGTTAATGGTTCAAATGCAATTCTCATACATCTCTGAAATAATAGTAAAATTCATCATCTTTTATTTACAATTTCATTTATTGCCTTTGAATTATATCATCAAAAATAATTGCATATTCAAAAATGTAAACTTTCAGTTTTGAAAAAAAAAATAATGAAAAATAAAAATGTACAGATTTAATTTGAAGACAGATGATTTGACTGTTGGTCATCTCTAAATCTCTTTTCTCATATTCTAGAACATTAAGGATATCATATTTAGCTTACTACATTTTCCATTTAATGTAAGAGTGCATTATTTGATTCTTTTAAATAAATATGTTGTCTAATTACAAATTATTGGTAGGTACTTTTTCTGAACTGGATCCTCCTGATTGTTTATTTCGTATTCGATTAGTGACTACTCTCTTAGATACATGTGGTCAGTATTTCAACAGTGGCTCAAGCAAAAGGAAACTTGACTATTTCCTAATTTTCTTTCAGGTAATATTGGTTCATTTACTTATTTTATGATGAAAATATGAAAAGTAATTCAGAGATTTTAGTAAAATAATTATTACACTTCAGATGCTGTTGTGTACTATTCATATGCAATATGAATAATTTTAAATTCCAAAATTTTGCATCAGAATTTATTATCACTTTGAAAAATTCTGAGTTTTAAAAAGTTGTGTGGATGCTCAGACTCCAATTTAAAAAAAAAAAAAAAAAAAAAAAAAAAAACGAGAAAATTGTATATTAAATAATGATAATGTAAAATTTAACTAACAATAATTATTTAAAAAATCTAAATACATTAAGTCAGCATTTTTTTCTTTGAATTTTGATACTTGAGTGAAGTCTTGATTGAAAAGCTCTTTTTTAAGAATTTTATCTCGGATATTCAAGTATCGAGGGTCAATTTTTTTTATATATATATATATATATATATATATTGATGATGGGCTGTGTAAACTGATGTAAAATTTTCCACAAGTATTTCAGATTATGAGGAAAAAGTATGTGTAAATTATTTATATTTAATAATTTTCGTTAATTTTTGTATTTAATGTCATTGCGTCTTAAAAGAACCTAAAAAGGGTTCAGTTTTATTACTTACTTATTGTACTTTTGTGGTCAAAAGATAAATGAAATTTTTGTATTAAAAAAAAGTATGCAATAGGGTTTTTACAAAATTTGGTGGACTAATTTTATAAAAGGTAAATTGATCATCACTTGTATTTGAGTTCACTTAGAAAATCTATGAACTATGGTTGTGTTTTATGGAATTCCATTTCTGATTTTTATCTACATTTCTGAAACTTTTATTTACACATTTTTTTTTTCAGAGATATTATTGGCACAAACGATCAGCAGATATATATAATGAGGACTACCCTTTTCCGGTGCAAGTGAGATTCAGTATAGAAGATACCATTGCCAATCTCAGGCCAAAGTTGAAGCTGTATGAGAGTTTAGAAGAAGCAGAAAAAGCTGTTATGGATGCTCTGGAAGAGCTTAAACCTAAGTATGGTAAGTGATCCCCCCCCCCATATTTATACTTCAGTATATCTAATTTTGATATTCAGCTTTTAAGTTGCCTTTTTAAAATTTGCTGTATTTGATCTCATGGTAAAGTATTTGCTTCATCTTCAAAATCCAATTCTACAGAAAATTTTCTGCTTATATTTGTCTTGTGTGCATTAAATTAATCTTTGTAGTTTCAAGGTTGCTTTCTGACATTTATGATGAGGTAAATAATCGAATAACTGTAGTGTTGCTTCAAAATTGGGTATTAATTTAATTAAATTTAGAATGTTCAATATCCGAATGTTCAAGTATTCAGCTACCTGTGTATTTATGGATTAAAAAAAAGAAATGTGATAGATAATAAAGAGTTTTAAAGTAAATTTTTCAAATTTTCATGATAAACATTTTAAGTTTTTCTCCATAAATTTTGATTTTGTATCATAAAATCTAGTTCAAATCTTAATAATAATGTATCTTTTCTGCTCTTCAAATTAGAATTTTCTTTTTATGATTTTTTTTTTCAAGATCTCAGTCAGAAATGTTAGTAATGTAAAAATATTTAATAATGTTTAATTTGCAGTTTCATCTCTGTGCTATGCCATTTTTATGATCCTGTTTCTAACACCCACTCGTTTTTAAGACTGAGTAATATTATTTCGGAATATTTTCAATGAGACTATTTCACCTACAATAAAATAAAATAGAAAACAATAATCAAACATGAGAGACCAATCAAGCCAGTTGAATATAATTCCAAGATTTAGAATTTTTATATTGCTTGTTTTTGCTTTATCAAATTATATATCATCAGATTTTGCTTTTTAGTGGAAATGTACCCTGAGCTTGTGAATGAGGATATGGATAAAAAGAAATCCCAACAACCTATAGGTGATGATGACAGCCTTTGCCCCATTGAGGAAGAAGATGGTAAGTGGATTTTTTTTCTTACTTATACTATTACATATTTGTATTAATTTTCATAATAATGTTCTTTTCATATCAAAGTCATGAATATGCCTCTAAAAATCATTATGTATCCAAAAATGCAGTTTTGAAAAGAAATTTGAATTCTGACTATCTGTTATTTTTTAAAATTTTGGCCTCTCATGCATATTAAATTGTGACTTGTAAATAGTGTTTCCTCAGTAAAAACTTGCATAAATTTGTGATTTTTAATCTGTGTAAAATGTAAGCCATATCAACTGTATTAATAATGCAAGTCGGAACCCTAATTATGATTAATTTTAAGTATGTAATTTATTTTTTAAAATTTGAATAAAAAATGGGAATTATTAAAATTTTTGATGTTAAAAGGCCATTATGCTTTTAAAAAAAACTTTGTCTTTTGAACTTCTTTATAATTTTTAATGCAAAATATAATGATGTGTAAAAAGGTTGAATTTTTAATAATATGTAGATTTAATGTATAGTCATAACCATAAAAGTATTGTTATCGAAAAATTTTCTGTTTATTTCAGTTTATAATATCCAGATTCCTTTCTATGGTCTAAATTTTATTACAGTTGTAGTTATATGAAATAAATTATTATTATTATGTACATTTCTCTTAAAGAAGAATATGAGGATGATGCTCAGAGTGAGGCAAGCATTCAAGATGGGGAGACAGAAGGAGATACAGATGGATATAGTGGAAGCCAAAGTCAGCCATTTGAAGTAATAGCTGCTGTAAATTGCATGCATTTTGTTTTACTTCATTATTATTTAAACTACTTAATTCCTTTTGATTTTTTTAGAAATAATATTAAGTACTTTAATCTTAAAAAAAATTTTTTTTTTTTGATATTGAGTTTAATCTGAATTTTTAAATAATTTTAATGCTATTTAAAATAAGAATGTTTTATGCATTAAGATATAATTCATTTTTCATGTTTGCAATTATTTATTTTTGTAATTCATTAATGATTGCAGCCATTATGCTCATGACATTATTATTTTGATTTTTTTATGAGAGTGTGTATACATTAACTGTTCTTGAATGAAACTTAATTAAGCAAATATATTTAGCTGAAAAAAAAAAGTGTTATCCAAATAATAAAATCGCATGTAATAATAATATAAATGGAAATCATTTTCACTTTGTAAATGCGACTTGAAGATTCTAGCTTGACTTCAGGATCACTGATCTAATTGGAATGCTATTACAAATTGTAATATTCCTTTCTTGTGTAGCAAATCTCCTAGTAAGGAAGATAAATTTACGGATATAGTAATGTCTGCTGAGTCAGTGATTCTCAGCCTAGGCAGGCATTTGACAAAATTGAAAATTTTTAAATATTCATGAACCTTGGACATAATTCCATAAGGGCTTGAGTTCCAACATTTATTCTAAAATATTAAGTGCCTTGTTATGAGACCTTTAAGAAGTGAAGATGCACTGACTAGAGTCAATAAATCAATAGTTGAGTTGAGTTTATACGAGTATTTGAGTAAACTCTCTCTTTAGAGTATTTATCTCTAGTGAATTCTTTGTGAGCAGTGTGTTTTAATTGTTTAATAATAATATAATGCTTCTGTGTTGCTGTCTACTATTCTTATTTATACTTGTACTCTTTATAAATGTTTTCATGTAGAATAAAGCTTTCTTATTTGTTATTGAGCTGCAGAATTTTTCACTGTACAAAACACAAGTGGATTTTTGATTTTTTTTTTTTTTTCAGTAGTAATATTTCTTATGTAAATGTTATAGGTATACAATAATTTTGTTAGGATGAAAGATTCAACCATTTGTGATATTTAGATTTGAAAATAGTAGAACTGATTTAGATGTCTTTTTCATCAAATTCGCCATAGTTCAAAATTTCATGATCTATTTTCAAATCATCTTTTTATAATTTCCAAACAAGATGCAGATCAACTTAAAGAATCAAATTTGTATGTTTAAATTTATATTTTACTAAGTTCTATTGATAAAAATTAGTGAGGAAATCCATGAATTAGAAGTGAAATTATTAATAAAATGTATATTTTCCAGAAAGAATTATATAAATATCTGAAGTATTTGTGATTGATTAATCTTTGATTTTTGACATTATTAATTATGACCTTAATTTGGAACATCTCCCCCCCCCCCTTTTCTGTTAAATTTTTAGCTTTATCTTTTTTAGAATTTTATTAAAAAGTTTTTTTTTTTTTTTTTTGCAGGATGATGGAGAAGGAGGAGGGAGGCAAGGCACATCATTGAGTGATGCAGATAATGATCCTGTTTATGATGGAGAAGCTCCAGTTGTGAAATCTTCAGCACAACCTGCCCATTGTCCTGAAGATGATGATTTCATGGCAGCTTTTGATAAGATGTTGTCTGACAGCATACTGGTAAACAGCTTTAAAATAAACTGATATTTAGATTTTTGTTTGTTTGTTTGTTTGATAGCTTTTTTTTTTCTTAATAATTCTTGAAGTCTCCTTAATTTTTATCGGTTTATTTTTTATTAACAAAATAAATATATCAATATAATTATGTGTTAAGAATTCCTTAATACATACAATAAGTGATATAATTGTAAAATGTTTCAAAATGTGCTAAGTTCAAAGGGAATTTATAGTTAAATAAATTTTTTTCGACTATTTCATATATGCTAAATGAAAAAAAAAATTAATTTTGAATCTGCTTTTTATTGTTTTTGTAAACCTTTCATATGGTTTTACTAAATATATTTTGAAAATCTGAATATATTTCTATTTTATTTATAGCATCGCAACCAAGAATCTGTGAAACCCCAGGTAGACATAGTGATTCCCATGAATATCAAGGGATCAGCTATTAAAAAGACACCCAAATTTGTACCTCCAACAATAAGTAAGTGTTGTAACTTTATTTTCAGTTTAATAGTTATTTAAATTTATTTCATTAATAATTCTATCTTCACTTTTTAAAAAATTGATCCTTTTGAGTAATTGAAAATGCATTGTTGGTCAGTCAGTCATATTATTTAATTTCTTCATGTTACATCACCATAAATATCATAAGGAATATAAATCATTTCCAATCATGACATAAACACTAAAATATTTAAAAGGATTTAAAAATATTAATATTGTTCTATCACTTTGATGCTTATTAACCTCTTAATTGTAAATGTTAATTGTTAACCATGTGTTTATAAGGCATCAAATTTACCACCTTCTGAAATTTATAAATTCAATGATTCAAGGAGGCAGTTATTCAGCTTTTTTGCAAAAATTACACACATTTTATAAACACTTCAAATATTTTATGAATTCTTAGCTGAATCAGCGCGTTCCTGAAACAATAGGTGTTATATTTGATTAGAAGAAACAAAGTAATTAAAGAGTTAAAAATATTTTAATATTTACGAATTATAAAAGTTGGAATTACTAACTGCTTTAAATTATTTCATTGATTGTCAAATGGTTAATATGTATGATGATAAAAACTGTCCCTTATTATGAATATCCGTAAAAGCCTTTGCTTTTATCATGTTTGATTATTTTATTTTTTTTTACTGAACACAACCAGACCATTTATTAATTAACTTTAATATTTTCACTCTTACAAATCTAACAAAAAATCATTAATATCATATGATATTATGGCATAATTTTAGCATTAACTTTGTTCAGATACTTTCTGCATTATAAAATTGTATATGCAGTAATGTATTTCTTGTCACTGTAAATTTTTTCCAAAGAATGTGTTGATTCAGCAAGTTAGATGTAGTAATACGTTTTGACTAAGTTTTACCCAAAATTTCAATCCATACTTTTTAATTGCTGTAGAACCAAGCTTTGTATTTGTCACTCTTTATCTAAAATTTGCATAGTTTGAATGCAAGAAATTTTTATAAATGCAACACAAATATGAAAAATGTTTTATTAAAGTTATTGAAGTATGAAAATGAAATGTGCTTAAGACTTCTGCATATTCTTTGTACTGAGAAAATCATTATCTTACATTTTTATGTAATATGATTATATGCATTTCCTTTATAATAGTGATACATGTAAATTTAAAAAAATTGCATCTGAAAATAAATTTGTTTCTGTACTTCAGCTTCTCCACCTGAAGTAAAAGAACCAGAAAAACCTACAGTCAATTTTGTATTGATGACTAGGAAGGGTAATAAACAGCAGGTTAGTAGATTTATCAATCTGTTTTTAAAGTTTGGAACATTTTTAAATTGATATGAAGATTCATAATTATTTCTGGATTATTTGTAAAAGTAAATTTTCATTGTTTTCATGCCATCACTGAATATATATGTATATATTTCTGTCCAAAATTCTGACTCACTTTCTAAATGTAGTATTTTAAATCATATTATGGTGTTGGTAGTGGAAATTCAAATGAACCTTGATGACTAAACCAGATTAACACCATAATAATAAATTAATTACTTATTTTAAACAATACAGTGATAACCTTCAAATTATACCTAACCAGGTGCAAAGATTGTGCTCGGTATGATTGAAAGGAGAGAGTTGAAAAGCATTCAAAGTTTTTAACACCTAATACATAGATGGATGTCTACTCATCCTGATTATATGGTGGAGCTTATTCCATGGTGCAAGCTGGAAGTTAAAAAATTTTTATGCATATTATATTTATAATCAGTATTCATCACATTGTTACTACAGTATTCATTACAATGTTTTATGTATTTTAATACTCGTAGCATCATTGGAATTTGAGCTGTAATTAAATTCATAAACATTCTTCAGTATTAAGAAAGATTCAATAAGATTTGTAAATATATAAATTGATTCATAAGAGTGAAGAATCTTTCCAAAAAAATAAGAAATAGCTAAAAATAATTTCAATTATTAATTATTGGTATTCGTTCTTTACTGTTTATGATAATACACGAGTCTAAAAAATAAAATTAGTTTTAAGGCAGCAATAATTATAACTGTTTTATTAACTAAGCATGAAATTCAAAAAGTTCTTCAGAAGTACAGTAAGAAATTAATAATCTTTTTAATAAAATTTCCATGTAATTTTGATTTGCAGGAAATATAAAAATAATTAATTTTAAACAGAAGTGTATAGGGAAGGTGGATTAAATGTGTATTTTCAAAACAACTGCTTCTGCACATAAATGTTAATTTTTTCTCTTTGCTTTTAAATCTAAATTAAATAATGGTATATAATAGTTGAATGCAAAACAGCCATTGTTATTAACATTTTTTTTTTTTTCAGTTCAAAAATTTGGCGGTTCCTGTAACCTCTGAATTGGCCCAGAATCTGAAAGACAGAGAAGAAGTAAGCATTGTTTTGTTAAATCAATTTCGTTTTCATTGAGTTTTTGTATCTTTAAGGATTAGACACTATGAAATTTGTAATTTTTGTAAAGCTGTAGGATTTTGATTGAATTTTTTTCATTTAACGATCATTCTTCACTAATTTTTCATTACAAAATCCACCAAAGATCTGAATTTGCATTCATTTCAGCTATTATAATATCATTAAAATTAATGTAGTAATTACTATTTATTGCTATCTAAAGATCTGATTGTTCATTGATTAGAATCTTATTTCCATCTTGATATATATATATATAGTGCAATGGTCTTTTTATTACTTATTTAAAAAAATTCAGAACAAAAGTCAAAAAAGAAAATATTTTGATTTTGGAAATTATTTATATATCAGGTGTGATTAATTATTTAATTGGATTTCTTTTTGTTTACTTCAGAATTAAAGCATTTTTTTAGATTGAAAAAATCAGCAAGTATATTAAGTTATTTTTATTTGTGTATTAAATGCTTGATGTTTTTGGTGTATAAAAATAAGTTGGGCCTTAAAAATGGTCTAAGTTTGGGCTTCTTAAAGGGCAACTTGGAATCACAAATAAGATTGCAAAAAAATTACATTGTTTTCTTGTTTGCATTATTGTTTAGCATTATCAGAAATAGTTTTTAAAAAATCAGTCTAATTTCAAACAGTTAAACAATTACATTGCATATTTCAATTTAGAATAAATCTATATTTCATTAATTAGTGTTTAATTACTCTTTTCTAATTTGCAGTTGCATTATAAACTTTCGGTGGTAAAGCAGCTGTAAAACATTTTTTTAATCTAAAATTAAAATACCATCACAATTTGGAAAAATTTAGAAACCCCTATTCTAAGCCATGATTTGTTTTGTGAAAAAGAGAAGAAATTCAATTAGGAAATAATTCATAGAAAATTATTATTATTAATACTAAATTATTTTTAATACTAAAAGTTTTTAGTTAAACTTAAACTGTATTAATATCTTTTTTTCTCCTGCAATAGGCAGAAAGAATGGAAAAACAACATGTGAAATTGCTTACATTAAATATTAATGAAAGGCAAGAGGAAGAAGATTATCAAGGTAAGAAGTAATCCTTGTCATAACTTACGCAGGAGTTAAATTTGCAGTTCAGTGTTTTTTCCTATGAAATAGTATTTACACCAATACTGTTTACATCACATTGAAGTAACATATTAATATGGTACTGAAATAGTTTGCATTTTGCTTTTTAGAAATGCTTGCATCTCAACAAAGACCATCTGTGATGAATCTTAATCGTGATCGCCGTCAAAAATATCATCACCCCAAAGGGGCTCCAGATGTGGATCTTATTTTTGGAAACAAATGACAAAGGTATTGCAAGAACTTTGCTACTTTTTTAGTTGTGGTACTTGCATATTATAATGTCCCACCTCAAGATTCAATCACCAAGATAACTGCATTATGTATAATGAACTCATTTATTTTGACATAGTTCTAAGTTCACCATGTAAGTCTAGGGACTGCTATAATATGTACTGAGTAATCATACTTATCATAAATTTTTCTTAGATAATTATGCATGTTTTTATTATTTAAAAACTAGTTAACATTTATAGCAGTAAAAATTATTTGTTAAAAAAATTAAGGATGAGTTAAAATTTTATATAGAAATACAGTAAAATTGTAGGATTAGTTGTGAAAACTGAATCAAATGAATGTTGAAGTGATCATAATGGGTTCAATTCATGTTCTGGAATACATATATATACTACTTAGGCTCTATATGTGAGTTCCATTGCAATGCATAGGTAATGAATGCATAGGTAAAGATATGTTACAGCATAGTATAAGACTGTGTGTTATTTGATAGTTTGAATAGTAAGGTTTACAAAATGATTGTGTTATCACATTAATTAATAATAATTTGTTTTTGATAAGTCTAATATTATCAATGGTTTACTTTCATAGCTCACAAAAATTTGATAAATTTCTTATAAATGATTTCTGATGAATCCCAAGGACAAAATTAGTCATAAAGGTTTATTATATTTTGCCAGCAGCTGAATAGACAATGCATGTATTTAATATATTTTATTTTTGAGCTGATTGATATCAGTTTCAACACAATTTACAATATTTTACTAATAAGAAAATTAATGAATCATACAAAAATAAAACAATGTGCTGAAAAACCTTTTTTATAAGAGAGGTAAGATTGCTGATTCTTCTTTTAGGTTCTTAGGATTTTGCCATTAAGGTGCTGCCTGAGTGTGATCTTCAGTGGGTTCATCTTTCCTCTGCCCTTTTCACCTGTGGAGGGAAGAGGACCGAATGCATAGGTATTACCTTCCTTTCTGATACAATCCAGAAATTAAAAGATTTGGACAGATTTGGCTTTAAAAGTCTTCTTTTGACCCTTTTGAAATTTGTTCATAGATTTAATAATGGTTTATTGCTTGATATCATATTTTCGGTTACTTAGAGTTTATATGAATTTATTACTGAAGCAGCATGTAGTGGTAAATGTTTGTTATAATATTGGTGGAAGAATTTTTATAATTATTTTCCATTTGTTTCACTTTGACAGAAGAAAAAAAAAATATATTCTTGGCATATATATTAGAAAAACAAACAATGTGTTTTAGTTTTTTATAATATACCATTAAAGAATAAGGTTATTGTTTTTTAAAAATACACAAACAACTGTCAGCTGAAATTTTGCCATTAATTAAAAAAAAAGGAAGTAACTTTTACTAAAAATAAAGAATTTTAATAAATATTCAGTTACAGTTGTCAGGAAATAACAAAAAATGTTTAATATTAACCTTTAAATGCCCAAAGTTTCAAATTTGATACCAGGCTTTTAAATCAAACTGCATACCTGCAATTGGTTTGTTTTTAATGTTTGATTGTATGTATATTAACATTGCATGATGTTCTTTTGAGCAAAAGTTTAAAAAAATAGACGTCAGGTGTCAAAATTGTTCAAATAAATAACAGTTTATTTTCCCGCCGTATTAACGAGTGACATATTTTTAGAAAAAGTTTAGCGGAATAAATATTTGACATATTTTATTTTTCCGAAAAATAAAAAAATACTTTTGAGATAGGTGAGTATTTTATTTTTACTATAGTATAAATATTTTTAATAAGGGCTTCTTTTACTTGAAGAAAATCTTGCTATTTTTGTGAGTATCAATTTTCATACTTCAGGCTAAAATATATATTGCGATTTTTAAAATTACTTTCTCTCTTTGTCTGGCATACTGCAATGAACACATTGATTTTTTTAAAATTTAATTTGGAAAATCAGGCTTTTAAGGGTTAAGCTGCATGTATTTGAACTCAAGAATATTCTAGCAATACTAATAAATCTATTTATGGTAATATATTCAAGTGAAAAAAAATATCTGTATGAGTGTTGGAAAAGTTAGGGACATGCATTATTTTATAAATGTTACTTTTATTATTGGTAGTTAATCCAGTATTTTTCAGCAGCATAATAACTTGCTTTCTTCGACAAAGGATCTTTTGAAATTAAAACAGCAATCAGTAATAAAAATGACTTGATTGGAAATTAAATTAAAATGCATATGTATTTCAGATGGTTTAGATATTCTAGTCACATTTAAAGTATATTTTATCATGATTTTTTTTCATGGCATAGAATCTTGCCACCCACTCCTTCTTAAAGTATGATAAAAAATAGCATGTTTTAAACAAAACTTGTAAAAAAAAAAAAAAATTATTTTTTTCCTGAGATATGCTCCCATATGTACAATATACAATACATTTTATAAAAATAAATGTATAGTTTATATATTGTATAGTTTTTAAAAAATCACTGAAGGGCATGAAAGAATTGAAGTTATGATTGAATCTTTGTAAATAACATCCTCTTTTCTCTTTTATCTGCATTTGTATTGTTCTGGAAGTGCATTAATAATCGAAACTAAAGATTTTCCCTTTATATATATGTGTGTGTGTGTATGTTATTTTGAGTTAATAAACTAGTTAAATGTTTTTCAACACTGTAAAGTTTACAGAGAAAAATTCTCCTGCAATGATTGATAAAAGTCAATAAAAGTATATAAATATAAAACTTTAAACCAAATATAACCATTGCATTGTTATATGCCATAAATGTTGTAGGTTATTGATTTCAGTATATTTATCATAATTATTTTTTAATTCATAATTATTTAATTCATAATTCATAATTATTTTTTTCCTAGATCGCACACGAGGGACGTTTTATGAAGAAAATTGTGATAAAGTTGAACTCTCCCCCCCCCCCTTCATTTCTAGTCTCCCTCCTGGTGTGAAGATACCGATGTACAAAAATTCACTTTTTCTCGCCCACCTTTTTAAGAGGCGCTCAGAAAGCATCTGAAAATCGTGATTTTTCTGTAATTCATATTGTACATTAATTCATATGTATGATGTTTTTAAGAAATAAATTTTATTTCTGGTACTGTTTACATGCTTTTTAGACATTTTTTTAAAAAATATATATATGTGCTTACTGGGATCTTTAGCAACAAATGCTATTATCCTTTAAGACCAAGATGTATATATTGAAAAGGGGAGAAAAACTTTTCATTCATCATGGAAAAATTAAAAGCTGATACTCCATAAACTTTGAAAAACTTTGGTAATTGCGATTCACATGCTAATAATTAATCACAGAAAGTTCAGTTATTTTCATATTTAAAATATAGCAAAATGGTAATTTTAAATCTTTGATTTTAAATTCCTGATAAATCTTTTGTGAATTAAATAATCTAAGCTGATGAAAGAAGCAAAATAATTTATATTATAGAGAAAATGCTGATCAATTTCTGGAGTATATCATTATTCATTTGCTCACTTATGATCTATTCTGTTAAAGCATGGTATGAGTTAGAAATATTATTAGTGGAAGAATTATAGGTCCTGTCTGTGCTCTCGACTAGTATTATTCAAAAACTAACAAATCAATGTGTGCTTTAGTAGCGATTATTTGATTAGCTGTTAGAACTTTCTATTTAAGCCAAAAGTGGGCATTAAGTCGATCGCAATCGACCTGTGGACTACCAAGACATTTTGGGGTGACCACCTTGACTAAGATCTAAGATACGTGTTAGTTGTGTAGGCAATTTCATATTCTGTATTTATTTTTATTGTTTTTTTGTTGTTGTTTGTTTACCGCACCTACGCCACTGGGTGGACCACAACATCTTGAAAAAATTATAAGTAGCCCTTACCCTGGAAAAGTGTACCCACCCCTGCTTTAAGCAAAAGGGCAGTGGGAGATGCAGTTTCTCCTGAAAGTACTTTGGGAAGGCACCTTTCCTATATATACTGGGCTGAAGTCAGACTTTTATCTCAACTGATAACTAACGGTTTCGAAATTACTAGGCCTAATAAAGGTTGCCATATTCCACATTATCATGAGTTTTTACTCCTAGACTTGATTAGATATGCTACGCAAAGTAGAATTAGAATCATTTATCAAAATCTAATAAAAGTTTGGAACTTGAATAAGCAAAACGCTTCTGATGTATTTTATTTTCAAATTTGAGTATTATTTTTCCATTTCTGAAAGGTGTATAATATCATTCTTTAATTTCCTCAATTTTTCCAATTCTTCGATGTTCGTTTTTACTTTTTTCTATCTGAAATATAATGAAAATTTTGTAATCGCCCAAAAGCCCACTTCCCCCGTAGATTTGATGAATCTCCACGTTTTAGACCTCCTCGATTTTGGGGTAAGGGAGTGAACACAAGTTCCTTCTCGAATGCATTTTGCACTTTTAGTACTCATTTCCATCACGTCGGGAAAATGTCCATCAAACTACTACGAATTTTGTGCCATAATGTTCTTGCTAATTCATTTGATAACTCTTAACAATGGTCCCGAAATTCATATTATACTCCCAAGAAACTGTTAAATAAGTAACTACCATCCGCCATAATATATAATATTTGTTCTTTCGATAACATCAATTTTGATTGCTATAAACATTGAAATCAATGACGATGCAGCCTCTTTCAAATGATTCATTCAGTTTTTATTTTATGCAATGATATCTGGAAAGGTGAAAATGTAAAGAGCATTTTTGTTGTTTTCATCTAATTGATTGATTTTACAAATTTTGTTGGGAAAAATTAATGAATCCACTGTAAGTTTTTCTTTATTATTTTAGCTTTGTTATTAACAGAAGTAAGTATGATCACTTATCTCTACGTTTGAAGTTTTGAAATTAAGATTTCGAAAGTAACACAATCATTTCTGGAGATTCTTCCACGACCAGGGTTGTATGACATGTAGCAGTTAACAGCCTCCGTTCCTATTACATCTTTGCTTTTTTACATCAGCATTTCTTTTGTCAGGAGTAGTGCATACTAAGAAAACACAGCATAAGCTGTCAAATATATTCATTATCACGAGCATGTAAAAAGTGTGGATATCCCCATGTTGCTAGCTAGTCACTGAAGTAATATTACGATAATCTTGATGTTATAAAAATGGGTCACCCCGAAAGACCTATTAGAGAAAAACGGCTTCGAATCAACTCATCGGAATTTTACTTTGACTTCATAAGAGACAGTTTCATAAACTGGTCAAACCACTATCTAGACCTTATTACACACAACTGGCCTCCATGTACAGGCCAAGGCAAGTCTCATGGGAACATTTTGTTATTTGCATCCTCGTAATTGTTATTTACTTTTAGTTAATTAAATTAATCTTATTTGCGAGTATAGAAAATAGTAACGGAATTGAGCAAGCTCCGAAAATTCATTTTACATGTAACCAGATTACAGTCTAAATCATGGTAAAACCTGGTCGACGTGTGTGTAATTAGAAATGCATGATATCAGATGAATTTATTTTGATAATTTAGGAAACAGTCATGAATCAATGTCAATTCTAGCTGTATTTTGCTCCTTAACAACACACGATTGAAGGTATGAGAAGTAGGAAAATATGCATCGGATTCAGGACAATTATATTTATTCAAATCCTATTATTTCTTATCAATCTATCCTCTGTTTCATGTTTTTCTTCCCCTCAGCAAATGTATTCATCTGTCTAAAGTAAAAGATCAGGCCTCAACTTGTCAGAATCATATAGGCTGACATTTTCACGATTCTTTATTTCTTTGTGGCCGCGGTGGCCTGGTGGTAAGGTCTCGGCTTCGGAACCGGAGGGTTGCAGGTTCGAGACCCGATTCCACCGAAGAACCGTCGTGTAAGGGGGTCTGTTGCACGTTAAATCCGTCCTGACCAAACGTCCCCCTGCTGGTGTGGTGTGAAGAGGGGGGTGCCAGCTCAGGTGTCGTCCTCGTCATCTGACCGTGGTTCAAAATGACGAGGTCCGTCCCAAAATAGCCCAAGTGTTGCTTCAAACGGGACGTTAATATAACTAAACTAAACTTTATTTCTTTTTTTAAAAAGAATCCTTTACATGTAATTGTTCCATTTCGATTTGTAAATTCTTGAGCTTCCAGGGTGTTCCAACTTCGTTACATGGAAAAACTATTTAAAAGACTATTATTTTCATCAGACATTTTCACAAAATTATGAAAAGAAAGAAAGATACTTGACCTTATTTGACATCAAGATTCGTACATCCACTTATGGTTCAAATTTCTGATTCTGATAATAACTTACAATTGACTCCGATTATTTTCAGAAATTTAGTGAATTTTGAGAAAAAAATAAATTTAAAATGTTTTTTTGCCCATTTATTGTATAGATAAAAAGAAAATTATATTTTTCCGTCCTTTAGGTTTGCTTATTGAGATCTAAAGTGGGATATATTAATCTAACTATTCAGATAATATTCAAATAATAAAAATAATTTGTTTTCAGATTGTCGCATGAATATTTACAAATGTATGAAACGTTACGAAAACATTATTAAAGTGTTAATTTTCTTTAATGCAAAAATAAAAATCTGCCTTTTCAATTTAAAGCATTGATGAAATGAATGTCAATTTAAAAACTTTTGGAAAATTGTAAACGTTAAAGAGTTTATCATATAGATGTAAAATAACTTCCACCAAATGCGAAATTTTAAATTTTTTGTTCTCAATTTTTTAAAAAAAATTTCAACACTTTTTAAAGTAGTGTAACATCAAAAGTTCAATGAGACTTCATTCCATGGCATTAAAATAGAAAAAAAAAATTAAATTTCGATTAATTCAATTTGAAATAAACATTTCAGCATTATGTTGCGACCCGCCATAATTTTATAACATGGTCAGTAACATTTTGCTACCTTAGGCAGTGTTTACCATGAGGCCCCTCTTTTAATGAACTTCTCAGTTTTGTTTTCGCATTTGAACTCAACATGTTAATGTTTTGTTTTCAGTTAATCATCACAATTTATTTAATTTTGTGAAAATGTACTTCATTATCTGCTATGGTTCCAAACTGCCCGATATGCAAATTTGTACCCAATATTATGGAAACAAAGGTTCGACGTTTGTAAATATTCCGATAATTAAATGAATGTAATAAGGCATATAGGAATCTGACAAGTAAAAAGTGTTAATATTATTCTAATATTTTATAACGCTCAGCATTTGCTCTTTTTTTTTTTCAGCCTTATTTATTTGACAATAGGAAAATAAAGTTTTTTAATTGACTTTTTAGCTTCCCTCTTTCAACTTAGCAGCCCTTGCCAGGAATCTAGTTGGAAATCCGCCATTAAAAACTGCTTATTTGCTTCGGGTTGCTGGAATTCTGGGTTCAAGACCCAGGTCCAGTAAAATTGGAATGTAATTGAACTTAGTGTGGGCTGAGCGCATCGGTTTAGACGTCCACATGTTGGTGTGGAATGAAAGATTGTAAATGGAGAAATTTGCACAGATATCTTTCTCGTTATTTGATCATGGTTGAAATTAGAGACAATTGTCTAAATTTACTCTACTAAACTCTTACTAAAGAATTAAATTTGGCCGTTAATCAAACAAATACCTCTGAACAATGTGCAAGTTATTATAATGATAAGCTTAGTGATATCAGAATGAAACGTCTTTAAAATTACTTCCATAGGAGATATGATCTCATTATTTAAATATCCTTGTAACAGAAGCTACAACTCGATAAGCATATAATCATAAATGAAAGAAAGCCTAATCTTATAACTTTCATGAAATCGTTAAACTGTAGATTAACAGTTGCTGAAACAAAAGTTTCCAAAATTAATTTTTCTGTAATGACTTGAATTTAAATGCATGGTAAGAATTGTTTTCATTTTATCAAAAATTTTCAAAAAAAAAAAAATAGTGAAACATTGATGTTCAAAATATAACCTAATGTTTCCTCACTACTCTTTTATTTTAATTAATTTTTTTTCGTGTATAGTTGGTTCAATAAGGTTATTACGAATAAAATTCTAAATCCTTCATGAGAGTCTCTGTTTTGTTGTTTCTCAGTAAAATACTTTAAAATTTCAAATTCTGTTAGATATATAAATTTTAATTTTTCAGGGATTTATACCTGTTTTATAAATGCATCAGTCAATTCTCTCATCTCATCTAAAATTTGAGCTGAAGCAGAAAGTAATTTCATTTCAACTAATCCGAATAACTGGCTAGTTGAATCGAACTGTGTGTTTGTAAAATATATAAGGATAATAAATGGAGTCGGACTTTTACGTATCAAATAAATTTCATAAAATTTTAATAATTTTTATTCGGTGGCCAAACAAGTAAACAACAACAAAAAACAATAAAGCAAAACTTTAAAATTAAAAGTCAATAATATATGTTTTTATATCCATTTATATAAGAAAAGATCAATAGAGTTTAGAAATGTATATGTACAGACTATTCGAAATTTTTACCATTGTTATCTTATATAGAGATGCATAATCCTCGATTTTTTGAATAACAAATAATTTTGCTATTATTATTTTTAAATATTTGTTCCAAATATCTGTTATTTCAATCAAATTATTAATTAAAAATTATTACTTAAAATTAAATATAAAATTTATTAATTGTAATTAATATTTAATTTACTAATCTAAGTAACGAGTGATTGAATTAATTTATCTATTTCAGCTTACTTCTTAAATTTGATTTTTTTCAAAACTATTTATTTAATTTCTTTATTGGAGTGAACCATTTTCTGAAAATTTGAATTAAATATATATGTCATTTCTTTAAATTGTTTAGTTTAGTTCTATATTCTACCAATAGATGGCGCCAGTAGTAAAAGGAATATGTGCAAAGTCAAGTCACAAGCAATTAAAAAGGATTTGTATAGAATAGTAAATCATCAAATGCGAATATCGGAAAGTCAAGGTTACTTTCATGAAGTGGAGCGGCGACTTCATACTTTCCAGTGAAGTCATCTCTCCGATAAATTTCAGTGATATGCAATTCAATGATACGATAATTCCAATAACCGGTCCGATCACTTTTCAATCCATTCACGGCAACGGCAACGTCGTGATGTTTCGGAGTTCCGCGATGTGACAAAGTGGTCACGAGCACCTCCACATCATAATTTGGAATAGATACTTTAATTTGTTAGTTTAGGGAAAAGTTAAATTTAATTTAAACTAGTTTGGACGAGCGCAATAAAGTTCTAAAGTCATGAAATTTGGTATTTAATTCATATTATTATTATTTATGATATAATTAATTGATTAAAATAATATTTAGGTTATTTATGGGATAAAATACAGAGAAATTTAAAGGAATTACGTTGCACGTGCTTTAACTATGGAGACTGTTTTTTAAATAAATTTTCTGAAGAAAACATTTCAAGAAATTTCACGCGTGTAGCTCATCGTAGCTATGAGGCCAAAACAAAAAAATTTAATAAGTTTAATCCACCAGATTGGTAACAGAGTTAATTAATTCACAGTTTTTTTGACCGAGGGAAAATTTACATAGACGTTGTCTATCGCAGCTCTTGGTCGCTTCCTCGTGCTGGATATTGCTGGATCATAAGCAGGAAGGTTAAGTAACTTGTTACGAATCTGGGGCAGTTTTTCGAAGAATTTGATTGATGTTCTTCTAATAAATTCCGAAACAAATTCAATTTTGAAATGGTCATGTAAAATTTTCCTCCTGATATACCAGGGGGCGTCTACAATCTTCATCAGGTGCCTATTTTGGAAAACTTGCAACCTCTTAATGTTGTATGGCCCCCCAAATTTGGGAGCCATACATTAAAATTGGTCTTAAAATAGCTTTCTAGAGCAGAAGCTTGAGCCTAATCGATAGCTTGCTCCATGGAGAAATTAAGCTGTTGAATTTAATACTCATTTCTTGTAGCTTTGGTGAGGGCTGCTTTAATATGACTATTAAAGCTTAATTTTGCGTCTAAAATTAACCCTAAGTATTTGTATTCATTTACGAAGGGGACAGGGTTGGCCGAAAATTTGGATTGGGGCTAAGTCAGGTATTACCAGTTTTTTAGTAAACAGGAGGCACGCGCATTTACTTGGGTTGACTTTTATTTTCCAGCCGATGAGCCAGCACTGTAAAATGGTCATGTACTGTTGTATGTTTGCTATGACTATGTTTGGATCCCTATGCTGTGTTAGTATGGTGGTATCGTCTGCAAAAATTGCTAAGTGACAATTACTAGCTCTAGGTAGATTGTTAACATAAATGTTAAAAAGAGTTGGAGAGAGTAAACTCTCTTGCGCATAACCGCTCAGGATTGGTCTGGGGGAAGACATTACATCATAACTCGCACCCGAAAATTACGAGAAAGTAGGTACGAGCGTAAAATGTTGACAAATTGCGCCGAAAATCCAAGTCGCATGCACTTGAATAAAAGCCCTTCGTGCCAAATTTTATCAAAGGCCTTGGCTACGTCCAGAAAAAGTACACCTGTGGTTTGAGACTTCACAAAGCCGCTGTGAATCAATTCTGTAACACGAATTAGCTAGTGATTCGTCGACAGATTTTTACGAAAACCGAATTGTTCGGACATTAAAATATTATTGTCGCTGAAGAATTGATTCAGGCGTTTGAGAAGCACAGATTCGTACACTTTGCTCAAGCTACTAAGTAGCGAGATGGGACGAAAATTTTGAGGTAAAGTCAAATCGGAGTTTGGTTTTGGAATAGGGACAACCACAGCTGTTTTCCAGCAATCGGGGCAATAACACAGTTCCATTAATTTGTTTATTAAAAAAGTTAAATATAAAATAAACCTAAGGGGGAGGTTTTTAATCATGCGATTTGTAATTAAATCCAATCCTGGTGATTTATTCGGCTTAAAGTTTTTTATAAATTCTATGATCTCCGTTGGCCGAACGGGCTCGAGATTGTTTACGTGGTCACGTGTCAAAAAGCTCTCCAGCTTATCTGTAACGTAGTTCGTCAGGGGGGGGGGTCGACAGCCACGCGTCTGCGTGTGGCGCGAACTGGTTTTGTAGGCTATCTGCCAAAACTTCCGCCTTTTCAATGGGAGCAAGGGCGAGTTCCCTCGTTTCCCCTCTTAGGGGGGGGGGGATCGGCGGGGAGAATGGTTTTCAAAGAAAGGAAGAGCGGCGCCAGAGGCCACGTGTGTCTAGGTTTTCTAACTGCTCCGCTCGCCGTTGCTCGAAGTGACTTACTTTTAACCCTTTTATCTCATCCTGGGTTCTGCAAAGACAGTGGTGTTAAAGGAGAGCCCGCTTCAATCAGAAGCTATCTCCTGTAATGGCGAGAAGTTGAATGCAGTAGCTTGGCTTTTGGTGGATGCCAGGGACTTTCGGTATTCCTTGCTTGTAGGTGGTAGGAGTTGAACTGGCGCTGCTCTGCGTAGCAGAGCAGTCCCCTGGTGGAGAGGGAGAGGAGGGTGGAACGCTATCCAATAGGAACTCAGCTGCAGTGGGGAGGATGAGTTGGGTTGCAATGCGGATCGGAGTGTGTAGCCGGCAAAAAGTTATGTTTACTACTAGGTATATTCTATTGTTCGATCAGAGCCAATCAGCATGCGTTTACAAGTGATGGAATTGAGTTTGGTTTGTCATGACAGCTGGGAATATTAAGATGGTCAGATTTTAAAGTAATAGAACATTTCTTCGTCTATTGATATGGAGTTGGTGGTTATATTTTTTAATAGCTTTAATTGCCTCGTTTTCGTGATTATCAAGTTTATTGAATAAGTTGGTTGCTATTTTCTTTATCGTTTGCTTAAAAGTGGGGTACATGAGGGCTTTATAGATTTCAGAGCTGGGCATGGCCCAGGTAGCACCACATATCTCTCTGATGATTCTATTTTGCTGCCTTTCAATTAATCTGAGATTTGTTTTGGCTGCATGTCCCCACACTTGGCATGCGTAAGTCAATATCGGACACAAATAGGCTGTGTAAATAAGCATTTTAGTGTCCCTGTGCATCTTTGAATTCCGAGAAATTAGGGGGAAGAACTTGCGCGATTGAGCTCGGAATTTATCCTTTACGTAATTAAAGTGTGCCCTCCAATTTAGTTTCCTGTCCATTATGACACCTAGGTACTTGGCTTCCTGAGAACAGGGGATGTATTTTCCTTTGACTTTTATCCTTTCAAAGTTTCTGTCTCTGGGAGCTTTGTGAAACATTACTGTTACAGTTTTGTCTGCGTTTATTTCAATCTTCCATCCTGGGTTCTGCGAAGTTCCGTTCTCACTTGAGGATCGCGAGAACGTTGCCAAACTCTTCGTAGGTAGTTTCGCAGTTTAATTTTGTTTTGGATTTCTAAAGGAAGCTTCTCTGGAGGTTTATTAAATTTTGGTTTTGAGGCTTCTGCGAGTGCCTCTGTTAGAATTTTTCCTAAACTATCAATTGCAAATTCTGCGTCATCATTGCTATTAATTTTGAAGGGGGGGGAGGGGTTTTGAATTTAAGATATGCCGAAAGTTCTCCCAGTTGGTGGAGAATTGTGCTGGTGAATTTAGAGAAAAGGTTCCAGTATTAAAAGTCAAAATTACTGGAAGGTGATCTGAATCTAATGAATTTAGCGCTCTAATTTGAGAGTGGAAAGGAATTCGATTTAATATTGCGAAGTCTATGACTGAATCATTAGAGCTAACTTGATTAATGTGGGTTGGAGAGTGGGGCGCTAAAACATTGATTCCGTCCTGCGTTGCAAGATAATTATACAACTGCATTCCGTACCTCGTTGATTTGTAATTATTCCAAGCGATATGCAATGCGTTCATATCGCCCGCAATGATGACGTTTAGGCCTAAATTTAAAAGTTTTTCCAAATCCTCCAGAGGGAACATGTACGAACTCCCAGATCGAACATATGCTGACACAATTTGGAGAAGGGGGAGATTTCCTAATTTAACCTCAATAATTGTTGCATCCATCCTCTCTAAAACGGGAGTAGGGATGAAATGATGTTCAATGGGGTCAATTCATGTGACGTAAAAGTCACGTGTCATGAGCTATCCGCGCATGGCATTTAAGTTTCATCCGCACCGCTTTCGTCGATTAGTCTGCCATTAACGTTATCCGCCGAGTAGGAGGGCCGCGGTGGCCTGGTGGTAAGGTCTCGGAACCGGAGGGTTTCAGGTTCGAGACCCGATTCCACCAAAAAACCATCGTGTAAGGGGGTCTGTTGCACGTTAAATCCGTCCTGACCAAACGTCCTCCTGCTGGTGTGGTGTGGAGAGAGAGGTGCCAGCTCAGGTGTCGTCCTCGTCATCTGACCGTGGTTCAAAATTACGAGGTCCGTCCCAAAATAGCCCAAGTGTTGCTTCAAACGGGACTTTAATATAACTGAACCAATCCGCCGAGTATGAAGCGGATTTCTTTGTTTACATTTGAAGTTATAATTTTTGAGTCATTTTCTTTCCTCTTATTATGTGTTAAAAGTGGAAATACTGGTGTGCTGATGGATTTTTTAATGCGAAACACAAGAGTGACTGCCATGATAAAATGTTTTCTTATTTTGCTTTCAACAATCATGCCTAGGGTTGGTACCTTTGATATAGATTTTTTTCAAGCCTTCGATGTCGGCGATATGCTCCGGTCATTTTGAAGAATTCATTCAGTGTGTGTTCATTAAATCGTAAATGGAATTCCAGTAATCGCAAATGTTTCAGTAATTTTTTAGAAAAATTCTTCGAAAAAAAGAATTTGGTAAGCGATTTGCCAACAAAAACAATCAAACAAAATCGTGAGAGCATTTCTAATTCATATTTGATGAAATTTCTGATAATTTTGAATATGCTTAGAAGGTTTTAAAATGTTTACATGAATATTACATTGCATGTTCTAAAAAAATCTTATTTAAACTTAATTAATGTAAGTAAACAAACTCCTGCTGCAAAAATAACAACTGCTATAATGCTAAACTTAGGAGGAAGTGAATAAATTTCTTAAAGATTTATTTAATAAGTGAAATCTTTACTAACTACTGAAAATTGAATTTTCTTATTGACTGTTACAATATATATATAATTGATGTATTTTATTAAAAGTGCTCTAAATTTGATAGATTGAATGCTATATATAAGAAATATATATATTTAAATTTTGAAAACACATGCCATTTAATTAAGTATATAAATTAGTTAAGTATAAAAGCCATTAATTAAAGTCAAATAATTTTTGGCTTTTGATTTTTAGTTTTGGGCATTATAATAAAATGCATTATGAGGTTTTACTTTTTTATTATGAACCTTAAAGTTTTCTTTATCTTTTAGTAATTCATGTTATTCAGTTATTGCTGGTTAATCATGTTTAATAACAAAAGAGCACAATGGCTGGCCCCAGAAAGCATTATTACTAGTTTTCTAATTACATTTGCAGATTTGTGATGGATTCAAAGTGAATTTATATCAAACAACTTTTCTATTGTTAAAAATGAAATGTCAATAGTTTATTGTATTTAAACTGAAATTGACTGTTATCATAATATCATGTTATACACCATGGTGCACCTCAGTGATTTCTGTTTTAATAAATACAGGTCTTTTCATTGAAAATCAATTTCCATATCAGCATTTATTATATAATTTTTATTCCCAACTTCATTGCTACATGTATATTTCACTTTTTTTTCTTGTATTTTTTTAACAAATCAATTTTGAATTATAAAAGTGTTTCTTCTAACTCATCTTTATATCCTATTTAACTT
>JAPMOR010119400.1:33375-83689 GCA_026543865.1 Argiope aurantia | reverse complement strand
TTTATCAATGTAACTTTAACATTTAAAAAAAAATTCATAAATGTTCTGCTTTAAAAGTATATTGTTCAACATAATGTTTTTATTCGTGATAAAAAAAAACTGTTGTTTAGTATTTAGAATGTTTCTGTTGAATAAAATTGATTTCATCATATACATTGACATTCTTGTCATACTGTGTTTATATTTTTTCTAAGTGCCTAGAAAAATAAATGTTGATAAATAGTTTTTTTAGTTTTTTGAATTAGTGAGTATATTGAAACATCCATTTGATCACATTTTTTCAAATAATTACCATATATATATTTGTAGTGTGTAAATAAAAAATATGAAACTGTAATTTTGTTTGTTTTCCTTTAATGATATCTACAAATTGAAATGAAATAACTGATTCATAAGTTGCATAGATTTAAAAAAGGTATCTATACCTTTTATATTTTATAATTTGAAATTGTAAACATAATTTATTCAATATATACTAATTTGAATTTCATGTTCTTTCCTCTGAGCAAACTGAAAACATCAAAGTCTCAATATTAATAAAAATCCTTACATAAGAAAAAAAATGTAATAATTTTATTAGTAAGCTTTAAAATATTAACTTATCTAAGAATAATAATTTATATTTAAAAAGAACTATATTTATAAGATTCAACATTCAATCATATGTAAAAAAAACAACATATGTAATTTTTCAAAAACACTGCCATAGTCATTTGTCAAAATGTATCGTTTCTATAAAAATTGGGGACAGGGGAAAGGATATGGGAAAGGAAAGAATAAAGCAGCACCAAACGAATTAAAAAGCGACATTAATTAATTATGCAAAAACAATAATTCCATTGAAAATACTAATTAAAATTTTAATATAAGAAATAAAATTATATAACTACCAAAATTTGGAAAAAATAATTCAAAATAATATCTTTAAAAAAATCGGTTTTTAATAATTGATTGGCTAACGTAACATTTACTAAACAATGGTTTCATCGACGTTATCGGCAGACATCCCGACATGCGCAGAACGGTTGAAAATTGAATAGAAACGGTTTGTTTGGTACCTGACACGTGACCGTGAATTGACCCCATTATTGATTTCACATAAATACAAGTACCTCCGTAAATGCGCTGACGATTAATATTATCTCCGGATCTACTATTTTTATAAATCCGGTAATTAGCGATTAGGGGTGTGCACTCCGGGGGAAGTAGGGTCTCTTGTACCAAAAACACATCAAGATTTTGCTCTGATACAAAGTCTCTCACCTCAGCGATCCTGGCCCGGAGACTATTTGCGTTCCAGGTGCAAACTTTAAGATTACGCAAGTTTCTTATGTTGTTACGATTGAATGTTAATGTTGGGGACCGTAACTAAGACTGACGTATTCGTTGAAAAGAAAATACGCCATATCAGCACCGTGGGATGCAGCACGAATTGCTGGTAAAGCTCTTTTTTAAGCTTGGAGTAGAAGAGGTGCTTCGCACCAATCTTCTCTCATGAGCATAGCTAGACCTGAAAAGATGTCGGTAAACATTTTGGTATTAATTGCATCCACTGGGACCGACTGATTTGGAATAGGGGTTTTGGTAGCTGGTGAGATTGTTTCACTCTCCACTGGGGTCTCAAATGGAGGAAATTCTGACTCTGAATTCGTCAGAATTTTTGAAAACGACACATTTTCTTCCACTTTTCTGAAATTTTTTGGAGGTCGATGCGTCCTGGGTATATCCTATATGGATTTTTTGGAAGGGTGATTTTTTTGGAAATTAGTAGTGGTGTTGTTTCTACCACTTGGTTTAGGGAAACAGGGGCATTGGCGCCAGTTCGCCGCGTGATCACCTGCACAATTTGCACAAGTTAATTTATCCTCGTAGGCTAACGTGCATTCCTTAGCCCTGTGAGGTTCTGCACATTTAATTCATTTGACAGGTAATTTACATGCTTCAGAGCTGTAGAAGAAGCCCTGACACCACCAGCATTGAGAAGACCCCTTCCTTCCTCTGTAGCGCTACACTGAAATTTTTGTGCCAAACATTTCAGTGAGAGTGTTGACCGTTTTTGATAGAGAGCCGTTTGCAATCTGTGCATAAAATAACGGCATCGGTGACTTGGTCTGAAATTTTGACATTTGAGTTATACTGACAACAGTGAACCTATCCTTTTGTAATTCCTCTTTAATTTCCTCAATAGGAGTGCAGGAGGGAAGTCCTCGAAGTACGACCTTTATGGCCCTACCTATCTTTAATATAAAGGTTTTTAACTCAGCACCCTGAGTTTCGAGGAGATGGGAAAGGCTGCTGTGCTCTTCCTCGGTTTTGACAGTGATTTTTCAGAATTTGTTGCTCATTACTGAGCGTAGGGAAGGAACCTCAAGTTTTAGAATATTGAGCATCGTTCTAAAGTCTGCTCGGGGGGTAACAAAGAAGGGCGGCACTCTTCTTTGTTTTGGTTGTACAGGTGGTATTTCAGCATCGACATCGTTATCTAGCACAACCTCTACTATTCCTTCTGGAAGTTTTTTGGTTTGAATTTCCTCATTATTTTTTATCATTATTTATTTTTAAGTCCTTAACTTTTCTGATGAAGTGAGCAGCCGGGGCTATGAACCCATTCTCATCAGCTACTCTTTTTTTCCTCTCCTTAACTGGACTGCCTTTCGGCGAATTTACATTTTTGTTTACATTACCACTTAGATCTATTTTTCTGTTAGGATTGGTTGTAACATTTAATTTTTCGTTATTTTTGTCTAAATTTGAGGTTGTGCTAGGGGCATTTTTAAGCCTGACCCTTTCAGAAATTAAGTTTTCTTACATTTTCGGGTAATTTAAAAAGGGGGATCCCTGTCTTAATCAAGAGATTTTTCAAACAGCCGCTTACCTGTGCAATCTCCGTCTTGACTTGGCTGTGGATTTTTTCATCCTTGGCAGTAGCAAGGGCCTGAGCCCAGTTTCCAAGGTTTTCTTTAAGGGAGATGGCCTGTGTTATCTCAAAGCTGTGTTCCGCGATGTAGTCATCATTGATGAGGATAGATGACGGTGATGTTTGCCTCTGTTCTTTCGTAACTTCTATTGATCTCTGATTTTGATCTTCATTATTTGGGCCCTGGCAAGTCTGGATTTCTTCTTCGGAAGAAGAGCCCTGATCCGCCTTTCCGCAATAGTTCTGAAAAGGACCAGTCCGGGGTGTCTGTGCTCTGGGTATCATTGGCTTCTTTGGTGATAACACCCGTAAAAGCAACTCCTGCTCCGTCGAAGACGGAGCTCTCTCCACGCACGTCTTCTCCATTTGGAGTTCAAATCGAGCCAATCCATTCACAGATTTCTCGTTTTCTGTTTTATTCGAGAGTTTCCATTGGACAGATCGTATCGATTGTTACGTTCGAGTGAAGTCACTGCTCCGGTAAATTTCAATGATATCGTATCGATTGTTACAGTCTATCGTGATCCAAATCCTGTAATCGAAATATCACCAGTAAGATCGTATCAAGGATTTGAATCACACCCCTCTTTGAAAAGTATTGATCACTGGTATTTGTGACTTTTTGATATTGGTTATGTAATAACCACTCGTAAAATATTTGTCATCCCTACTCTTATATGCAATCAACTCAAAACTTAAAAAAAAATTTAATATACAAAAAAAAAAAAAAACATATTTTGCTTATTAACAGTCGTAAGAATAAACCTTGGATAAAATATTTGGAATTTTCCGTTTATCTGCATAATTATTTTTTTATTTTATTGGATTAACGTTTTGACGATATTTTGAGCATGCATGTGAAACCATTAATTTTAAAATTGATTATTGGGGATTCAAACCTGGAGTTTTTGATTATGATTCAGCAATTTTGTCAGAAAGTTACTCTAGCTATTTAATTTGAGCAAATTTTATTGACTTTAAACTTATTTTTGTAAAAACTCTAGTGCGATAAAAATTAAATGGAAATGTTTTATTTATGAAACAATAGTGCATTTGTCGCTCTAAGATAGAATTTGAAATAAAGTGATACGAGAAGAGAAAAGGAAATCGAAAATGAAAATAAACAGTGACTTTGTTATGAGGATGCAAGTGTAGTTTCAAATTGAATTTAAATCAGTAACAAATATTTTATCATTTTAAAATTTATTGAAAAAAGCAGTATAATTTTTGGTTTTTCTCTTGGCTATGTTAGTTAATTTTTATCTTTCTTCATCCATTTAAAATCGTGTTTTTTTTTTACGTAACATTTCCTCAATTCAACTACGACTTTAAATTTTTATCAGTTGTTCCTGCATAACAATAAACTCCTTGCTACTTAGCTAATGAGTTTATATTTAACTGCGTTACATATTAATATATTTTAGTGTTAATTGTGCATTTAGATGCTTATATGATGTTTTTTATATGCATTATTTTTTATCAAATTTTTAAAATTGTTTTATTTTTTCATTTTTTGTGATTAATATCCTATTACTTGACAAAATAGAAATCATATGTTTTATATTTTCTGGAATTGCCATCCAAAAATTTGGTTATTTGCAAAAATCTGAAATTTTCTCTTTGGTTTATATCAAAATTAAAAATTATTTGGTTTAAAATAATCTTGTCTTTTATACTTTTTATTCTTAAGAATGCTAATATGCACAAAATATTTTAATAGAATATTTGTGAATATTGCTATAAATTATTAATATAGATTAATAAGAGCGTACTTTGTGTCATAAAATTACATTTGATATATCTAATAAAATATGCTTTGAAATATCTTTATTACTATTCAGCTTTTATTACAGTTAATTAGACCAGATTGCATTTTCACAACTCATCTAAAATTGTTAAAGTTGTCTCAAAATCAAAATTACAGATCAATATTTTATTTCCAGGTACATTTTCTTTCATAAACCTTTGATGAATGCTACTTAGGATGGACCAAAATGAAAATGAATCTGAGAAAGTGAAGGAACTTCCCAAACTGCCTTTTAAAAGACTTCAGTGGCCACTTAACCAGATAGTTAATACAGCAATACCATTGCATGTACAACTTCTGAATGAACACAGCAAAAATATAGAGACTCTCAAAAACAAAAATCAACCACTTCAGCTACGTCAAGAACAATCAAATGCATGTAAAACTCTTCAGTTGTTGAAAGATGATTTGTACCAAATTGAGCAGTTAAATTTACAGGTCCAAGACGAAAATCAGGAAGTATTTGAAAAAACTATTCGAAAATCTTTAAAAGATGCTGTTGATGCAATTTCTGAATTTATGGTATCTCATTCTGATGTCCTTGGTCCACTTTTAGACCTGGATAATGATTTATCACAAGAATCTGCTGAATTTCCAAAATTGGTGTGTGGTACAGTTACTGACTCAGATATTGTTGATGATTCTAAAGAATGTATAGTAGAAAACTGTCCCATTGATTCACAGCTTGTTGTACATGACCACCCTGTATCACGCAATTGGTCATTTCTACGAAAACAGTTACTTGAAGTTCATTCTTTAATACACCAATTTGCATCTCTAGTTTTCCGCCAACAGGATAGTATTGACAACATACAATCCAATATTGTTGAAACTCATGAAAATGTACGTATTGGGACATCTTATCTAAAGAAAGCCAGTCTTTTAAAAGCAGCTACCTTTCCTATTGCTGGTGCTGTTGTTGGTGGTATACTATTGGGTCCAGTTGGAGCTTTAGCTGGATTTAAATTACTGGGAAGTGTTGCTTGTATGGCTGGAGGATCAGCAATTGGCTATGGTGCTGGTTTGGGATTAAAAAAGAAAAGCCAAGATGTATGCAACAGCATTGAATTAAAACCTTTGAAGTATGAATCTAAATCCATTTCAAATTCTTCTCCTGATCTGTACACAGATGTTGTAGCAAAACAGGAAAGTTGATTTTTGAAGGCTGATGTATAATATTATTCTAAATTAACAACAAAAATCCTTTGGGCATTGCTAATTTCATAAGAAATTAGTATTTTTAAATGAAAAATAAAATTCACCCATGTCTCCAACTGTTATAATTTGTGCATGATTATTCCTATGATTAATTGAAAAGTTAATATTAAAAACATTGTTTTAGCATTAATTATTACTTTTTTTCCTTTCTTATTCTTTGGAAATTTGACTAAGCAAGATTGCTGTATTGTGTTAAAATGAGTGAATGTTTACTTGAAGATCTTCCTTTGATGTCTAATGTTGATGAAATTTTAGTTCGTCATTATAACTTTGATTTTCAGTGCCATTTTAAGACAAAGACATTTATGTGTTTTGCTGTGTTATTTCTCGAACCTGTTGTAAATAAATTTGATCCTCCTAGTAATGAGCTGGGATGCCCTTCTGAATATCATTTGAAAGAAGTGGATCAGTCTGATAGAGGATTTGTACTAATTCTAGACTGTCACAAAATATTAGTAAAAGAGGTGATAGAATTACAGTTTTCACCTGAACAATTTATGCCTTTTAAATTCAGAGCTTCATCTCTTACTAATGGAGAACATTTATTTTTCGAAGTTACAGAGTGGTCATTAAAAATATGGAAAAATAACAAAACATGCAAATATTGTTTCCCTAAAATAATCCAAATATCCTATGAGACAATACCATCTTGTCCATCTGTTATGTGGGTAAAGGACCAGAATGACAAGTAAGTAATTTATACCTGTTTTTAGTTTATTTCTGAAATGCAATAACACATTTATTCAAGAAGTTCTAATTTTTTTTTGTTTCATGATTAGTTTTCATTTTTTATTTTAGAGTTATTTTTTCATTCAATGATAATGATTCAAAATTAACTTTAATCTAGACGATGATACCCTCTACTCACCAACACCACTCAAGTTGGGAGTTTTTTGAGATTATTATATGATTCCAACTTGTTTTACTTACTATATAGTTGCGAATTTCTGCAAGTAATAAAAAATTATAAATACATTCATTACTAAAAAAGAAATTTTAATTTTTAAAAATTGTATTGATTGCAAACATTAATTTTTCATCAATTACTAAAAACTAATAATCAATTTCTAAAATAAAAACAATGACAATAACAAAAAAACAAAAAGATAAATATGTACATTTTAGAAAAGAAAAAAAACAAAAACAATTCTAAAATGTTAAAAAAAATCAAAATTAATTTTTTTCTTGTTTTAGTAAGATATATTTCATCAAAATTGACCAACATAATGAAAACAATTAAATAATCATTGTAAACAACAAGTATTAATAAAATAAATTTTGACATGTCTATCAACTTTGGTAAAGACATCTTATCACAAAGATACCACATTATTTTAAATTATACTTGAGCAATAATGATAGCTATACTTAAAAAGCAGTGAAATTAATTGGCGATGCACCTGCATTTTGGAATCTTCATTCTGTAAACTGAAATGCAGCCATCTTTATTTTTTTCCTTACATCTGGATCTCCTTATGAATGATTCTTGAACACTGTACTCTTAATCATTTTCTCTTCTACTTCATTTACTCTTAATTTCTCAGTTTTGACAATTTCAGTTTTTAAGTGAAATTTCTTAATTTACAGTGACAGTTTTTGTATTATCTAGCCCCAAAAGAAAATAATGTTGTCTCAGATTTTTCTACAGTGGCAAGCATATAGACTGTCTAATCATGTGAGCTCTTTGCAAATGACAATTTAAAAACTTGACCTGAATTTTGCATTTACATAAATGTTATATACACATACACATCCATTTAAAATAAACTTCAAATGCATTTGAAAAATTCCGATCATTCAATTGTTAAATTACCATATTCTTAATATTTTTTTTAGCATAATTTATCTTATGTTCAGAGAAAGAAATACAATTCATATTAAATTGAAATGAATTGAAATATTCTGCATTTCTAAATATGATATTACTATTGGCGATAATTACTTTCATATTTAATTGAATGTTTAATAGATTTAATGTGTTATTTCATTTTGCTGTTTCATTGAATTAATCCTAGTTCCAGTTAAAAAAAATAATTTATAATAAATTATACTTGAATCTTCATGAGCAAAGCAATTCTGTTGTATTTCTGTTAAGAAAAAAATGACTTTCTTTGGAAACCAGTTAATTTATTAGGCTTTCAGTTAACCTTCTGACTTCCAATTTGGTAAAAATGGCTGGCCATTCTGATATCCACAGAATGGACAAGCTGCCAAAATGCCGTATGCTTATTTCCTTCCCCCTTTTAAAAAAGGGTCATAAAATAGTTTGGAGTGACCTTGTGTGACAATGATTGCTTCTTCTTCCTCTGTCACTTCTGACTGATGTCTCCAAAAAGGTTTGAGGGCGGGCATATGTTTAATTTACATTAAACTTTCTGCTTGCTAACTACTAAAATCTGTTGTTAAAATTTCCAAATATAATAAAATTAGATATTTTTTCATGGTGTTTGGTACTCACATTTTATGTTTAACAACAATTCTTGGCTTACAAAAGGTATTTGAAGAGAAATTAGACATTTTGACTTCACTACATTGGGCAATACATCTACAATATTTGTAAATGTTAGCAAGATAATATTTTGTCCTGATAAATATTCTTTGTCCTATGTTGTATCTTGTGCTCTTCTGTCATTTTAAATTCTGAAATTTTTAATAAATTTTTGTAATTTGTTTTAGAAGTAAAGTTATTTTTATGTACCTACATATATTTTATTATTTATTTTTTTTTCTTTAACTTTATTTTCTTTAAATACTAATGAATAAATATAAGCAATTGCTTTGCAAACAAATTTAAGTTCAAATAAATTGAAAATTCTCTTAAATTTTAATAATATATTAAGTGTTTATATGGAATTATCTAGATTAATTATTCTTAAAATAAAAAAAAATTAATACTTTTGAATTAGTAAATTTCATGACACAACAATGATTTTTAAAAATTTTAATGAGTGTGCAAGTACCACTTTAAACTTATGCTTCTGCCTAAAATATATCTTTTATTAATTAATGAGTTATTATTATACTCAGCATTAAAAAATTAAACTTCTAGAAATTATAAAGTATTATCACAGTTTGTACAGGAACCCTTCATTAGTGAACAATAGTTTGGATGTTAGAAACATGAAGATACAAGAACCTCCATGACATAAACAAACACTTAATTGCAAGAAGGGAAAGGACATATTTTTCTTATATCATCTTTATTTTTGACCATTTTGGATTTTAAAAGAACTACATTTTGAAGAGCAAAGGAATTCAGAGAATTAAATATTTTATCTAACTGTATCTGAATGTCTTTCATAGTAAAATATTTTATAATTTGAATTTTGATGCATATATAATTCCTACTATTTTAAAAGCCTTACTCAATTCTGTTCATTATGATATGCATTTCCTTGATTTTCTGTCTGTATTTTTGTATGACAAATTATATCACTTGAAAGAACAACAGTATGTAAAAATGGGTACGCTTAAAAATCTGTTTCACCATTGCTTTATTCTGATGTTTATAAGTACCAAAAAATTTAAAAAATTGTATTAATAAATATTTTATAAATGAAGGTAAATTGAATCTTTATAATTTGACAATCAACAATAGAAAAAGGGTTAGAATGATATACTAGTAGTAACAATGAGACCAGTTTTGAGTTTCATGCCAATAATGAAATATATTGTAAAATACTCTGAAAATATTTTTGAAAATTGATTAAAAAATAGTAAATAACATACAGTAAAATTCATTCGTATCATTGAAAAGATAATTTTATAAATTTTAAGATGACATAAAAATAATTTTTGTGGTACTATATTTGTAGAAGTTATCATGAGAAAACATTAAAATTTTGTTTAATTTTCAGTTAGTTTAAATTCTAATTAAAACTTTAAAAAATGTTCTGAGATGTATATTTTTACCCTCAAAGAATCTATACAATCAAGTTTGGAAGATTCAGATAAAATTGATCTAGTTTGTAGAAAGCCAACACTAGTAGATATACATTTATCATTATTAGTAGGATGTTTAATGTTTTAAAGTTTCAAAATATATGTTTTTTTAGACCTTCCGTATTCACTTATGGTGCATTTATCAACAATCGAGCTTTGTTTCCATGCCAGGAACCCCCGGTTGCAATGGCTACATGGGAAGCTGTGATTAGCATTGCAGATTCCATGGTTGCTCTCATGAGTGGAGATGAGGAACCTGAAGTAATTCATGATGAAGGTAAATTTTTTAAATGAATTATTGCATAAAAAAACTATATTGAAAACTATTCAGTATAATTTTTAATAGCTAATATTTTAATGTAGCTAATACAAGAAATGTGGCAGTTTATTCATTTTTACATAAGAATTATTATGATTGTTTTACAGTATCAACATGAATTAGATTTATTTCTTGGTAATATGACAGTATTTGAAAAATTACATAGTCAAATTCTTTTAATTAATTAAAAAAAAATTTTTTTTTAGGTCTTGTTCATTTTTACTATTCAACGAAGAAAGTTCTTCCTCTTTCTACTTTGTGCCTTGCAATAGGAATGTGGCAGGAGTATTTGGTTTCATTAGAAAACAAGTGTGTTCAAAAAATTTCTTAATTCTCTTATTATTTTAACTATTGTACAGAATATTAAATTGATTTTAAAAAGTATTATTACTTTTTACTATCTTACTGATATGTTATGGAAATTTTTTATTGTTTATTTTATTAATTGTAATATGATACAACAATGACATGAATTCAAAAGCTGAACTGTGATTTATGCAATGAAAGGAATTTTATTTAAGAAAAGAAATACTTTTTGTTTGTCAAAAGTTTACAGAGTTGAATTATAAAGTTTTTTGACCCTGAGTTTTATTTATTATTATAAAGTTAATTCTAAAACTAAAAATAATAATAAAATAATAATAATAATAAAATAAAATAAAATTATACGAAATAATTCTAAAGCTTAAAGATGATTCCACAAAATTATTAATCTTTTTAATAGCTACATAAATAAATACTTATTTCTTTCACTTATATAGAATTGACAGTTTGATTGTAACCAAAATCAGTTATATTGCCTTTTTTTACACTTTTTCTGCATATGTGTCCAATACATTTGTGTGCAAAATATCTTCCAAATTATTCATTACTGAAAGATTTTTAAAGTATGAGCATTTATTCTTTTAAAAGTGTGTTTAAAATATGTTAATTATGCTAGTTGATATTATTGTGTTCATATAGAATGAGTCTGAGTATTTCTAAGGTGGAGCTTTAAAAAAAATGTGGCCAAAATTTCCATTTTCCACCTGCTTCTTGAAGTACATATTTTTTAACCCTATCTATTTGAGTCATTTTTTTTTAACATTTAGTACTTAAACAAAAGCAGTTTTCAGTGTGCTTTGCATTTTATTTTATATAAGCAAATGTCATAATATACTTCCAGAATGTATTTCAAGGGGAAATACAATTTGGAAGTTCAGATTGAAGTATTTTAATTCATTTATAAAATTTAAAAAAATTATTTTTCCTTTTTTATAAACAATTCTGAATATGGTTAAATGAATATAAATTTTGAATATGGTTGAAATAAAACTTTAGGAAGTTTTTAGTTTTTATATATTTTTGTAATGAGTGATAAAATGAAGTAAATTATTTTATTATTTAAATTATTTTTGTGTGTTCTGTTAAGAGAGTTCTGCTCTACTGAGATATTAACAAGAGACATTTGTATGTTTTATTGTTTATTTAATGATATAAAATCATAAAAGTTTTATAAATTTAAAAATTATATTAGCATTATTTTTCCTTATTTTATTTATCTATATGGGTCAAATGTTTCCTGAAGAATATTTTGTGATTATTTTGCTTTCTCTGTAGCAAAACATACTGATGCAATGCTTTATGTTTCTATATTTTTTATTTAATTTTTAAAAAAAATTTTCATCTTTAGGAATGGTCCCAAATGTAGAATATTTGCCTGCTCTAAAGTTTTAGACAAAGCAATACAAGTAATTACTAACATTTTATTTCATTATAATTATGTATTTTGGTATTAAATCTTTTTATTTAGCAAAGATAATATTATTGTCTGGTTTTTATAATTTTATAATACTAATTTGCAATTTCCGATAACTTTTGTAAATTAACTACTTGAAGAAGGACTTTATTTTTTGTTTTTAAAGCATTTAGACCAGTTTATTTAAATTTTGCTTTATTAAACTTTTTCTCCTTTCCTTCAGGAATTTTCCCATTATATTCTGCAATGCTTGAGCATATCTCATGAATTACTTGGACCTTATCCATTTCCAAGAATTGATTTTCTCATTGTTCCTTCATCTTTTAGCAGTCTTGGTATGGCAAGGTACAAATTTTGATCGACTTTTACAATACTTCAATTTCTGTTTCAAATGTTATTTGAAATTTCATTAAATATTAATGTTCAGAACTTTTTTCAAATAAGAAGTTGCATTATGGATGATTAAATTATGCTTTAATTTACTTGAATTCATTGTGTATATTGTTATTGATTGTATAATTATTTTGTTCATTTAAATACATTATTATATATTCACATGTTATGATTATGTACAGCATCATCATGAGCATAAATTTTTGAATTTGAGTCCATATCCCACATCCTATAATTAAAATCCTGATAGGTTGAAATCTGAGCCATTCGAAATCCATATGAGTTAAAGCTGTATGATAATGAATTAATGCCTCAATTCTAAATTCATATTATTTAAGATATTTCATGAAACTCAAATTGGCTTAATTATAGACCATTTTAAATATTATAAATTACTAAATAGTAGTTTTTACATGAAATTATAAAGAAAATAAATTGTTATTTCTGAACTAAATTTTGATAAATTGAAATGGTAATCAAAGAATGAAGTGAAGACTTAATTAAAAAAATTTATTAAACTACACCAACAAAAAAATCCTATATATAATTTTAATACTAAATATATACTTCAGTTTAATATGCATTTAAATGACATATATATTATGATTCATTATTAATTATACTACAATGATATTCCATTAAAGATTGATTTAAAAATTTAGACTATTAACTAATATTATATAACATTAAATTAACTTTTCAATTGCTTGAACATTGAAAGTTAAAGAATTTCTCCAATAATGGTTGAAAGATAGAAAGTTGTTTTTTGTATATTCAAATGTCATCTTTTAAGGAGATTCACTTGCTGGATAATCACTGGTCAATGGGTTAAAGTTGGTGTTGAATTGATAATGTTGAGTATTTAGATTTATGCCTTTTTAACTTTTAAGTTTATTCTGTATACTATATTGAAATACAAATAGTCATTATTTTCTATCCAAATTACTATAATTACAAGCTTTCTGTTAATGTGTTTTTGTTGCTAAAATAATAAATATGCATTTCAAAATTAAAATTTCTGTATTAAAAATAGTTGCACTTGTTTACCACAGTCCGAACTTGGTGTTTCTGTCTCAATCTCTTCTTGTTGGTGATAAGAGCCTGTGTTCTCGTATTTCCCACGAGGTTTCACATGGCTGGTTTGGATTATCTATTGGGGCATTAGATTGGACAGAAGAGTGGCTTAGTGAAGGTTTTGCTACATTTGTTGAAGACATTCTTCACTCAAAGACTACAAAAGTAAGAAGATATAGAACTTCATAAAAGTGTGAACTAATATGAGATTTAAATAAAGAGTGAAAATATTTAAGATAAAATATATTTTAATGAAAAGAGCATTAATTTATGTTTAATCTTTGATCTTTCAAATTTATAAAGTGAATAATATTTCATATTTTTCTTTATATTTAATTATGTAATTCTTTATATAAATACTTCTTTTTATTTTGAATGTTTGTTACATTTTTGGAAATATGTAACAAATATATTATGGCATATAATAATTTATCATATAAAATAAATACATATTAAATTAGAAATCATTGTAAGTGAAGCAAACGATAGCCTTTTTTTAATGTGAAATATTTGTATATATATATATATGACTGTGTATTTGCATGTCTTTTGTACAAATCTGCAGTTTTTGTTGACAGATTAGGGAAATTTGGTATTATATGCTCTTCAAGACAAGAAGAAAATCATTGTCAATTTTGAAAAGTCCAAAAATTAATTAAAATATGTGTTTATTAAGCTATATTTTCTGAAAATACTATCTCACAGAAATACATTTCACACTAAAACTAAAAAAAAAAAAAAAAAAGTACTTTTTTTTACAATATTTTATGTAATGTAATGAAACCAATTTCATTTCCATGCAACTTTTTCTCTGCATTTAGTAAATTTAAAAAAATTCATTTGATAGACAATTGCTACAATGGTTTTATTGTTATGATGCACTGATTTTATATATACTTTTTCAAATTAATTTATTCAGTACATGCTTTTGCAAATATTAAAATTAAGATAAAAAAAGGTTTCTTTAAAGACATTCTTTTGAAATAGGATTTTCACATTTATTTCGTAGTATATAAAATTTTTAATTAGCGTGAGCAGTAATTTATGTTGCATTGATTACATAATATTTTTTCAATCTTTTCATATAACAAAGTGAAATTTTTAACAAATGTACTTCATATTGTTATGAATTTGTAATATTGCTTCTTTACTTAGCTTCCTGGCAAAAAAGAGAAACTAATGCATAGCTCTAATGGATGCTGGAGTATTGATTCTGGCCTTGGCTGCAAATTTGACGACGAAAATGAAAGACCCAGAATATTTGAGAATCTTGGCAATAGCTTCTTTAGAACATGATTTCCAGCTAGTACATTCTGTGTTCTGCCTTGGGAGCTATAAAAAGTAGTAGTTGAAATTAAAGTTGCAAGTAGTCGAATGGTACCTCTTTTTGGAGTGTTGATCTACAATTTCTCTCTAAGCATTTTCTGCGATTTGCTGATATTCTGTTATTGATTTCTGCAAGTACTATTTTGTGTGCACTTTATCTGTGATTTATTATCCGTGCTTCTTATAGAATAAAGAATAATTATTCTTTATTGAGCCTTTTGGACTTTTCACTGTACACCAACCAAATTTGAATTTTCTGTAATAGAATTTAATAATAGGAAATCCAACATTACAGCTGAATAAATTTATTGCTAAAACCGGACTAGTATTTTTATATAAAGAAGAATGTTTCTTCTTTTACTTTCATCATCATACTCTGCATGATAATTGAATGTTGGGTTTAGTGAATGAATTCACTAAACACATTAAACATGTTTGTGTTTAGTGAATGAATTAAGATAGTTTAAGATTGATAATGTTGTCAGTTTCACCAAATAATTTCTTTTCTAATTCATTATTTAAAAATATTTTTGAATAATTTATTGGCACATTTTCATTGATCACATGTTTCTACTTTTAATCAATGCAGATGTCTCCTGAAGATTCTGAGAAATATATGGAACTGAAGGCTATGATCCGAAGAAAGGCTTTATTAGATGAAATAGAAAATACTCAAGATGATCTTCAAATTCTTAGGTATTTATAATATCTGTTATTAATATATGCTCCTGTAAATTTTTAAAAAAAATTCCAGTGTCATAAATTATATTTTAAGAAATTGATGATTTTTCCCCTTTGATATTACAAATTTAACATTTTATTTATTTTCCTCTAAATATGGACATTTGTGTTTTGAATGGTCAGTTAAAAAATGAAAATCCTACTCAAGGAAGTTATTTTCTTGACTATCCATTGTACAATTTTTTAGGAACATTCTTTTTCAAGATGGTGATTTAAATACATCAGTTTTATTAATTAACTTATGTATTAAAAATTTCTTGTTTCCACTTGTATTTTACATTTGAAAATTCTTGTGATTAATAATAATAATAATAATATCTGATTAGTGGAATAGTCTTTAAAATTATGTAGATATTTAAACATGATAGTACTTAATTTCTGATGGGCTAATCAGTAGGTGGCAGAAAGAATAATTCTGAAAAATTAGTTGAAGCAGATGCTGAAAAATGTTTCAGGATGAATATTTTCAGAAATAATGGAACTTAAATATTAATTCCCATCTGTAATAAAGAGCGTAAACCAAAGGAACATACAAGAATACTTGGAATCCTTCCTATTTTTGCATAGATTTAATAACTGCATTTTAAACTGTTGAAATTAAATTATTGCAATCATGATTAAAGTTTTGAAAAAAATATTGTTTTTTTTCCTTTAAATTATTTGAAAAAAAATTATTAAAATTTTTTTTCTTACAAAACCGTGCTAAATAAAGGAGGTACTTTAGATACTGATTTAATAAGTAAGGTAGTTTAAGGTGTTTTTATAGTAACTCAAAAAGTATTTGATTAATAATAGTTTTAGTAAGCAGTGAAAGTGATATTAACAAATACTATTAAATATATGATTATAATCATTGCTTATTTTCTTTTATAAATGCTTTCATATTGAATGGATTTCCATTCTAAAAATATTTTTTTTAAGTAGAAAATATTTGCGTTTAATATCATTTATAAACATTCTTATATTCTCTTTCAAATATACAGATGTATTTTAATATTAATGGATACAGACCCTGTCAAAATTGCAGTTTAGGATTATTTGTTTGCATAGCTCTTTAATGTTTGTGTCTATTTAAAAATCCATTATAATTTTTAATATTTTATTATTGCTATTTTATTTTACTATTATGAATAATCTGATCATAAATGCAATTTGTTTTTTATAAAAAAAGAAAAGGCTATGATATTTAAAAAAAAGCAATTTTCAGTCTTAAAAATTTCATAAATTAATTTGATGCTTTGGAATTTCTACATTTCTTTTCATCATTTTCAGACCTTCACATGGGAAAGACAGTAAGCATGTTGTGGATGGAGTAAATGCAACTGTTTTAAAAAATGGTCAGAACCCAATCAAAGGTTTCATTCAAGTTCATTACATAAAAGTGAGTTTGTATACTCTGGAAAATATGAATCTTTCTTTTTCTCTTCTTATTGTTGGAGTATGTATACATTTATGAATTCTTTTTGATATTTTAATTTTTATAGAGGAATCAAGTTTTTAACTATTTGTTTACAAAATTATTCATTGTAGTTAATCAGATACATTTCATTTCATAATGTATTTAATGCAGCTTAACTAGTACTTGGTCTTGTGCCATAAGAAGAAAATAAATCAATCAATAACTATATAAATATGCAACAAATCATTAAATTATATTAGTATTATTTTGTTTTTTTTAAACAGATTATATGATTGAACTAATTTTTATAGCTATATTAATTAAAAAAAAAATTAAGTTGTGAAAAAATATTCTTGATTTTGACTTATGAAATCCAAATCAAATAATTCATTAAACTGATCACTGGTGGATTTTAGACTAGGCAACTGCCTAGGGCTGCTAGACTGAGAAGGGTCCACTCACAATCAATTAAAAAACTTTATTTTCCTAGTTGCCAAATAAATATGTTTGTAAAAAAATACTAATTTAATGATTTATAAAATATTTCGATAATATTAACTTTCTTATCAAGCATAAATATATAGGTCCTCTATGTTTCTTTAGAACCATTTAGTTATTAGAATATAAAACACTGAATGCCTACCTCTAATAATATGGTGTACAAATGTGAACTTATAACAGTTGTAATAGATAAATAACAATTGATACATTTTTGCAAAGTTATAAAATGAAAAAGATTCACCTAAAATAAATAATTAATATGTTAAAGATGTGTTGAAACACGAAACTAAATTTCAAGTTTATGAATAGAGGACTTTCATATCTGCACTGGCTAGTACCTCAATTCCCAAGCTAAGTACCTCAATTGCCACTACTTTTTAAATTTATTCTGCTTTTATGAAGAAAAATTACAAAATATATAGGTTTTATTTTATGCTTGTGGTATCTAGACCACATATATAAATTTCATAATAAACCTGTATATGAGAGATAAGCTTAATCATTCAATTTCTAATATCTTTGACCATTTATAATTACATCATTTTTCTGGAGTAGCATTATTAAATGTCAAAAATATTTCCTACTGGAATGTAAATATATTGCAACATTTCATGATTTTTCCCAAATAATTTTTTTTCATTTCAAAGGGATGCTTTCTGCTAAAATATCTTTCCAATCTGATTGGTTTGCAATCCTTCATGGAATTCTTAAAAATGTACACTATAAAATATGAAGGTCAACTGGTAACATGCAAGGTGAGATTAAAAAAAAAATTATTTTTATTTTATATGGTTTATGGGGTATTTATTTTCTTGTAATTAAATGAAATTTATTTTTAAAACATTAGATTTGTCTTTTAGTATATCACTTATTTGTTTATTATTTCACAAAATTTGAGTATAGATTGGAAATTCATAATAACTTTTTGTTTTCTTTTTAGGAATTTCTTACTTTCTTTTTGAATTCATTTCCATCTTTGAGGTAAATATGTTTGATGTAGATAACTATTTAAAAAAATAATGTATTAAATGGGCGTGAGTTTAATGTAAATGAAATTAAACATATGATTTCTTGGATGAAATTATTTGGTTCTTTGAATAATTTTATTTACTTAAACTGTTAAAAAAGCAATAGTATAATAATGATATCTTAGATGTTACTGAATCTTTTGATATACAATATATGTACAAAAGGTTTGAATCTTTTTTTGTAAACAACATGTATATATGTGTTCCAACATCTTTTTTCTGAAAAGCTGTGACAAATTTGATGACATGATTCACATGTTTCTTATTGAAAAATTAAGAATATTGTAAGGGTAATTTTAGATATTTCATATGAAGTTTGCAATCCCAAATTATCTCTCATAATTTGGGACTTTCCTATTTCATAGCATTTAAGCATTTATATTTAAGTGTGGTTATTGATTATATTATACAATTTCCTTTCTAGAATTGAATATAGATAGTGTAATAATCAATACTAAACTGATAATTAATTATTAGGTAGGATTTTTTTTTTAATAATGGAATTTTTACTTTCCAAGTATTATTAAATAGAGATATATGTATATTTCCATGATGGATAGAAGAGTATTTCAATTTTTAGTTTTAGTTTTTATTTAATTATTTTTTATTGAATTCTTAAAAATTTATTTTGCATGGCTGATAAATTTTTCTTTGGTTTTTAATTACATAATATTATTCTGTTCCCAGTCAATCTTTTTCTGTTGAATACATTTATGAAAATTGGCTACATAACTCTGGAGTTACTTCGGTAAGTAAAGGGAAAACAAAATTATTTATCATGATTAGTCTGAATTGATTTTATATGAATATATATCTATTTTCAAAACATGGTTTAGTTTTTATTTTAAAATGTATTTTTTTTCTTATCAAAGTAACATTACAAAGCAAATACTTTTTCTAGTATTTTCTTAGTCAGATTTTAAAATATACTTGAGAAAGTGTGAATTTAATTTGCATTAAATTATTTAAGCTGTGTTCTATATCTTGGATGTTAATAATATAGTAAATAAATTAACTAAATAATAGTTTTAAAGAAATAAAAGAAGAATGCATAAATTTATGATTTCTAAAAGGAACTTTTTTATAAAACATAGAACTTTTCCTATTTTCTATTTTTTTTTTTAAATAAAGGCAACATGAAAGCTTAAAGTTTTTCTTTTTGTAAGAGTGGAAAAAATTATTTGTTTGTTATTGTTTATTTAAGCACTCTTATTACAAATGTGTGACTGAAATTGAGTACCATGTGAAATGAAATATTCTTTGGTGTTTTAATTTGTTAAGTTTCTAAAGAATTATTAATTCGTTAGTTTATCATGTATGAAAGTAATGTTTAGTTAAATTACTTGATTTAATTTAGTAAAATTAGTTCCCTACTGCATGAAAATCAGAAGATATATTTTAAGATTTTTAGTCTATGTAAACAATCCATTCCTTATTATTAACACCAAGCATTGTATTAAAACATATTAATTATTTCTTAATAGTATTTATATGCTTTTTGTAATGAACCAGCTGTTTAGTTTTTATTTAACTTTTTCTCTGGTTCTTTAGTTGATTTCTGTGGTTGTATTAATTATTTCTTAATAGTATTTATATGCTTTTTTTGTAATGGGCCAGCTGTTTAGTTTTTATTTAATATTTTCTTTATTTCTTTAGTTGTTTTCTGTGGTTTGTTAGTTGGAAATAACTATTATTTGATGTGTATGGGAAGAAAAGATAGGGTTCTCATTTTTAACACAACTGTTAAAATAAAGATGCAGTAATTATCTGAATTTAAAGTATTGATTAATAGTATCATTTTTTAAATTTATTATTCTATTAGTAATTTTTGGAAGAAATTACATTTTTTAAATAGTCACAGATTGTCAAAAAATATATTGAATGCTGCAAAATTTTTCCCATTGAAAGGAAAGAAATATATTAGTTTCTATGATGTTTCATCAGTCTATCATTTTATGCTTTTTTTTCCTTTATCATTTCATTATTTATTTCAGGAAATAGAAAATTTGAAGCCATCACCTGAAAATAATTTATTTACTGAAATTCTTGAAGAGGTATTGTAGTAATTCTCTAAATTATTTTAGTGATAGTTATATGCATTATAATTTATTAATAACACTATATAAACCTAGTAAGAAAGTAAGATGGGAAAGATAAATGTAGTTCTTTTTAAAACTGACGGTGTTATGTAAGAATATGTTTTCAGGAAAAGAAATTGTTTATTATCATAATATATTTAAAATGATTTTTATAATTTTTCACTTTTTTATTGTGGTTAAGACCTAATTTTTTCCTAGGGAAGGGAATAAACATATATATATTTTGGAAGAAATTTGATTGCTGGAATATAGAAAACAACTCATCATACCTTATATTATTATATATACATTTACTGTAGTAAAAGTAATTTCCACACATATATGTAAAAATGATTTCTGTAGAATTATTATTATTATTATTATTTACCATATTTGATTTTCTGCAACTAATTCTTATACTCAAAAGAAAAAGAAAAAAAAATAACCTTAGTGAGCAAGTAAGGTTTAAGATTCATACATTCATGAGTTTTTGCATTTTAAAATGTAAGATTCTTTCTCAGTTTTTGGACTGATCAGATGCAAATGCTTATGGGAGAAAGTTGTTTTTATAATTTAATCTGTATAAAGATAGATAATTTGTAAAATTGTAATCAAATTTTAAATTTACTACTAATAAAGATGAATGTATGTGTGCCTATGTGTATTAAAGCTTAAAAAGACTAACTCTTAGACCTAAAGTTACGGAATTTCACACATATATATACTTTGGAAGATGGAAATGTGCATTTCAGCATGATTTATTTTCAACTTTTAATTAGAATTCTAAATAATTAAAAATTAAGCAATATTTTGCCATTTTTCTTCAGTAATTCCTGAAAACATAATTGACTTTATTCCATTTTAAAATATGAATTTTTTTTTTAATAATATATTAGCTATCTTTTTTTTATTCTTGGGTAATTTTTTTCCTGAATTTTGGAAATTTTCAAAAAACTTTTTGCATAGTTTTTAAAATGGTTGCTGAAACAGTATTGCTAACAATATTGGATTGAAATTCAAACCAATTTTATTATTTAATTAGATATTTAATCATGTAATTTTCATTCATTCTAAGCTACAGAAGATAAGTTCTGTTTAATGCCTGTATGATTTGCATTCTTACTAATAATAATGCTTTATCTGCATGTTGACACCATACAGAAAGGACAGTTTGACCTAGAACTACCTAATTTGCTGAAAATATTCTTTGGAAAGTCATACTTTGTGTCACAGAGTAATTTCCTTTTTTTATAAACAAAATTTGATTAAAATTTAAATTGATTAAAAATTATGCCAAAAAATTTCCTCAATAACTTCAGATAATATAACAGTACAAAAATAACTTTTACATCTTCAAATTCTAAAAAAAATTCGAGATTAATTTTTCTTTTAAAAAATATTTTAAGTATATTGTAGAGCAATATATTTTATTATTGTAGTAAAGCTGAAATTGTTTTCAATTTTATTACTAATATATATTTTTTTTTTTACCCCTAATTTGTTGATGATGAAAATACGAAGCTACATCTTTTTTTTCCAATACTGAGGAGGTTCCTGTTTAAAGTTTGCTTTTAATAAATTTTTTAAATTTGCTATGTACTTGCAATTAAAATATGCAAGTACACAATATGCATATATACACCATCTATGCAGAATATGATTAGTATTAAAATAACTCTGCTCATATATATTTCAGAATTGTGTATAACACATTGATATCAAAGTTTTATATAAGAAATTTAATGGAAATTGAGCGCAACCAGTATTTTGTGTAAATCAGCTGGCCGTCAAACACAGCTAATCTATAATATAAAAGGCATTTTCATACATTTGGCCATCGATAACAACAAAAATGCAAAAAAAAGTTTTTTATCTGCTATCAGTATAAAGTATGTTTGTAATAAAATTTGTATGATCGGTAAAATTTGTGACCATTTTTTTTTATATTGACTTACAAATAAATCTTAAATCAAAATCATGCAAGGGTGTTTATTTTTTATTTTATCCAGTTTTAAGTACTGTTGCACATTCCAGTGGTATTATGCATAAAGCACAGACAGTATTGACAGTAAATTGGAAATGTGCAACATAATAATTGTACATTGCTTCTAAATTTGTATTAGTTAATGCTTATCAAAATTTGAAAATAGCCCGCTAAGGAAGTCACTAAACATAGTTTCATAAAATATTTAAATGAAATTTTTAGCAACCATTGATCAGAATGACCCAACTAGCAAGGAATAAGAAGTGAAGTTAAAGTTGCACAAAAGATCGATGTTATTTTTTTAATAGTACAATGATATCATGGGATTTGATTCTATTAGAATGATTTATATGTACAATGAATAAAATTAATTAAATTATTGCTTTTACTGTTTGTTATAATTTAGTGCTAAAAATTTTTTTGGAGTGGGATTATGAACATATTAAGTTATACATAAGAGATTTAAATGAAAATAAACTGAATCAGTATTCCAGGCTAGTTGCCAAAGGTGGTTTTAATATGAATTAATATCATGCTTCACTATAAAATGATTTTAAATATATTTTTATTCTTTCTATAGACTGAAAAGTGGCAAAAATTCAATGCTCTTTCTAAGAAAAGACGGAATAAAAGAAGAAAGCTCAGTTTAGAGCATTTTTCCAATGTATGTGGTATTTTGTATTTAACTGAATTAATTGAGATGTATTGAGTGCAAGAAATTTATTAGTTATGTATAAATGCATGCTTTTATATATTTGATAGATTTGTTTTAAATTTGCTAATTTTTTTAAACATGAATCTCAAGTTTTAGGTATTATATGTATATAAATATATTATATGTATTTTAAAAGCTCTTCCCTGATCAAATTATTCTTCTCCTGGAAAATCTTCTTGCTGAAGAAGAACTTAGCAATTACACTCTCAGTTGTTTAGATCGAGTATTCCATTTCAATAACTGCAATGCTGAGGTGAGTGAAATTAATTTCTTCTTTGCTAAGGATGGGAAAACAATATAATATTTGATTATTATTATTTTGATAAGCTTATTTATTTATTTTGAAAATACAGATAAAAAAGTGATTGTATGGTTTTGTTTTCAGATTCAACATCGATGGTTAGAATTGGTAGTGAAATATAAATACAAATGTCAATATAATTTTCTGAGAGATTTTTTGAAAAATCATATGGTAAGATTTCTTTTCACATCTTATTTATTATTCATAGGAATGAAAAATATCTTTTAATCTAAAATTGCAAATAAACATTTGAATTTGTTAATTTTTCTCAATGCAGCATATACATGCAGTTGAGTCATGATTATAGAAACCAGTAAAAGACTGTCTAACTAGGAAATCTTATCCCAAACTTTATACTTCCTCTCTCCTAAATTTCAACATTCTTTATCTTTCACCATTCATTCATTCATTAATTCATACCATCATTATTGCAATGATGGTTCAATAGGCATTAACTAAATATTTAGTATCTGTATTATAGTAAACACTAATTATATGATTATATGTTACTGATAAGTAATAAATATTAATCTTCATTTATTGATGCATCTATGTTAAAATTCATACATTGATATTCATGCATCTGTTTTTAAAATTCATACATTGATATTCATTGGAAAATTACTGTTAATTTGATTTTATTATATTAAAGTCTCTAGTTAACATTATTAAAAAATTAAAATGTTTCATCTGATTTTTTTAAATGTAAAAAAGTTATTTTGTTAATTAAATTTTTAAAGAAATTTCCAAAATTCAGAATAAGAAATAATCTTTTAAAATATTTTTTTCATACGTTTTCGAGATTGTTTCTGTGTTGTTATTTGTAACTGTAAGAAATGTAAAATTGTGGGATTTTTTTTTATTTAATAGCAAATGCATACAAAATATAAACAAAATAACATAGCATTTTTTTTGTGCCATTGACTGAGATCTTAAAAATAATCATATGAAAAAAACTATATGTACAATTTTTATTATCACTAAAAAAAGTTTTCAATTCTCTGTGTGTGTATGTTTCTTTCTGAGTACTGTACAGAGAGAACTTTTTCAGCTACTCACTATGATGGTTCAATATTTACTCTTAGTTTTGTCTCTTGGTTTTTTATAGTTTCTGTGACAAGCAAAAAAACTTCTAGAACGACATTGCAATTTCAGTCTATCGATAAAATTCCAGCAGTTGCAAGAATTTTCGCTTTTATCACCAAATATTTACCTAGCCTGGGTGTCATTGACTTGTTTTCTGTTATATTTATCTATAAAACACTCTTCTTTACAATGAAAGTAACTGCATATTAAGGCCATATTACAAATTCATAACAATATATATATATATATATATTGTACCATAAGTTGTAAGAGCTTGTTTAAATTACATATAAAATAAATTGTTGTAGAAGAGTGTATAAAAATATATAAGAGTGCAGTAAAATTCTTCTCATGGTATAATTCTCTCCTTCCCTCCTTTGAAGAAAAAATAGTTTGATGTTTAAATTTGTCCATAGGTAACATGGTATCTGAAGAGCGGAGGAAAAATACCCAAACAAATATAGCCATATATTTGTTTGTACAATATATATGTATTGGGTATGTACAATATATATGTACTATATTGTACATATATATATATATACACACATACATACAATACTTGTATATTTGTTTTATTTTTGCATGTGAAGCATTTGAATTGTTCAGAGTAAACATAAAATATGCATCCTGTTCAATTTTTTTTCCACAATCAATGTTAATAGACTCGTAGATTGAATTAGAGCACTGTTAAATATGATTAATGCTACCAAAGACAGACATATTGAAATAAAATAGGATAACTTGTATAAGATTAGTAACTTTGTAATGAAATAAATTTTTGTATCTATTTGTCTTGATGAGTTGATATGGCGTTTTCAAATTTTAGAATTATCTGTGCAAATTTGGAACTATTTTTTTCATTTACAAAAAAAAAGGGGGGGGGGAGGTGCGAGAATTTTATACAAACCGACTTTTTAAACACAATTTATTGATTTTATAATTAACAAGCCGCCTTTGGTTCCTTGTTATTAAGAATTGCTAAAAATTTCAATCAGATAATTTCAATAAAGTAATTTATTTTAATGGTTTCCTCAATATAATATTTTTAAGTGTTAAGTTTTTATAGACACATAACTCATGCTGTTTTAGAAGCCTTATGTTCATTGTACTCTGTATTGCACTATTTTGCTGATTATACCCTTATTTATCCAATTATATCATAAGAATTAAAGTGTTTAAAAATGGATATATTTTTTAAAAAATTCTGCTATGCTTCTTCTTAAGTCAAACTTAATTATAAATAATCAAAATAAAAAAAAGTGTTAAAAGCATATCCTATTCTGAAACTAACATGGGAAAATTAACCAAATCTTTTCTTAATGTTAAAAAAAAAAAAGTTGAAATATTAGTAGCAACAATGAAAATGATTTCAATTCTATTTCAACTACAAAATATATAATGTAAAAATAGTTTTTAATAGTTCTGATTAAAAATAGAAAAAAAAAATTGCAAGAAAATTGGTATAATTAGAAAAATAATTTTTTGAAATTTAAGATGATTTTAAAATTATTTTTGTGTTATAATGTATTTAAAAATTACTCCGAAAAAATGCAAAAAAAATTCTTTAAATTTTTAATTAATTCAAATTTGATGAATTAAATTTTAAATAATTGCTCAGTAAAGGAAATTTTCATCCTCCAGGGTGCCAAATTTGGTAACTCTAATTCAAACAGTACAGAACATGAACATACACTCACATACACACACACACGAATATCTTGCATATTATTCTAGTCTTAAATTTTAGTTATCATTCATTTACTAAGATTTAAAAAATGTAAATACTTTAATCAATTACATATGTTTGATTATGGAATGCTTTTGTATATTTCAGGCAATGGGTGTGTATCTGTATGGGGAACTCATTTATTCTGGTGACAAAATACAAAAAGAGATTGCTAAAGAGTGTTTTTCATGTTGTAAGGATGAAATGGAACCAAACTTTCGATACACTATTGAAAACATGTTCCTTCAGTCAGTTAGTGATTAAAAGATTATGAGATGACAGCTATAATTTTTATTTTTCAAATGTTGAATAAATTTGCTAGCCACTTGACATATTTAACTGTGTACTTATGTATGTATATATGTGCAGAGTTTAATTAATTTTTTGGATTGTTTTATGACAATGAAGTGAAATTATATATACGATTAGTTTATGTATATATTTATACTTCAAATGGAGCTAAAAGCTATGTATGATTATTTATTGATTTCATTTATAAAATATGTTTTTAAAGTTGTAATCAAATGGAATTTTTTTTGTTTATGTTGTTGGAAAAAAGTTATATGTATTCTATTTGTTTCCTATTAATTAACAATAATTAAATGTATAAAGTATTTTTGATCCAGATTACAACCTTTTCTTTTTGACTATTATTAAATAAAAAAACATTTTGCTTTGATAAATCTCAAAAATAAATGAGAATTGTCATTTTTTATATTAAAACTTTCAGTATTTTATTCTTCAAGTGTTATAGCAATGATGCTTAATAATGTGTATTTCTACTAATTCTATGTATGCTTACTAATGGGAACTTTGTCATTTCCGTACACAAAATAAACAAATAAAAATAGATGAAATGAAAAAAAAAATATTTCAAAGTTTGACTTTTAAGAATAGTTACTAGATAAGGTGCTTTAATGTTTACATTGTTCTTAGTAGATAATGCATTTTAATATAATATAATTTGTTCTTGAAGTCAAAACTGAAAAATTGGAATGAAACTTCATTTTTGAATTCAAATACTTATTTTGATTGTTTTGTATGTATATCTTTTAATGTATCTTATATGTATATCTTTTGAATTCTTCTGTAAATAGTATTTCAAATAGCAATAACTGAAAGTGGAAGTTTTCATTTAAATCAAAGAAATTTGAAAGAAAAAGGTGAATTTAAACATTTAATCTTTTATCTTCATCTCTGAATTCAACTGTTTATTTTATTATGTTGAATTTTCTTGAATATTCATATATAATTTGAATCAATACCTAAAACTATTTATATGACAATTGTCAGATTTTATTTATAAAGAAATTGTTACATGAATAATGTATAATATTATCTCTCAATTGATGAAATGTCAAACTACTGAGGGAAGAGAAAGATGTGATGAAATTGGAGATAATGTAAATGGAGAGGACATATAGACCAAGAAAATCAGTAAAAGGTAGGATTTCCAGCTTTCTGTAAATTTACCAAAAAGATGTTTTTAAAAAGAAAGCTTTTGCCACATATGAAAGAAAGTCTTCATTTAAGTTAGTGCATATTATGTAGCTTTATTATAATTAGCGATGAATTCAAGCATTTTGCAGCTCTGGAAAGCTTTCATGATGCCTCCCCTTTAATAAACTGGGAATTTACTTTCACATTTTTAAATTAATGTGCTAATTCTTTTAGATTTTTTTCATTTCCGTTACATTTTGAAAATTCAGATTATTTACTGGGATTTATTACTAGGCTACACGGACTCTGCACACAATTTCATTTATAAACATATGCTTGGTATAAATACTGTAATAATTAAGTAAACATACTGAATTGTCAGGAACAGGAACAATTACATTAAACAAAATATCATTGACATAATTTTTTATAATTAATAGAATAATTATATATCTTTTTCAAATTTATTTCTTTGGCAATATTTTAAATGAACTGTTTGTGGCCTCTTCTTATCACAGTGGCCCTAAGTAGCTGCTTAGTCGAAAATTTGCAGCTGATTGTATTGCATCTCAATTGATACGATTTATGACCTGTTTCTTGCTAAAAATTCCTGCACGTCCTAAAAAAAAACCTTCAAAAATCCATCACATTGGAAGGTTATAAGCAGGTAACAAGCGCCTTTTGTGGGATTTCATGAAATATTATCAGAATTTTTACATTTGGCAAAAAAATTGACAAAAAAAAATCTAATTTTACATTATATTTATTCTTAAGCACACATTGCTTTTGTCGAGCTTTAAAATGTAGTTCTTTTTTTAATAAGATATATAGTAATTTTTTAAATATAACATTTTGTGGAATTAAAATTTTATACATACAAGATTAAAAAGATTTTCAATATTTATTTTATTGTGGCTGATAGATTGAAATACATTATTTACGAACTTCACCTGTTGCAGACTGTACAGATAGCATCACAAAGCAATAAAAAGCAATTTCTATATACACACATTTAACTATTTTGGCCAGATCTTGTTGCCGGGCAAGAGAGATTCTACTGTATTAGAAACAGGCGAGAAATCCACCTCAGCGTCTTAACAGGAGATTAAGATATTTGGCAGATTTATTAAAAATTTTTGTTTGATGAAAATTTAGAAGGTTTTTTTTATGTAAATAAAATGTAACTGGATTTTTGCATGCATAACTCGTGGTTAAACTTTTTTATGTTTTAAGCTGTGATATATAATAAACTTTTTAGTTATCAGACACTGCACCAGTCTAGTTCGTTATAGTTTGGCATTTTTAACTGGGAGGATGAGAATATTGAGCAGCAAAACAGATCTGTGCTTACCAGTGCAGGAACCTATAAGGCACATAAATAATAGAGTATTTCTCATATTTTAAACATATTCTGTAAAATTAGTTATTAAGTATATCAATATAGTATAATTTTGTGTATATAAAGAATGAATGTTTATTTGTACATTTTTAATATAAATCTATAGTTTTCTTTGAAAAAATTGATGAAATTTGTCACATTTTTTCTTCAAAACAAGAGGGGGAGGGAGGTTACTGTCAATTTTTTCAAAATTTAGAAGTGTAGCGGGTACAATTACTGCCTTCTCCTTTCTTCATAGGTGGCGCTACTAGAGCCACCTATCAAGTGCCCTGTTTCCCATGATTCCTCATTCTTGTCTCTTGTGTTGTCCATGCTTGCCGTGTGAATTTGTTCTTCAATATGCTTGTGTAAAATGTTTGTGCCGTGGAACCTAACGGGCTAATAAAAAGTAGTTCCTGAAACTGAACTCAATTCTTTCATCCATGGCATAACACCTAATAAAGAGTCTCGTCCCTCTACAGAAGTTAATTAAAATTTAAAGAAGTGTTTTATGTTTTCTTTTCAACTCTATCATCTGAAAAGGATTTTCACCTCAAAATTATTTTTACATTATCTTAAATTTAAAGAAAAATTGCATTTTTAATGATGTCAGTTTCATTTCCATATAATTTTTCTCAAATTTAGTAAATATTTAGTTTTATTTGATACACAATTTGTAGTAATGTTTTAATTTTGTTGATAGAATTTAAACTAATTTCATTGTTTTATTAACTCAACAAATCATGTACTTTAATCAGTATTAAGATTAAAAAAAAAAACTTTCTTAAAACGTTAATTTTGAAGTAAAATTGTTACCTTTTCTTTTATATTAAATTCGTATCTTTTAGTCCCATTAGAAAACAACATAAAATGTTAAGTAGACGCATTCCATCTTCATAGTTTAATAGTCAGGAGAGTCCATATTTTGGGGAACAATTTGATTGTTAAAAACATCTAAGTGTCTAGTATTTTGAGGCAATAAACATAAATTTTATTAAAATACGTTTTTAATATGGACTTATATTAATCCGGCCTTGCATTGATCCAACAGTCCTCTGGTCTGTTATCTACTTAATTATTGAGAATCTATTTTACTTGTAATGCATTGCACATGTAGGCAGCTATAAGAAAATTGCATAATACATGTTTGGTTTTTCATAGAGGGGGGCCCTGAATTCATTTTTAGTGCTTGTATTGTAGTCATTTCTTGAATTCAGGAGCAGAAAATAATCATTCATCTTAAAAAAGCAGCTTTAATTTTGTTATTAAATATGTTTTGAAAAAAAATGTGATTAAATGACTGTGATTTTTCTATTTTAAGACTTTGTTATCATTAATAATTATTTCTGATTTCTTTTAAAAGTGATAAAAAAAATAGTAAACTTGTTATGAGCTATTTATTTATTTATTATAAAGAAGTTGGGAATAAAGGATTCAAAATTCGTATCATCCATCCTTTTTTTTTTTTTAATACATAATACAAACATATAGGAATGCAATTTTATTTATAATGTTGTATCATTCTGAATCATTATTTCCTATTTCCTTTAAAGGAATTAAATAATAAATTCAAATTAGAATCCAAGATATTTTTCTATTATAAAATAAGAATAATGTGAAGAAATTTGTTGTTTTGGCATATTGATTTTTTAATTTTTTTTTCGTTGCTGCAATTTATTTATTAATTTTTTTTGGCTGAAATTTTGTCTATGATCTCAAATTTCTTGTATATTTGTATATTATGCCAAATGTTTTTGCAGTGTAAAAAATTCCTGTACTTTTTTCCAATTTAAAAATTGCCATAATAAATGTTTTTTATTCATATCTTACAAATTGAATCTTTGTTTTTTTTTGTTGTTGTTTTTAAAGCTGATTTTCGGAAGAAAAAAAATATTTTGAGTTTGTTATTTTATTCTAGAGTTATATTTTTATACATAACAGGAGGTCTTCTGCAAAATGAGTTTTCGCTTTTCTTTCTTTTGGGTTGGAATTGTTTATTGGAATAGATATGAATTTAAAAAAAATTATAATTCATTTAGAACTTTTTTTGGTTAACTGAGTCTTTTAACGACATATTTTTCAGTCAGATTTGTATTTTATTTCATTTATTTCTTAATTAACAACATCTATAATCTCGTATATTTTTGATCTAAATTTTTTTTTTTTTCATTTAACTCTCTTACTGTAAGATTTTTTTAAAAATCTATGTTTGCATGCAACAGTTTTAAATAGGTTTCAATACTTTTGAAATGAAGCTAATAGTTATTTATATTCAATGCTAAAACTGTATAAAATAATTTAACACTTTAACATTAAGAGGTAAATGCACTAGCTACTGGATATACAAATGAAGTTAAAACTTGAAAATATATGTGAATATATACCCTTTTCTGCATATATATTCTTCCTGGTATTTTATTGACAATAAATTTGATTTAACATTAAAAAAATGATCACAAATTTGTTTATTAGCAATTATCTTTTTGACTTTAATTATTCTTTTTATTTATGAAATAGTGTTCAAAATTAAACAACTGTTTTGACTATAAGCAAACTGTCTCTTCTCCTTAACTCCTAAGCCTACCTCAAAAAAAAAAAATCAAATTTTGTGATTTTGACAAATTGCCACATTTCAGACTTCTTAGAATCCGAAGAGAACATTCTTGGAATTATGTCTGTCTGTGAACATGGCAACTTAAAAACAGTTTGAGCTAGACGGATGAAATTTGGTATGTGGTCTTTATGCTAAATTTATTGATTCGGGTTAAATTTTGATCGAAGTCCATTCAAAGGGAGTTTGTCTGTCTGTCCGAAGGCAAGTGAGTTTGATAATTATAAAACGTAAAGAGAGAGATCGATAAAGTTTGGTGTGCACTTTTAACATTTAAGGCGCAAATTCGTATCCGATTTTGAGATAGATAAGGTGTTGACCATATATTAATATTTGCATTCGCATACATGTAAATGCGATAACTCAAAATGTAATGACTTAGAACAAATGAAATTTGGTATGTAATCTTATTACTAAAATTGTAGTTTTGTGTCAAATTTGGTTTCACTTACTACAGACGAGACAGGCTTCAAGTGAATACTCTTTTCTTTTTCATTACACCAGAAAGCACAGAACGCGGCTTTCGTGTACGGGACTCTGAAAACAAAACAAAATAATTTTAATAATAAATGAGCATTTATCGTCTTGCCCAAGGTCCGCAATTTTCATTTGAATGGGCGAAGAAGTGGATAAAAAAACCTTTATCTGAGAATATGCGAGAAAGTTTCAAGGAAACCATTTTTGCTGCTTTTTTTTATGAAGTCTGGAAGATATAGAATCAACTTTACTATATCATGTCGCACAATTTACCAAAAACAAAAAATTTTATTACTACATAAATATGTGTACGAAAAATATATACAGAAGCTCAGACTATACACATAAAAACAAAACTGTATCCACAAAATTCGGAAAAATTGATGCGCCTTTGAAGCTGCACATCTCAAAACATGTATAACACTGTCCGCAGCAGCAAGTCTTTCCATTAATTACCCTAAATTGCACATTTCTAATGTCTTTTTACAGAACTGAATCTGTGAATTGGTATTGGTCGGTAATTAGAGACAGCAAAAGAATTTTTTCATTTGATGCTCTTTTCTTGCGTTTCTTCATTCTTATTGGGCCGAGTGTTGAGCAGTCTCTCGATGTTGGTGAGAGGAGCCTCTAAGAGCAAATAGAAGGGCGTGGCTAAGGCGAAAGCAGTCACGAGATTGGCTAAATACTCGTACACCTGGAAGATAAAAAAAGATTAACATCCATTGTCTAATCCATTAACTGCCATCCTAACATCCATATCCAAAATCCATTGTATGCCATCGTTAATTTTTTAAATAAGCAATCAGTTACCTCTTTTTTTTTTTTAATATATACTTTGCTCCATGGAGTATTTTTTCCTAATCTATTTTATCCATTTATCATTTAAATCATTTTAATTGGACAAAGCTTATCTGAAAACTAATAATTTTTCTCAAATTCCTAGGTAAAAACATAATATCTGCGAATTTAGCTTTAGTAATTCAACATTATTTTTTATTTGGTTTCATAAATTAGATTTTGAATGGTTTGGTTTGATGGAGTTTATTGGCACAAGAATCATTTATGATTAAGCTGCGAGAGTGTTGAGAATTAAGTCTTATTTTAAAAGTTTGTTTATAAATTTTGTCATATTTTGAACTTGTCAACGTGTAAAGTCTGCTCAAAAACTAGTAGCATGGTAAATTACATCTTGAAAAATAAAATATAGAAATCCGATCAAACAGTAAAAGCCAATAATTTTTTTAAAGCAAAAAGATGGAACATTTTATGAAGGATAAATTTTAAAGTAATATTAGGAGAATGAAAACAATGGATGTGTTGGTTATTAAAGGGTAGAAATTCTATTAAAATGTGATGAACTGTCATAGGACATTGACATGCTGTATATCGGGGTGCGGGTACCTCTACAGCAAATGCTTATGCGTGAACCATGTGTGGCCAATACTTAATCTGGTAAGAATTGAGTCGAATTTTCTATTAGACAAACTAGGCCAACAATCAGTTAAGTACTTACTGTCTGTCGATCACAAGAATAGCTCCCGCCAAGAAGTCTATCTAGTGGCGGTCGCTGTAGTAACAGGACTAGTTCATTTCTAATGGGGATTAAGCGTGTAGGGAATTGGCGGAATTAAAGGTTACATCACGTCATTCTTCTTCTCGGATTTAAAAGAGTTGCACGCGTTATCTTATCCTTGTGTTTATTTTGCTATTAAAATTATTTGTTCCTTACTGGTTTAATTGATTTTACTAATTTGCTAAACTTGCAAGATGGCCTTTAAGTTAAGGAAGGGTGAAATTTTGAAATCGCCGGCACGTAAAATTGTATATAATGTTGCGGAATTTTGTTCCAATGAAGCTTCATCGAAATCTGCGTTAATTCCACTCCCACAAGCTCTGAAAAGGGCTTCTCAAGCAACTGGAATTTCTGAAGCTACAATAAAAAAAAATAAGAAAGGAAGTTTCATCATCGAGCTCATCGACAGTTTTAAAATCACCCGGTAAACACCGTAAAAGACCTAGTGAGCGAAACTGTGAAATAGATGACTTTGATAAGTGTGTTATACGGCAAACAATTCAAGACTTTTACATAAAAGAAAGGAAAGTATCATCCCTCAGAAAATTACTACCCGTGATGAAAGAAATAATTGGATTTTCGTGGCAAAAAGACACATTGTGCAAAGTCTTACATTCAATGAATTTCCGATGGAAGAAGTGCGTGAATAATAAAAAAGTACTCATGGAAAGACCAGATATTGCTTTTTGGAGACACAGATATTTGAGAGAAATGAGATGTCACAGGAAAGCTGGACGACCGATTGTCTATATTGATGAAACTTAGGTAGACAGCAATTTGACATTTAAGAAATGTTGGCAAGATGACACAGTTTTGGGAGCTACAGCAAATGTTAATTCGAAAAATAGACTTATAGTTGTTCATGCTGGATCATCAACGGGTTTCCTTACGGGTGTTTTACTAGTAGATTTCTTAGAGGATTTCTAGGGATTTCTTAGAGGATTTTGAAATGCTTGAATGAACATTATTTTCGAAATTTAGACGGTATTTTATTTTATTTTACTTTGAAAACTGTTTTGCTTTAGAAATTGTTGGAAAATACATGCTGAAAGTTTAATAATCAACGAAGTTCTGTCATTGTATTAATAATCTAAAATCCTTGATAATTATTAATAGTTATGAAAATATTAAACAATTCTTAAAAAGTTAAATAATTACTTTTTTATTGTAATAATTTTTATCTTTATTGCATATTTATTAATATTTCATTTTATGTCTAAAAGTTTAAATATTATTATATAATTAATATATTAAACAATTCTTTTTCACTCTTTATAAATCAATTTAAAAAAATCGCCAATACGTCATCAAGGCGATCAGTAAGCCAACATGGATGCCTTTCTTTTTAAATCCCCTATTCAAAATAGAGCAGGTCTTGTTTCCACAGCAACAGACTATCGTAGACATATTGGCGGGAGCTATTCTTGAGGTAGACAAACAGTAATTATTTGTTGTTTATTTGCCTCTTTAAGATTTTACTGGTTTGGTCATTTTTAATTGAATTAATTGGAGATATACATGAATTTATCAGATATATCTTATATCATCTAAAGTGATGTCAGCGATTCTAAGATAATAAGTCTGATGACTTGAATGATGCACCAGTCAATGACGAAGATAGGCATTTTGCAGCCCTAAGCAGTGTATATTATGAGGTCCCTCTTTTAATAAATTGGACGATTTATTTTATCTTTTAAGCACATTTTTAACTAAATCACCATGTTATTTATTTTTAGTAAATAATTTTTATTTTAATAAATTTGTGAAAATGTATATGTTAATACTTATTAAGTCTTGACGACCAGCTGGTTCGTCGGGGATATTGATTGTATTAATTTCATAATTAAATAATTTAGATATAATTTCATGTCCCTGATATTGTCAATTTACCAGATTACATTATGCTGACATTATGACATTATTGCTATATTATTTTCGACTTACATAGCTTATGTTTATTACATCCATCAATTATTCTAATAGAAATTCCTCTTTTAAAAAAGTTAGAAATATAATGAATTAAAAGTGTTTCTAAAATTGTTACATTATATAACAAATGTAATTTGCTCATATCATTTTCATTACATTCACTTAGTTATTATAATATTTATAAACATGAAACAAATATAGATCCTGCGGAAACAGTAATCAGAAGCTCTATCTCTATTAGTTAAAGATTGTAAAGGAAAATGTACATTCTTCTATATAAACACACATCTTTCTGCATATGTTAGTGTGTATGTAGGCTTTATAAGACAGAGTGTTTGGCCAAAAGATACCAAATTTGGCATAAATATATTATAGAAGATGAGATGAGCGGGTTTTTTTTAATTTTAATTAATTAAATATTAAATGAGATTGTTGGTGTTTTTCCATGATAACTGCCGTTGTTCAGACAATTCACATGTTCAAATATGAGTTTTCGCCATTTTAAAATTTAAAAAATTTGTTTTTAATGTTACCAATTTTATTTTCATGATAGCTTTTCCTAAATTTCCACATTAATTATTTTTGCATAATTTTTAACAAAAGATTTTATTATTAAATTGAAATTCAAACAGTTTTCAATATATCATCAAAAAATCGCACGATTTTCTTCTTAATTTCTGTGCAGTTTACAAAAGAAATAAGAAATTGAAGTTTCTGCATCGTGAAAGTTAGAAGGTACCGGACAGATACGTTAACTTCTGCTGACTACAGGACAGATACGTTTTTAATAGTATTATAATGTCAAAAGACGTGCCTCTATTAGAATGTTTCATATACACAATGAACAGAACAGTTTTAAAACTGCATGGATTTAATATCTATTAATATTTGGTGCTTAAAAATGTTTCCTTGAAGGAATCATGAGCATTAAGTTATGCATAAGAGATTTAATTTAAACGCAGCAAATATTCACGGTGAAACCAGCTAGTTGCCAACGACTAGCTAGTTGCTAACTATTAAATAAATAAAAAATATGAATTTTCAAAAAGTTACCGGAATTAAAAAAAAAAATAGCCTAACATATTTATTTAACCCTTTGCACTCGAATGTCTCCTCTCAGTCACCATTCTAGACAGCGCATCATTTTGACATTTTATTTATTTGGTTTTTAAATTTTAATTATTAAAATTATCTACTGAATGTTAAAAAGATATGGATTCATTTTTTGGTGTAATAAACTGGTTCATGTATTAAGTGTACAATTATGTATCGAATTATCTTTCAGAGTGCAAAATATTAATATGCTGTTAAAATAAAAACATTCTAAACTGCGAAATTAAATTTAATAATTTTAGTCACAAACAAATGGTCAAAGAGGGGTGCCACAATGTACTCTGTCCAAGGCCGCAAAATACCTAAATTCGGTACTGTATATTTTCACATAGAAAAATCTAGTGTACGAATTTTCGAATCTTTAACTCATCAGAAAGTAAATGAAAATTAGATAATAAAATTTCATTTTTATTAGCAAAAAGAAGAAACTGAACATCCCATTGAGCATTAAATAAGAGTTTAATAAAGGGGTTTTTTCTCACCATGTCGTAGTGCGTGGTGGATAGCCTCTCTCTTCGACTGCCCAGCCTTGTCCAAATGACCAGGGGATGAATGAGGTAAACCATGAAAGTGAGGCGACTGAAGGGCGCAACCACAGCTGATGATAAAAGAGTGTTCACAGGACCTAAATGGAAGAGTAAACATATGAACAAAATAAAGGCAAATAATTGTAGTTATGCAGGATTTGATTTTTCTCAAATTTGCTCTCCAATTATTGGCTGGTAGGAGCATATCTAGGAGGTAGCAGGCAGGACATGTCCACAACAGAATATACATATTGTTACAAACCTGCAATTCGGCTTCCCAGCATAGTTTGTTCCATCAACAGAAAGAAAGTTTTACAGTCATCTGAATGGGACAGAGTCCAGGTGGCGCGTCGGAGGTCCCAGAGCTTGGCGACAAACTTGGCGACCATTTGGCGACCAATTTGGCGACTTTGGCGCCAAAATAGATTATACCCGAAACATCGAGAATTTTCCCGATCCGTCCAGTAGGAACCGAGATACGCCTCGAAGGTTCTTGATTGGCTGAGAGGCTTCTAGCCCCGCCTCCCAGGACATATAAAAGGAAACAGCCGCAGCTGACAGAGAAGGTAGACGACAGTTCGAGAGCAGCAAAGTTCGAGAGCAGCGAAGTCAGTCAGTAGGGGTCGAAATCGACGAAGTTAGTCAAAGTGGACAGAGCGGAGTAGTCGGAAGCGACGGAGTCAAGCTAGTGCTGAACTGAGCTGTGCGCTACTGTCTGCAGTAGATTTTGGTTGTATGCTGCTGTGTGTGCTGTTGTATGCTACACGTCTCGGGTGAAGATAATCGTCTTCTGTGCTGTATATAGTTGTAGCCTTTGTGCTGTCCTGTGTATCTTCCTGTAAATAAACGTCGTTGTTTTATTTTCTACTGCCGCCTGCTGATTGAGCGTTCCACACACCATATCACTATCCAAACGAACTCCGGTAAAAAATTTCGTAACAATATATAATTTAGGTACATTTAAGAAGAAAATAAGTTTTCACTTTCCCGTATTTGGAATATACAAGAGAAAAGTGTTGCAATCGTTCAAGAATTCAGACCTTTTTGAGTCCGAAGAATTCATTTTTGAAAGTATGTTTTTCTGTGAACACGATAATTAAACCAGCGGGAGAGGTCTAACCAAAATCTCGCACAATCTCTAATAATCATGTACGCCTTACATGGCACTGCCGTACAATAATTACGAAATGACGTAAATTTAGCATTTTTACTGAATTTATCCTGCCATCCTTGGCGAGTTATTTAGCGATTAATCTCTGGCATGCGGTTAATAATGCCTGAAAATTGAATTTGTGTTTTAGAAGCATTTTTACCAACCGATTGACAAAACAATTTGAGATAAAACTACATTTGTTTTAATTTGAGATAAATCACATATCAAATTTGGTACATTCAATTAATTGTATATTTTAATCATCGCGTTTATTTGTTTCTGAAAGTTTAGACCGATAGTTGGATTTGCCACAAACTTTGACAGGTGTTTAAATTATAGATGTTAAATCTGTGCAACGAATTTTATTTATCTACCTCTCTTTGTTTTGTAGTTAGTGTATTAATTTATATTCGAACAGGAGGACATACGGACTTCCTCTGAACATATTTTACTCAAAATTTAGAGTAAAGACGGTACACCAAATTTCCTTCATCTAGCTCAAAGCGTTTTTGAATTATATTTGTCTTAGACAGACAGACGGATATTTTCAAAAATGTGTTTTTCGAACTCAAGGGCATCTAAAACATTATTATGAAGCTCTCGAGTTCGAATTTTTTGACGATTACTATACTTTATCTATACTTTGTATACGAGAAAGTGAAAACACTTTCAGCTAGTATATGGCTTTACAAAAAAGTATCTGTCAAATTTTGAACGAAATACATTCAGAAGAAGCGTGTGTCCTATTGTCTGAGTTAACATGATTTTTACAAAACGAAGAGAGCAAGGAGGATAATGTAATATTGGCATTAAATTAATACAGTGTTCATTGTTCAGTGCCAAATATTTTATCGAGTTTCTTCCATCGTTGAAGTTAAGGAAAAAAGATTCTGCTAAATATTTGCACAATTTATGTAAAGAATTTGCACAATGTCTGTAATATTGCATTACTGTAAAAGTCAGATTGCAATTTGTCTCAAACATTGAAGTTTTTAAGGGCTCCATGATGTAATGGAAATCGACTTAATTAACTTACAGAGAAACTCATTAATATCAAGTTCTGTGTAAGAGATTTAATTTAAATTAAACATAATCTACACTTTCAGTGAACTAGTTGGTCGCTAAAGGCGACGAGAAGGAAATAATTTAAATTTGTCAGACAATGTTGTCTTGAGAACAAATCAAGACTGCTTCATTCGCACCTACATTCCCTTCACGTAATGTTTCACGTAATGATTATTGGGTGATGAGTGGCGACTTAATGCAAAGAGCCACAGCAACAGCCAAGACCACAGTAGAAGAAAAAAGTTGAGAAGATGCCTGATGCCATGCGTCTGAAAGTAATTTTGGTAAAGTTTTCATCACGTTTATCATTAATATTTTAGGTATATTTTCAGGAAATAAAGTTTAAATTTTGTTTGTTTTATTCTTGCATATCGTCTTGGCTTTGGTTATTGTTTTCAAGAAGCTACAGCATGTCTGAATGGAATTTCCAACCCTATGTTCCAATATGATTAGTTACATTAATTAGTCTACATAAATTTTTCCCTTTCATTTTGTCAAAATTATTTTGAATCATACTGTTTTGATTATAATGTTCGTAAAGAAGAGGAACGTGAAATTTCCATTAGCACAAGATATTACACAATATTTCAAAGATGCTGTTCGATATTTTGAATAATATATCGGAAAGATATCGTTACCATATTAAAAGGCATTTTGTGGTATTAGGGACAGTCACTCCACATATGGAAAGAATGTCAACAATACTACATGATGATGAAACATCATGAACATCATATGCTGTGAACAACAAGAAATTTTCTCCACAAGTGGAATGAATTTCTAAATTCCTTGTGCGAGAAAGGAAACGAATTTTCTACATAGCATGATGCTTTTCACTCGCAAGGATACAGTTAAAAAAATCAGATTTAAAAATTCCCTATTATCACAAGATATTGTACAATATTCCCAATGTTTTTCGATATTTTGAATGCCAGACAATGTTAGGAAGATGTAACAATGTTGTTATTAGCACAAATTCGACATTTTGTGCTAATAGGGTAGGCAGTACTAAGTATATAAAGGACAGAAAATCAATCGACATCTGAAATCCTTACCTCCACGTCCCGTGATGCATGCATAGAGGACCCAGGCGACAGCAGACGTGAAGACAACTCTATGTAGGCCGGCGTACAGGATGGCCAACGCCCTGGATTCTTCCTCACCCGTAGAGAAGCGATGGGTACCGAGAACCGAAGACATTCCCAATAAAATTGACAGCAACCATCCGCTTATTACGTAGCCCTGTATAAAAAAAAATTGGAAAAAATTTAATAAGGATGCTTGCTTTTCCTTCTACACACTATCGAATACTTGCCCCCATTTACAATGGAAAATATGGAGATAACAGAATAGAAAAAGGAATATTATTTGCATACAGTATAAAGCCAAATATCATTCAATTTGCGAGAAATAGCTAATCAACTGGGGAAATGATATCGAAGTTATTGTTCTAAAATGAAAATTAGAGCCAAAAGCATGCAATTGCCCCCCTGTCGGCAACCACTTGCCCCCCTCCCCCACCTTGTTGGCGAGAGATTGAAAGTTTCGTCGGCAAAAGTTTTCCCACTTCAGGATGATTATGGAGACCTTGGCATTAACGATGCTAATTTAAAAGTCACCTTAAAGTAAATATATTATAAACAATAGAAATATCCAAATAGGTTTAAGCGGTTTGACTACATTTGGCAATAACCTACAAATGAATAAGACGTTGCATTTTATTGACAATTTTTGATCGGCTCACTAAGATGCAATGAATGGCGACAATGTTAATTCTGCAGATTTTCAGACATGCGATTCAAAGGTTGTTCATTCAGCTTATAGTTTGCACTGTTTTTGCCAGTATAACCGGCGAGGTGGCAGGTGAATAAGAGATTGTATTTTGCCAACTATTTTTGGTCAGCAGACTAAGAACTCAATATGATGGATGTCGATGACGTTAAGTCTGCAGAATTTCCGCAGAAAAGGTCAGTATCTGAATAAGAAAAAGCTAAATAATAATTTTCTTTAATAAATATTGAAGCGGTAAGCGATGCGCGTAGGATAGAACCTGGGACCTTTTGGTTAGCAGTCCAGTAACTTAACAATTTTACTAAAACGATCGTTCGGGTAGAAGAGTTGTTAACTGGCTTATATGCTATTCACCACAGTACTCTCCCTCCAGTGAGTCGGAGGTGAGACGAACGATATGGATGTTGAGTGGTGATGTAATATTAGCTGTTGTCTTAATGGGCCGGTACCCAGTTGAATAGCGCCAAGCGTCTGTGGGTGCTAATGCGCCAAGTGTGTCCGGCGACTTTGGGTTGCTGCGTCAAGTGAGTCTGACGACTTTAGGTGCGGGTAGATGGCGCCACAACAGCTGTACGAAGGTTGAAGGTTCATTGTCCGAGGTCACCAATGAGGCGGTATGAGATGCGCGTAGGATAGAACCTGGGATCTTTTGGTTAGCAGTCCAGTAACTTAATTTTACCAAAACGATCATTCGGGTAGAAGAGTTGTCAACTGGCTTATATGCTATTCACCACAATATAAATCGAATTTTTATGAGCCATTTTGCAGCCGCCCCCCCCTCTTGTCGGATTTATCTTACCCCACCCTCTCCATGGGCAAACTTCTGCCGCTGCCTCTGATTAGAGTTCCTGGGCACTTCCATCCAGATTACTGAAAGAACAGAAGTTTATCAGTTCTTTAACCATTATAAATTCTCATGCTAACTGACCATATGGGAAATAAGCTGTGCCCGTGTAAAAAATTATATACTTCATCATAAGTTTTGTTTTCTTATTCACCAGACTTGAATCTATTGGATTTTTTTTTTTTTAAATCTCGGGACATTTAAGATGTTAGGTGCGGGTAGATGGAGCATTTGTGGATTTCAATAGTTTTTTTCTTATAAAGTTGAATGTGGAAGAGTAAGCTTTCTTTTCTCCTACCAAATTACAATCTTAGGATCATTTGTATTTATCGCCCGTCTTGGTGAGAGCTATCTTCTCTTTTTTACGTGATATCAATAATATAAATAATAAGACGTAATAAATAATATAATATAATATGACCATATAAAATCACAACCGATGCCGGGACGTGCTTCCCACGCGAAGTGATGTACTGTGTCCGGTAATGGCCTTTAGGACTCAACTTCAGTTCTCGCCAATGCTGTGATGACGGTCTGGTCATTCAGGTTTATCCGCGTGCTTCAGGGCGAATTTGAATAGTCACTTTGTGAATACAATATTGCATGATAAAATTTTATTTAATTATTAGTTGCTTTTCTAAACAACTTAATGTATATTGATTTATGCTTTGCGGAGAAAATAAAATATAAATTTGGCAATCAAAGCATCATATTATTATGTTCACGATATAATGTTGATCCTGAATTCTCGTTGGCTCATAGAATTTTTTGATTTTTTTTCATGTTATTTCTAATCAAATATTTTAGACAACTCACCATTGAAAAAAAATCTTACCTTAGCTAACTTGTGTTCTCTATACTTGAAGACAATGTATCCTAGCAGCATACCTAAACAATAAGGGCCTAAGTGGGTAAGAGTGTAAACGTGGACATGGTTCAGCACCTCATGTACCTTGCTGAAAGGGTAAGATAAATGAAATTTGTAATGTTAAAGATGTTTTTTGTTTTATGTATACATTTATTATTCATTAAATATATTTAGTGAATTTAGTTTGGTTATATTTATGCCTCATTATGAAGCAAATCGATGATTAAGTTTAAATGTTAGACCAGTCTTATTTTGTTATGTTTAAATTAATATAGCAAAGCAAAAAAAAAAACTTAATTTTTTCAACTTGGAAATCTAAGAGTTGTCGAAAGTAAAATTCACAATATTTTGAAATATTTCGGACTGCGATTCTTTGCTTATATAGGAATGAATGGTACACTTGTATATCTAGCAACTGATCAAGAATATTCAATTTATTTATGTGCTGGAATAATGTCTTGAAGTTAAACAATAAGTGGGATTATTCGAAAAATGTGTAAATCGGATTCACATAATGAGGAATCTAATTTTTAACATAAATGCCCACATTCGTGTGAAAAATCCTGTTTGTGATTCTTCGTTTATATAAGAATGAAAGGCACTCATTTGTATCTAACACTTGATCGAGACTATTCTAAGTATTTATGTACAGAAATAATACACACAAAACACAAAAGAGTAAGTTAAAAAAATATTATTCGTCACCGGCCCATCAGAATGCCGAAAAGAAGTGACTCACTCATTGTTGACAGCCGATATCATAGCGGACGGCATGATTTTGTGTACTAAGGTCTGTAATCCAACAGCAATACACGAAACAACAATCGACAACACCAGTATTGCTAAGCCCAATTTACAATACCTAAGAGAAAACAAAAGGAAGTTCAGAATATGAAACAGAATAAAATTGCATATACAAGCAGTTATAAGTGGGATAGCGGAACTTAAAACTATGGAAATATGAATTCGAAAACAATGGCTAGATATAGATGATAGATATCTGTTCATTTAACGATGATTGCATTTAGAGGAGATGGAATTGGGAATTGATGAACAAAGTGTATAAGCCGAAGAAGACCCCCCCCCCCCTTTCTAAAAAGAGGACGTATTGAAATCGACACAATATTTTTCTTCAAGATTTCGAAGAGCATACAAGCTTTAAACTTATCTGAACAAAACAACCCCCCCCCCAAAAAAAAATAATATGATTTTATAAAAAAAATGTCTGATTTTCTTCGAATGCTGTACAGCAAAATAGCAGTACGTTTGACAGGTGAAAGTAGTTGGCAGTTTTTCACCAAAACTAAAGATTGCTTTGAAATTTTTGACGGAATCTATTAATGTTAAGTTTGGCTACCTATCGGTCCGTGTACTTGGGGACACGACAGTCTAAAAACACAGCATGCTAGAGAAGCGAAATTTGGCACATGATTTTACTATTAAAATTATAGATTTACATCAAATTATAGATTATATCCGTTAATAACTACAAGCTGGGTAGGATAAATTTAACATGACTATCTTTGTACTAAAATTCTAGATCTGTTTATAATTCTGGAATAATTATGCCTACAGTTATTTTGTTTGTTTGCTTGATTATACTTGTGTATGTAAACATAATAACTGAAAAATACAGCAAGCAAGATTAGCGAAATTCGGGATGTAGTCTTGAGATCGAAATTGTAGTTTCGTATTAAAATTTGAACCCAAATTTTAAAGAGAAGCGTTACAAAATCCGCTTGATTCGCTTCGCTGTACTATGGAACAAATTACAAAACACACTGTACTGTGTAAGAATAATCCTCCCTTAAGATTATCTTCTTTATTTTATATGGAAACAAAAATCGTATTAAAATCATAATTTTAATGGAGTGATTAGCTTAAAATCCATTATTAATAGATCAAATATCAAAAACATTGTTAACTCACTTGTTCAAGACTAGAAGGAAAAAAAGAGCCACGATGTAGAGTTGCAAATCAGCTGCCAGGTACCATGTAACTAGGGTGCACTGGAAATATAAAATTATTAGGCATGCACAATCTGCAAAGATGAACACTGATTGAATTTTATACCAACCTATAGTATTTATCATATCAATTAAATCTGGTACACTTGCACTTTATTGCACTTTGAAAAGTCAACGTTCACTTTTCAAATTCTAAAAATGAAGTAAAATTAGGCAAGTTGATTAAAAATTAGGCAAGTGTTTGATGTTTTCTTCTATATCTTTCTAAAATATGATTATACAGAAATGATATTTCATTTTTTAAATAATGACACTAATAGTTTTGCATCCAGAAAAGTCAATACTCCAGAAAAATTAGCTGGTCTTCAAAAGCAGGTAGTTAATAATGTAATTCGAACCAATTCCGGAAGATTTTCTATGTATTTTGTTACAGGAAATTTGTTTTTCGCTATTGATCAGTAAAACCTATTGATTGTTAAATATCAATACAACCTAAGTAAACTATATTATACATAAAATGTTTAATAAAATTGTTTTATTATCTGCTCGTATTAATTTATATTTTATTTTATTTTGCATCGGTATATGAAACTACTGAATTCATATACCGACTCCATCTAATTGTTCACACTTAATTCTGATCTATTTTGAAACGCTAGACTTAATCTTAAATTTCATCTAAGATTTCGATTAATTCTATATACGATTTCGGCACCGGGTATTTAAAATTTCCGCTGTTTGCAGAGAATATACAATAGTTTGCCAATGATGGGATGATTGACAAATCGACATCGTCGCAAGAATCTATTTCCATAACCACTGAAAATATTCTTGAAATGACAGTTATTTTCGAAAACATTTCTTTCCTTAGACGATTTCTTTCCAAATGACTACCATCTTGACAGCGTTATATCTAGCCAAGTTGACTGACATTTGGCGAGCTTTCGGACGACTGGCATGATCTTGACATGCAAAACGGACACTTAACTCTTACTCATCACAAATTAGGGGCTATTGCTGTGAAAATACCGAGTTACATATAGCAAGAACTTTCAGTATTTGTCATGAAATCGAATGTCTGCCCGTACTTAGAGAATGTAAAGTACCGTCAAATAAATAGTTTTCCTTAATAATCTTTTCAAGAGTACATCTTCGCTCATATAAATGACATTTCTATTGAAATGAATTTACAATCCCATATATATATATATATATTTCATTTATTATTGTAATATATATATATATATACAATAATAAATGAATAATAAACATAAAGAAGCTGAAATTTTGACTAGATTCGAAAATATCCTTACTCCTTTGTCTATTCCGAACCAATTGGATATAAACAATAGACTTGTCCACCAATATTTGGAGCAGGACTCCACTTGAGGATCAACATGCTGATACCAGAAGGGACCAGAACCAATAAGAGGTAGGAAGAAAACGAGGCCCATCAACAATAGTAGAGAAGGGGTCAATCTAAAAGATGTAATATATATGTATATATATATTATATTAATCTATATCTATATCTATATCTATACTTATAATAAAGCTCAATGTGTGTGTGTGTGTGTGTGTGTGTGTGTGTGTGTGTGTGTTGGCGCTCTACAGGCCAGACCATTCAACCTACAGCTACCAAATTTGGCACGTGCATACCTTGGAGGCCGGAAATGTGCATCTGGGGGTTATTTTTTCGAATTTTTAATTAGAATTTTATTTATTAAAAAATTAAGCGAAATTTTGGCGTGTTTCTGCTGTAACTTCCGAAAATATTACCGCACAAAAAAGATTTTTACATCAAGTTAAAGATCAAAAATTTATCTTTTAAATGGTACCAATGTTTTAACCTTAAAATTAAATTTCTGTTTTTAATGAATTTTTAAATAAATATTTTAACTCTATTTTTCAACAATTTCTTTCGTACAAAATAAAAATAGACGTTTCGCATTCATGGGAAAAAATAGCTTTTTTCAAAGTGTTGCCATCACATTGATTAAAGCACCAATGAAAAATAAATTAAATCTTTTTGGAAATAAAATCTGCAAAAATATAATTTTCGTCACGTGTCTGTAGGAAATGAAACAAATATGAAATATTATTTTTTCTAAAAAATAAATTCAAGAAAAATTCTTTTATGATCTTTTACACTCTCTATATTAGTAATCCAATAAATAAGTTTTATTTTAAGGCAAGTTTTGTTTAATATGAATAGGATATCCATTCAAATCATGGCCACACAGCTAATTTGTAAACCTTTAGTAAGACAAAGATCTGTTGCGACATAAATCGTAAATATTTTATTTAAAAGTAGCAAACGATTATTTTAATAATTATAAATTTTATTTTGTAAATAGTTGTGAAATTCAGATTGGCAACAGTGATATTTTTGGAACTTTTAATTTGTTGTTTAAAAACGATGCTAGAATTTTGAATGAAAATAAGTTGATGTAAATTTGATAATATTATCTATAATGTAATAAGATTTAGTTTCATAATAAGTTTGTCTGCATTCTATTTTTGTTGACGCACGAACACAACAGATTTACTAAAATAGTTTAAATAGAAAAATGATTATATTTTATGTAACTTAATTCAATAAATGCTCTAATAAATAACGAATTTTTGATTTTACTTAAAGCTTCTGCTGTCGAAATCACGAATAACAAAATGTTCTTGAAACACTAATATTTTAAATAAAAAGAGTTCATTTCCAATCAATTAAATCGATCACTTAAACTGACTGATTTATGAAAATTTGAATCTCACTATTCAATAAAAAAAAGGATAATTTTAGATTTTCCATCGATCGTTTAAAAAAAAAATACGCCAATCAGCGCGCAGTTTTCTCAAGATTAATTGCCTAAGATTATGAAAATGTTGAGTTTTTCTAAATTTTAAACATTCAAAACTTCATAAATAAGTCTTAGTTGATCGCGGAAAATAGAAACATTCATTCATTTATTTAAAATTTGGTGTGTCCAGAATATTTATCAGAATATGATACCTTACTGCATTAAATTTAGTTTTCATAATTTTTGGAATATATTTATAGGCCGGAACAAAATATTATTATTGATTTCATTTCAATCCTTTTGAAAGCAAAACTAAAAACTGAATTTTATGCTCAATCTGAGAAATTTTTGTTGAATTATTCTTTGAGATATTACATAAATTATCAAAAATATTTTGTAGTTCACATAAGACTTAAATACCGAGCAATTCTGTTTGCAATACTCATATTCAATAATAATAGTAATAAATAAATAGCAATAAAGATGATAAATAAAATAAAACGCTCGGTTTTATTAAAAAATATCTTTATCTTTATTGCAATTTCATCATTTTCACTTTAAATTAAAGTTGACGTTTTACCGGAAATGACAACAAATTAGCAAAATATATAGAGTTAATTGAACGAAACGATCTAAACAACAGTGTAAGTTTGGTATGACTATCAAAATTTGAAGATTAAAATTGTTTTGCTTGAGAATCTATTAAGAGACCAGTTACTTAAAATATTTAATTGAAAATTGTAGCGAGCGGTAATATTGGCGAACCGGCTGGTCGCCAAAGGCGGCTAGTCGTTAATAAAGCGGATATATTGATGCACTATGTATGTACTGTTACGAATTTGTAATATTGCTTTCCTGCGAAATAAGATTTCTGGTAAGGAAAGTAATATTGCAAATATACTATAATGGATGTGGGCCAATGACTCCCGGGCTCGGTTACTAACTATCCATTATCGAAAAACCCTACTTCTGTTTCTAATAATGATATATGCATGGGTGTGCATAATTGCTGTTTAGAGGGCAGGCAGTTTGACTTGCAGCTTCCCAAGTCGCGAAACGACAGGAATGTAAAACCTTGAGTTATATTTTTAAATAATAATTAATTGATTAAGAACTAAGTTAGATTTTGCAGATCTTTTCACGATTACTTCCAAAAATATTCACTCACAAAAATAATTTTTACTTCGTTTTCAGTTTCAAAAACTTATTATTTATCAATTTAAGTTTTCGTTAATGCTTAGTTTTTTCCTTGAATTCTGAAAATTAAAAAAAAAAAAAAACATTTGCGCATAATTTTTAACTATATATTTTATTGTTGCAATGAAACTGAAACAATTTTCATTATTTCATCAAATAAGATTCACCAGATTAAAAGACGAAATTTTTTTCCATTGTTGAAAGCTATGGTATAGAGATTCTGTCCGTTATCCGAGTCAAATGAGAAAGTGAGAATGAGTCCTGTTGCAAGAATAAAAATGCATAATTCTTCGAAAAAAAAAAAAAAAGACGGATGCATAAGACGTTTAATTAAAATGGAATTAATTCTTAGGATATTTAATTAAAATGGAATTAAATAAATAAAGAATTCAATTGAAATGGAGTCAATATTTCTGGCTTTTGTTATATTTTGTGCAATAAAGATAGGCTTTGCTATGAGCATGCTTTAACAAAAAGGAATCTCCAGTAAGCGGGCGTTTTTGTTAATCCAAAAGCCTCTGATCTGAAATCTACCGGTATATCAAAAACACCCAATATCATTTTCATGTTAATAAGTGAAATAGCTACTTGATGTACACGGCTAGTACAGTATACAAGTTTTAACCTTTTTTAGCCAGCAGTAAACTCACCTGAAATATCGACGTAGAGCCATTACTGGTACATTAAAACAGCCTTTGCTTTTCTGCAGAAACTTTAGACCTCCAACGGTCACCAAAATTCCACTGGAATGGAAACATTTAGTTGAAATTTATTGATAAATAATCGATAGAAAAATAAATTTATTTTTCCTTCGAAAAAAAAAAAAAAACAACACTAGCACGATAACTAAAAACTAAAATTAAAGATTAGGGGTGCTGCAGGGCACGCTTTAGGAACTCCGCAAGAATTATCTTAAGACTTTCCTACATTAGCGATTGGGAATTACAACCAAAAATGAGATATTTCCCTGTCTACATAAGTAAGGAGTGAATTGAATGATCTAAAACATGATCCTACATGGAAGCTGAATGTGGAGTTATAATTGTCTATCACAGGTCAGTGACCAATCACTTCCACGAATATGTGCATTCCATCATTGGAATGGAGGCGACTCATCCATACATCTTTATTATACCCCAATGAGAACTGACGAGAATCTGCATGCTTATCCGCTGAATCCTCATCTTTGCGGTATCCCTTTTCCATTTCAGGATTCAGTGTACAAGGAATATATATATATATATATATATATATATATATATATATATATATATATATATATATATATGC
>JAPMOR010119400.1:9041-32292 GCA_026543865.1 Argiope aurantia | reverse complement strand
TTGTATTGAATGTATATTGTATTGAATGTATATTGTATTGAATGTATTGTATTTATTGTATAGAAATTTATAGGAAGATCTGCTTTTTCAGACCTTTGCTTAAGGCAAATATATATAAAATAGTTTAGTAAATTACTTTATCACAATTTCTTGCTATCATATATCAAATTTATAGCATGTATTTATTAACAATGTAAAAACACATACTGCAATGCTCATGCTATATATTTTGAAATCTGAGAAACAACCTAAAAGTACATTATTACTATTTTAATAAGATCGACGGGAGTAGTCTCCTCACAACTTTCTCGCATACTCTATAATAACAGGATTAAACCAGAGAACGGCTTGCATGGCATTGGCGTACAGTAGTTCCGAAATATTTACTTTTGTATAGCATTTGTATTGAATTTATTGTGTAATCTTTGGAGAGTTAATTGGTGATTAATCCCAAGCATGCGGTTAATAACATTCGAAAATCGAATTTCTTTTTTAGATTCGTTTTTCCAAAACTATTGAAAAAACAATTTGACATATACCTACAATTGCAATCACAAAATCCCATACCAATTTTGATATATTTAAGTCATTGCGTTTTTGAGATATCATGTTTACATCTTTCTGAAAGTACAGGCCAACAGACGGTCAATCCCTTGTTGGATTTAGTTGCGTTTTTGAGATATCATGTTTACATCTTTCTGAAATTGCAGGCCAACAGACGGTCAATCCCTTGTTGGATTTAGTTCAAAATTTGACACAAGTCCAGACTATTGATGTACATTCTGTGTATGGAATTTTATCTATTTAGTTATTGTGTTTATATTATAGTTATCGTGTTAAATTATATTAAAACAGCCGAATAGACAGACTTTCACTAAGCGAATGTTTCTCAAAATTCGAAAGAAACCTAAAAATTTAATATAAAGACCGTATACCATATTTTATCCATTTAGACCAAAGCCTTTTTGAGTTATTTTTGTCACAGAGAGATAGACGGACATTTTCCAAAAATGTATTTTTCTAACTCAGGAAGGTCTAAAACGTGGAAATATGCCAACATCTCGAGATAGAATTTTTCCCCTGCTACCATACTTTCTCTACACTACATATACGAGAAAGTCAAGAACTTATGACTTACCAATCTTGAATAAACTGATGCATTTCTTATTCATCAATTAACAAGCATACGAATGTTTAAAAAATATTTTAAATTATTTAAAAATTCTCGCTTTCCAGCTTAATTTAAAAGAAAATGAAATGATTACTGAATATACTTACTGAGAAGCTCGAAGTCCATTAATACGTAAGTGTGTCCCAAAACGACCCAACACATGGTGAGGGCTCGTACGCCGTGGATGCAGCAGAACTCAGTGGAGCTGCCACCGGGAGCAGAGAAAAGACGGCGGCCATTGGAGGACAAGGAAAACGCTTCCAGCAGACTTCCTTTTGAGGGGGGAAAAATGGTAATGAAAATTTAGGAATGTAATTAATTGTAAGAGTTTATTTTTGGGGTCGTCTTTCAAGTCTGTCCTTACAATATTTTGGTTTCATAAATTTAACATAAAAATTACTTATTTTTCAGATGTTTTAATGATCAATATTTCACGAGAAAGTAAGGTAATTAATTATGTAAAAAAAATAAAATCAATTACTGGGGGCCAGAACAGGTTTAAAATACACTAAATAAACAAGTTCTATACAGGGAATCCAAGTGCCATGTTAATAGAAAATGTAGACCCTAACCAAAAAATGGAATTTACTTTATTTTGTATAGTGAAGTCTTAGGCAATATTGATTCAGAAAGTAAGCAAATTTAATTTTAAGTTTTTGAAGTATGCTTACATAATTCTCAAAAATAGCAATTAACCGCCAAATATGGTAAATTCGATTATTTTTGTGTAATCGCTTTCTATATTCAATTTATAAATAGCGCGTAGCTCTTTTTACTCTTCTCTTCTGTCTTATAAAGTAATAAAGAATGTATCTGTATTTAATCCATGCCTTTTTTTTGCATTTTATTGCTCTGATGACTGCTGTTTGCTATTGAATTGGATAGAAAAAAATTTCGCCTTCCTTATTTTTTTAAAAAAAATCATCATTTCGGTAAATGCGGATCTAAATATTGAATGAAATTACTAGACTAGCCACCTACCATTGGTCTCAGGTATATATTAAATATGAATGTGTAGCAAAAATAGTACCGGATAAAGCTTGAAAGTTGACTATATCAAATTCAGAATTTCGGACTAACACTGCTCCTCTTCTCTCCATGATTTAATGATAAGTTTTGATAATATATCAAAATAAAAAAAAATCACATATATCATATTTTTAAATCCATTTTTTTTAATGAATTCTTTCTATCATATTACTTAAATAGTAACAAGTATTCGAAACTGCTACGAATTTTATAGATATCTTTCATTTATTATTGTTTTTATCCTATATATTATAAAAAAATTCAAGAAAAAATACAAATATCAAAGCATCTAAATACAGTATACATGCTTTATACTGAAAATAAAAATTAAAAAAAAAAAGATTTACATGTATTTTTGGGAAAATTCGGGGGTACTTACTGAGTGTTGATGCTTTCTTCTCAGAAAACAATTCTATTCCTGTGCCTATGATACACAGTATGAGTAATAATCCCAAGAAAAATCTGAAATAAAAAAGTTTTAATTGCAACAGAATCTACATGAAAATATTACATTTTTATGATTATCATTTATATTTTGTTTCTGCGTTAGAAGTTTCCATTGGATAAGAATGATTGAACTTCCAATAAAACCACTAAAATTCTTTGTATTTGCAGAAAGACATTTATTTTTAAAAGCAGATCAAACCAGGGTTTTTAAAGATGAATATTAAAACAAAACTACGAACTGTGGACTACGCTTATAAACTTCAAATGCATTTTTTAGAAAAAACAAGAACGCAATGGTTAATTTATGATTCGGTGCATAGATTGCAGATTCGTTCACTAGATCAAAAGTCTTAATTAAATGTGCTTGTTTATTAAGAAAATAAAATGCCAGCTCTCCAACTTTTGATCACTTACATTTATTACCATTTTTTAACATCTGTTTGAGGCTGTTGGTGGATAATTTTCTATTCCATTTTTTTTCTATATTCTTAATTTATTCAGTTTATCTTCGAATGTCCTCGCGTAGTTTCCGATAAGGATATAAGTACACCAAATAAAATTATTTTACCTTGAATTAAAAACACCATATTACTCCCACTTTTTAAATTCTTGATAATGTTCATTGGCGTATTATAATTATGATGGTACCAATCCTGCTTGATGCAACCTATTTACCAGAGAATTTTCACGGGAAAAGGTTTGTATCTATGTTTCACTTGGAAGGTAAGCTGAAGCATCTGAGCCGACTTCATCAAACGATTCGTTGCAAAAGCTACATAGGTCTTTCAGTTTTTGAATGATGTAGGCTAACGGAACACATAATCATTTTTCACCGATGTTCGGCCATACTATGCATAGTATTATTAGGTCATAGATGAGCATTTCATTTCTAGATAAATTTTCAAGACGAATTCTATATAAGTACTTTCGGAAAATATATCACATTGTTTTGTTAATAATAAGAAAGAAATATAAATAAAAATATTGTGTGCCCGGAAAGCTATTGAGTAATTGTAAACCTAAATAAATTTTTGAGATATGCGCTTTTACAAAAGATATATTATACTACTTTTTTAACCACAAGAAAAACATTAATAATAAAAATATCGCAAGCATGAAAGACTGAATGGATTAATCATGCTTTAATTCTAGATAAATTTTCAAAGTCTTTGTACATTAATATTTACAGATAATACATTAGTGATTTTCTTAAAGCATAATAAAAAATATTTTGAGCATGATAAATTGCATGAGAAATTTTATATTAGATGAATTTTCAAAGTCTTTTCGTGCGAATAATTGGAGAAAATAAAAAGATTGCTTCTTTAACAAAAAGGAAAAACTAAAAACTATTGTCAGCATGGAAAGCAGAAACTTACATAACCGTCCAATGTATAGCTTGCAGAGGCGCTGCTTCTTTTTTATAACACTGTGGAATTTTGATGTCGAAGTCGGTCTCTTCAGCCACTGAAAGTAGAGAGGAGAGAATTCTTTTTATAAATGCTTTTTGGGGCTTCGTTAGTTATTCATTATTAGCAAATCATTATTCATTCATCAAGAATTTTAGGAAATTTTATAATTTCACTGGAGTTTTCGATATTCCTTTGACGCACTGTATAATCATATTTTTAAGATACATTTTTAGATAATTCAAACATTTAAAGCAAAAAATACACTTATAAAAACATTTTTTTAAATTTAATTATTTAATTAAAAAAATTTGTCATCTGAAAATTTAATTTCAAAATGCATATAGAATTTTTTTCAAATAACATAAAATATTTAAAAAAAATCCTTTATTTAAAAATTAATTTAGAGATGTTTAAGTAAATTTAGAAGCAAATGGACCTGCTTCATGTTAAGACTAATGGACCTGTTAAAGACTCATTTATTTAAGCATTTCTCTCGAATTTGAACTAAGGAATAAAAAGAAGTTTCATGGGTATATGAAATAAAATGATATATTGTTAAATTTTGAGTGCCATCTTGCGAAATGAAATTATACATACAAGATAAATTATACATTTGAAATAATAAATCATAATTGTAAAATGCAAATAAAATTATAATGTATTTCCTATATCAATACTTTTTAGTCGAAATGTGCATCCAAATAGTGCAATATGTTACGTGTAATCTGACGTGCAATGCATTATATATACCTCATAGGATACGTATTGTTACGAATTTCCGGCGAGGTTCGTTTGAATAGTGGAAGTTATATGGTGTGGAGAACGCTCAATCAGCAGGCGGCAGTAGAAAATAAAACAACGACGTTTATTTACACGAAGACACACAGGACAGCACAAAGACGACAACTATATACAGCACAGAGAAGACAATTATCTTCAGCCGCGAGACGTGTAAACAACAGCACACAACAAAACTCTACTGCAGACAGTAGCGCACAGCTCAGTTCAGCACTAGCTTGAATCCGTCTCTGCTCTGCTAATCCCTGGAAGACCAATTCTTCACCGTCGATTACGACTACTCTGCTCTGTCGCTTCCGACTATGACTTCTTCCTCGACTACTGACCTGACTCTCTCTGGCAGCACAGACTGGCTTCTTTTATAGGTCTCAGGGGGCGGGGCTAGAAGCCTCTCAATCAATCAGAAACGTTCGAGGCGTATCTCGGTTCCTACTGGACGGATCGGGAAAATTCTCGATGTTTCGAGTATAATCCATTTTGGCGCCAAAGTCGCCTAATTCGTCACCAAGTCGCCAAATGGTCGCCAAGTTTGTCGCCAAGCTCCGGGACCTCCGACGCGACACACGAACTCCGTCCAATACCGATGACTTTAAAACAGTCTTTCCGATGATGGAACAAACTATGCTGGGAAGCCGAATTGCAGGTTTGTAACAGTATAATACATTTACATGTTATTAGAAATTTATTTAAATTAACTAATTAATTAATTTTATTTTAATTATTTCTTAGAAATTTATTTAGATTATTATAATCATTATCTAGAAATCTGCGTACGAAGGCATGGTTATATTACCAAAATATGGCATTTTGAGTTGTAAATTACAGTTTAGAAGATTACAGGAAGAAGAAACCATTCAATCAGATTCTTAGGCTTAGTATTTCATGTTTTTTGGAGCAACAGTCATCCTTGGCTAAACTGCGCCAATTACATGTTAAAATATAAAACCAATGACATTAGTAAAATCCCTAAAACAATGAAACCAGCAGTATATGGCAAGGCATATGAACTTTTAGAGAGGCAGAAGGCTTTTTTGATGCCCCTAAGCAAAAATTTTATGTTGAGAAACCCGAAAGGCCTTCGGTTTTCTTCAGCGAGGTGATGAAAGCTCATATAGTTCAGTTATTGTCAATACTGTAGACTGTAATAAACATTAATGTAATACTATAATACACGTTTTTTTACTAAGGAAGGTACGCATTAAACAGATTTAAAAATCTTATTTGCCATTGTCTCAAAACTGATAAGGACTAGAAGAATTTTTAGAACATCTTAATTTGATTATTATTATCAGGCATGTATACATTTTTTTTGCATTCATAAATAAGTTTAAAACAGCATCAAATTGAGCCTACTTTTGAAATGTACCGAAAAATATAACCAGAATAAATAAATTAAGTACAAGGTTATTTCGCACCGACATTTGAAAAAAAATTTATTAAACTACTCTATGATTCAAATTTTGTTGCGAAATGTTTTCTAGTAATCAAGCTAAGAGAAAAAAATTCATATAATTTATTTTTTAAAATAACGCATTCATATAATCTCGAATTTCTTTTTGAGATCCTGAAAATACCACAAAGTTATGTCAAATACTGGCATATTTATATAATTAGTGGTACTAAAGTTGTACCATTATATAATATATAGAAGAAACACAACATTCTGATAATTATCTCTAATGTTAAATCTTGTACAATATTATAAATTTGGTTATTTTCTTTTTTTTTTCTAATTGCCTTGGTACAAAAAGATGAGAAATAGTGATAATATTTTTTTTTTCTTTAAAAAATGGGTAAGTTCATCTGAGAGAATCCACAGAGAAGAAGAGGCTTACCTTTTCTAGCAATGACTCTCATATCTTGCAGACTGCATGAGGAGGGCACACAAGCTACAACTCGCAGCTTTTTATGGTGAAGGGCCTCGTAAGTCACTCGGAAATAACCACTTAACTACGAAAAAAATGTAAAGTATTTAAACTGAAGAAGAATGAGGAGAAATCAGACTTCTTATCTACGTTCTATGCATAATTTTTATTCAATATACATAATACACAGGATGAAAATTTAAACATTTCTTTAGAAAATCAATGGGAATTGAATCACATGTCAAAATTTGTAGAAACTGTGATTCAATCTAAAAAAATCCAATGATTCGAGGCTAAAGTATCCATTTTGATATAGTTTTTTCAAAATCTTTGGACTTGATACTTTGAATGCTGTTACAGATTTCTGTTTCTGTTCCTCCAGATGGCGCTGTTGAGTGTCGTCTTATATTGGATGTAAGCATTGTTGGCAGACTGGCTTATATTGAGTGCTTTTTACTTTAAGTAAATGCTCAGTTTATCTTACACAATCATTTACTAAGTAATCTCATTGCCATGCCATTATTCGAGTCGCCTGTTAGAAAGTTAAAATCCTGGAGTTCAAGCACTCTGTGACTTTCCTGTCAAATTGGCAATTATATTAAATGTTGACTTGTATGCCAGGTAATGCAACGTATGTATGGAAGGCGCTAGAGTATCTTTATAATTTACTCCCAAAGAAATTCTATGCACAGTGAATATAATTTTAAGTAACTTTTAAAAAATGATTGAAAAGGCAGTTGGAAATTCATGAGCCACTGGACCACATAGCAACAAATGCTATTCTAAACTTGTTTGCCTTTTCGAAATTTATTACTTATTTAATATTATCAAAGTCTTAAACAGACTTTAAAAAAATATTTTCTACATCATTTTCAATTGTAAAATACCTGAAAATAAAGATATCCGATATCGTTCGAAACAGAATTACTGTAATCTTTCTGCAAAAAACGATAATATCTTCTAATTATTAAATATCTCTTTTTTTACTACAGTCAAAACTAATTTTACGCAATACATTTCGTCATATGAATTAGAATTCCGCTTTTATATAAATCTTAAGATTAATCATATAGTACTCATGTGTCTCAGCCCACCCTTGATGACTTGTTGCTTTTAAGTTCTATTCAATAAAGCTCTCACTTATGAGAATTCGCCACTAATGTGTACGAAGTATAATCGTAATCGTAATCGTCAAAATAGTCGAATATGAGATTTCGACGAATATTCATGTTTTAGACATCCCTGAGTTTGAAAAACACATTTTTGAAATTATGTCTATCTGTCTGTGAGTCCGATAATTTAAAAACGCTTTGAGCTGGATGGATGAAATTGGACATAGAATTCTTGGGAATAGAAACAGTATATAAAAAAATAAAAGGCCATATTAATACATCATTTTGTTTAAAAGTATGTTTTCCGCCAACAAATATTAAAAAAGTCTTCAAATGTCTGCCTTTTTTAGGGATGGGAACAGAATACAGGAATTGGTGAGTAAGGCATATTTAAAAGCTCTCACTCAAATCAACATAACATTATATAAAAAATAACATTTTAGTATATCAAAAAGTAAAAAAATTGTCGATTTTAACACACACATTTCTAATTTGCTTATAACATATCGATAAATCTGTTAAGCACAACAATTTATTAGTGATACATTAATGGCTCTTTTTAAACTCACTAAAGAAACATCACATTAATAAAAAATTCAAATTTTCTCAAGGCGAGAAAAAAAAACCCAAACTAAAATAACAAAAACTAAAAATTACCGTTCCATTATTTCCATTTAGGTGAGTCTTCACCAATGTGTACCCAGGTGAAAGCGGCGGTAAAGGAGGGCGGGCTTCGATGGCGCAGGATTGGCCTGTGAATCTAGCCCCAGGGACCTCTACTGCGAGGCACTCGTCAAAGGAACCGTAGTCGACGAAGGTACCCTGTAGAACTCCCGGTGGCAACTTCGAAGTGGCATCTAGCACTGAAACAGAGAATATATTGTTTCTGAAGAGATATTTCATAAAAACTACATTTGTTTCCTGCATAGCAAGGGCAAATGAGCGTCGCTCAGAATTATTTTTTCGTTCATTCCCATTCTTATTCATCAAACATGAGTGACTGGTTTTAGAATGGGCAATTATTTCAACGAATTCCAGATAAAATCCAATTTTTTAAGGGAAACGGTTATTACAATAGTAAATCAATTCTTTTTATTAAAATTGCTTCTTTAATATTAGTAATCGACAGAATTGTGAATAATTTAGTTTTAGAATTACAAAGAAGAGGAGAAGCAAAGTTGGCAGCTTTGTTTTCCCTCTTCTATGGCTGCAAATCATAATTGTATTCTGGCTTTATATTTAAAACCAAAAGTTACACATTTATGCAACACAGAGCTTGATGTTGAGGCATAGATTGTTCAGAACTGATTTAAAAAAACCCATATAGAGATATAAATGTCCATGAATTTTGAAACTTAGATTTTCTCAGATCTGTCTCACAAATTGCAACTGTTTAAATTCTGGACATAATCTATGTAATCATGAAATTGAATTGAATCGAATATATTTTCCTTGTCAGATGTATGAAAACTATCTAGCCTGATCTGAAGTCATTGCCCCTTCTACAGATTGTGTAACATGCGATTGATGGCAAAACGGAAAAATAGAAATAATAAAATTGAAACTGAAAAATAACCATGATAGTTCTTAAATAACTTTTATATAGTTGTAGCAGATACTTGCAATGCCTTTCTTTTTTCTCTGAATACTTACTATTTACTTTTTAATGAATTGGCAGACATTTTTTAAGGTTTCAGACTATTAGTTTCAATACATGTTGTGCCAGATTATATTCTTATGAGCATTTAAGTGCGAAACCTACTGATTTTTATTCAGAATGAGCCAAGTTCTGTTTAATAATGCTTTTTGATATTAAAGAATGACTGATAGTTTTAAGAAGTCAAAAATGTGATTATCGTTATTTTTGGAAAGAAGCATGTTCTTCAAAATTATTGACAGTTAGTAAATAATAATAATACACGAAAACACGTATTCACACAGTTTTCCAATGCATTGCTATTTCTCAAGTAGCTTATAAATTGGATTCACCATTTTCTCCTTCCTTTGCGACGTGCTTTATTGCTATGCCTTTATTTCACCATATTTCTAAAAACTTTTTCTACCGAATGACAAATAAAAAAAAAGAAAATGAAAAATTTCATGCATTTGTTTCTTAATATTTTTTACTTACAATAATTTTTTTTCATATATCTGAAAGCATCAGAAGGAAGATTTCCTGTCAAATAATGATCTCCCATCCCTTGCACTTGACTATTGGGTGCATCTAAGTGATGAATTGTCATGAATAGTAATACTGGTGTTAAGATCAATTACATAGTAGTAAATACTGGATCAGGCACCATCCCCTCCATAGAGGAATAGCACCATAACCACTAAGGTCAATTACGTAACATCCATCATTCGACTACGCACTAAAGCCACCCACAGATAAATAGCAACACAGCTATTAAGGTCAATTACATAATAGCAACCATAACTGGATCGTGCACCAACACCTTTTTGAATGTGGTCAACACAACAGCAATACCGTAATTATATCCTTCATAAAATGTTATTTTTTCTGCCACTTCTTACCCCCAAATTAGAAGTATGCCCTGAGGGGACATATTTTTAATCAATAAGAAAGAGCATATCAATGGGGTTTGAAAAAATAAGGATCCGCAAACAGTGACTGCTCTATTGATATACTGAAACTTCATGTTTCTATGGTTGCTACACTAACGAGGAGAGGCCGCGATGTGGAAACTTGAGTTCAGGATGAGATTTAATATCATGGTAGTATACATTTAGAATGTTCATTCATGGGAATATTAAAGCGCAATAACTAGCCAATTTCGAGAAAATGGCCCTCAAACTTTCAGCATGGCTTATATACTAATAATATGTCGCCGGTGACGATGCCGAATGGTATAGTGTTGTCATAGCAGTCACGAGACCCGTGTTTTGTCCTGGGATAGTATTTTTTTTGTTTATTTTTTGTTTTCTTTCTAAATTATTTCAAATTAATTTAACAATTTACAAAAATTAATTTTAATTAATATGTTTTTCACTTTTTTTAATGCAAAAATAAATATTTATTCTCCTAATTTCTGGCATATAATTTAATTTTTAGAAGCAAAATAATTATAAATAGGAATGCGTTTTTTTCAAATATTCAACTTACTTAAATTAACCAGTTAAAGATGGTTTCAAATAATATGACACTCATTTTTGTATGGGAAAATAAATGTATTTTCTCTTAACTCCTAAGTTATAAATTAATTTTTTAATAGAAAAATAATAATGCTCCTTTCACGCTTTTCTTGAATTATAATTATAATTTAATTTTTAAGTGTTAAAATAATTATAAACTATGTAAAATAATTTCAATAATTATTCCAATATTCTCCCGTGGATAATCGTTATTTATCAATTGTGCAGGATATCAAAATATATCTATCTTGTTTCAAATATTTTTACGGTTACATTCTGGTTCTTGTAAGCAATAATAAATAAATGATATATTTCTATGATGTCAGAAATTTAATTAACATTTATTATCATTTAAGTTATGCTTTTAATTATTTTTCCTGCTTAAAAATAAAATATGATTCAAGTGACAGGTAAATGAACATTCATTGTTGAGAGAGATTTGTTCTGAGAACATTCATTTTTGATTGATAAAAAGAATTACATATTACAATTACAATTCAAATTCTGTCACCTTGCCGGGACGTCGTCGGAGCCAGAGGGGGAGGATGTAGCAGTTGCATTACACTTATCTTCTCTTTTGGATACTAGATGGCGATACCTGATTAGGCCATCCCATAATGCATTGCGATTGTAATTAGTATGAGATGTGATTCTGAACTGTGAAGCCGCACGCGTGAATGTCTTGCCTTTGTGTTAGTGTATGTTTAAGTGTGTGAATGTGATTATTAAAGAAATGTTTCCAAAAACATTCGTCCTGTTGCTTCCTGCACAGATCATAATAATCTACATACCACCACCATATATGATTAAATTATCTGTAATTTCATTTAAATACTATTTTAAAAAAGGCGTTCATTTAAAAAAAAAGGCGTTTAATCTTAAAAAAATGTTATATTTCAGTATTAAGAGAAAATGCATTTATTTTTCCATACAAAAATAAGTATCATATAAATTGAAACCATCTTTAAATTGTTAATTTAATTTGAATAATTCCGAATATATATATACAAAAAAAAAAAAAAAACGCATTCATATTTATTTTTCTTCTAGAAATTAAAGTATATTCCAAAAATTAGAAAAATAAATATTTTTTTGAATAAAAAAATTTTTAATTAAAATTGTTTGTAAATTGTTAAATTAATTTGAAATAATTTAGAAAGAAAAACAAAATACTAGCCTAGAATTGAACTCGGGTATCGTGAATGCTGCGCCTTATCCACTATATTATTTGGTCATTCGGCAACAGCGACCCATTATAATGTTTATATTCTAACAATTATTAGTACATAAGCTATGCTGAAAGTTTGGTATACTACCATTGATTGTACTAAATCTCATCCTGAATTCAATTTTCCACCTCCTAATTTCCTCTTGTAAGTACAAATGTACACATTCTACTTAGCTGTCTGTTAAAATAATTTAATTTTTAAAGATTATTTCTATTTCAAGTATAATTTCAGTTTGCTTTCAGTTAATACCTTCGAAAAAACATAATCTGTGAAAATAAACTCAAGGGGGATTAGTCCCACCATGCCATTATTAATTCTTTGTTTAGTTAATGTCATTCTTTCCCCACTAAGAGAATAAGATTGCGCATTAATTGTTGTGAACCATGGTCTAAATACTTCGCACGTTTCTGGCTGGAACAGGAGGAAGCTAATTGCTTCAGCGATTTCAAAAGCATTATTCATAACAAGGCTTCTAATTAGACTGATTTAATGAACAGTTTTGAAAAAGACTACATCAATTAAAAAAATTTCCAACTGTCCTGTCATTAGAGAGAAAGAAAGAGAAAAATTTATCTTTCTTCTGTTTTACATAAGTATTATGCATATACTTCATCAATTAATTGTATATTATTCTTCATAATAAAATCAGAGTAAATTTTAGATTTGGAAGAAAATTATGGAATCGAGAATATGATATTTAATTTTACTGTCGTTAATATCTTGAGTTTTCTTTAGGAACAATTCATAATAGTGTATTTAAAAAATAGAAAATTAAATGTGCATAATATAATAACTTCATAAATAATATAATAAAGAGTGTCCCAAAAAGATTGAAACGCATTTAAATTCTTTACCCATTAGAAGTAAATGGACGATGCAAATTGCAAAATATCGCAAAATAAGGCACAAAATAAGACTATGCTAATAAAAAATTTTTACCTTTGATTTACAAAAAGTAATACTTTTTAGATTTCTATACGACCCCTCTAAACAAATTTAAAAGTTTTTCTTTTCCATCCAACAAGGTCATTAAAAAAAACTCATAACTGTATCTTTAAATTTAAATAAATTATGATACAGAAAAAAAAAATTGATATATGCCATTTTTAACATAACTTAAAACGCTGTTTTACGTTGAAAATAGGGGCCATATGCAAACTGATAGAGGACATTTTTAAATCGAAAATGCGATAGCGTGCGTTAAAAAATTCGTCCTTCAATAAAGCTTTAATAAATAAACAGTAGTTTGCCAGCAATCTGAGCAGCGGCATGCAGGTGCCTTTTAATTTCTTAATTTATACAGTTTTGCAGTTGGCGCATATAATAAAAATATCATGCACACAAGTACATAGACATTTTTTTCCATTATTACAAATAGTATAATTCTTCTGTTTCAAAATCTGAATAGATATTTCCTCTATGCAATTTCTCGTAAATGTTATTTAATAATCGGATTGCTATTATCTATAACAACTCATGAATTTCATGATTTTAATTTCCAAAATGCAAATAATGAATAAGAGTTGGCTTAAGTCCTTTTTTTTTTCACATATATAATATGAACTTCAGCTGTACTATTAACTACTATTCAACAGTGAACGAAACAGAATTCATTCTGAAAATGAGTCGGTTGGATAAAGTTTAGTTATATATAACCATGAAAATACAGGGTATTTATTTAGTCCCGGACCCATTTTGATGTTTAATAACTCAATAAAGATAGATTAAAATTAATAACATAAATGGTTAAATAGACTCAAAAAGTTTCATGACCCTTGTCACTGAACTTGTCAATGAATGTGAACCCCTGATTTCAAAGATATTCTAGGATTGTGTAAAAGTGTCTCGCTGACACGCTCAACATCAAAATCACTTGTGCAAGGACGTCCGAAATGTTTCTTATCTGCGATACTTCCAATTTCTAGAAAATTCTTTTTCCACCGCAAGATGCTGTTTTTGGATGGAGGATCTTTTTGGTAAATTCTTCTGAAATTTCTCTGTTCTTGCACTATCGATTTCGTTTCTATGAACCACCATAAAATCTGTGCTTTCTCTTGTGGTGTATGCATTCTCCTTAATATCCGCTCGAATAAAACATCACATACAAAAGTACTACAAAGAACAAACACATCAAAAGTAAACATAACATTGCAATAGTTGCCAAAAACAAAAGAGAGAAAAATGCAATTAATAAGCAGACGATATTTAGAAAAGTACAGATATTTAGACTGGAAAATGAAATTATCTGAAATGAACCACACGCGCAGACGATATTTACAAAAGTAAAAATATTCAAACCTGAAAAGGAAAATATATGAGTTATTTCATCAATAAATGCCATAGGTTTGTTTATATATTCATTATTTTATGAGTTATTAAACATCAAAATAGGTCCGGGACTAAATAAACACCCTGTATTTCTACTACTAATAAAAATGAATGTATGTGTATGGAATTTAAGGTGCTTTTACAGATTTTTTTTCATTATTTTTATTCATTTTCTTTGTTACTTTAATTTCATTTCGCCATCGTTTAACTCGGAAAAACTGTTTGATAATAATCTGAGAATATATTTTTTAATTTTATATGAATTCGTTTTCAAGTCACGGAAAGTTCATAATTTTAATCTCTAATATCTCTTACAATTTTACAGACAGCTCCGTGAAACTTTTTCTTGTGTTTTTAATAAAATATAGCGTAATTGTTTTCTAACTGGACTTTTTTTGGCCGATCTTCTTTATTTTTAAATTTTTGTAACTACATTATTTTGCCGCTAAGATCGCTGTAAATTATCTCAACAAATTCAGTATGGTCACTTAACTATAGGTATTCGTTGCTTCCCTGGTTATACGAACACATAGTTTAAAATTTTGAAGGTTTAAAAGTTCTTCACTGATAATCTTGTATATCTATAATAAAAATGAAAATATCTATGGTTTTACAATGATAAAAATGAATATTTGCGTGTGTGCATGTGTTGACACTATATAGGTCAAATCGTTTGACCTATATAGTGTATCAAATTTGGCTCATACTTATCTTGAGGGGTAGGGTGGGAATGTGCGCCTTTTGGCGATGTTTTGAAATTTAATTTGAATATTAATTAATCAAATTAGGCTGAATTTTGCCGTTTTTTAGAGATAATTTTCGAAAATATTAGTGCACAAAAAAAAAAGAGTTTTACACTGTTTCAAACTTTAAAAACTTGTCTTTTTAATGTTACCATTTTAATAGTCTGAAAATTTTTTTCTCCATTTTCGCAATTTTTTTTTAAATATTTTATTTTTTAATTTCCAACAATAGATTAATTTCATTGTTGCCTCTAACTCAAATAGTTTTCATTGTTTCATTAAATATTTAATTGACTGATTTGCTTACATTGTTGAAAAAAGGATTTTTAATATCTGCATATTTTACACGCGAAATAAAAAAATAAAATAAAATTACAATATCGTGAAATTTAGAAAATAGATGAACCGAATATTTACGTTTTCAATAGTACTACGATAATATGTGACTGATGCCATTAGAAAAGTTCATGTACACAATAAACAGAATTTAAGTAAGAGAACTAAAATAATACGACTTTAATGACAAACAATTTGGCGGAATATATTATATTCTTTTATTTTTGATTTTTTTGTCCAAGCTATAAAAGAAGCAGAAGGTAAACCAAGTAGTTAGGCAGAAAAGATGAAAGACAAAACCTGAGAAAAAACTTCAGTCTAATGTAGTTTTAGAAGGCATGTTGAATTCTCAACGTTTTGATTCCGTGAGAAAATTAAAAGCTCACAGAACTTCGGAGTTAAAATTACATTGAAAGTGGAGTTTGAGCGATTAAGGAATTATTTTAGAGCACAGCTAATTTGAAATTATTATATGCATACAGGATTAATGAAGCGACAAATTTAGTGGAATTTTTAGCAGACAACAAGAGTAACACAAATTGCAATAATGGAGAATTTTGTCGCAAAATATATTGATAGGCTCAAAATTGTTAAAATTTAGTTAGGAGTTTAGTTTAGTTTTGAATACACGCTGAACAATAATAACTATAAAAAGACTTATTGGATTAATTATAACAAGAGTTTTTGGACTGGAATTTGCTGATGTCACTACCCAGGCTAATTGACATAAAACTGATTTCAAGTCCTGCTTGAAGATACCAGGTATGCTTTATCTGTAGGTATGATGACGAGTTACACTATGAGATATTCCCTTGTGTCTATAGATGTTGCCTAAATGAATGATTTAAAGTGGCTCCATAAAAAGCACCACAGATTAAGATCTTTCGAACATGGAAGCGAGGAAAATGTGTTTCGAACGTTCGATCTACCCTCTTGGTTATGTAATATTGCGGTGATAAAGCAACTCGCAGTTATAAACCATATGCAATATGCATCACGGTCAGCATCTTTTGCAACATTTTCATAAAAATGTGCTGCAGAAAAACAAAGCATGTTGCTCCATTGAAGCATTCGGACAGCAGACTTGAAGAAATAATTACGAGGATTCCAACACACACATTGATTATAAATTTCCATAGTATTGTAGAGGATTTGTTATGAGCGAGGATAGGACTTGGGACCTTATGGTTCGCAGCCCAGTAACAAGACAAAAGCAATTGCCCATGTTTTGTAACTTTTCACCACAGTACTCTCCCTCCAGTGAGACGAACGATATGGCTGTTGAGTGGTGATGTATTTAGATGTTGAGGCTAATGCGCCTGTGCCCATTTGAGAAGCAGCGAGCGTGTGTGGGTGAGTGGTTGCTGTTGCACCAAGTAAGTCTGACGACTTAGTGTTGCTGTGTCAAGTGAATCTGGCAATTTTGGGTTGCTGTGGGTAGATGGCGCCACAGCAGCTGTATGAAGGTTCATTGTCCAAGGTCACCAATGTCGGAGATTGTTATGAGCGATGATAGAACCTGGGACCTTGTAGTTCGCAGCCCAGTAACAAGACCACAAGACAAAAGCAATTGCCCATGTTTCGTAGCTGTTAATTGGCTTATAAGCCTTTCACCACAGTATGCTGGCATGAGGATGATCAATTGCCCACTTGTGTGCATTAAATGTGTTGACAATGTCTTCTGGACTACTTGCAGTTTCTGAGATATTCATCATATCAGATGTTACGACAGTATGCCCCATTAAATACTTTTTATTTCTCTTAATGCCTACTAATAACTCTCTGATTTTGTCGGTTCAATAACAGAGTATACTGTATATTAAATATCCAAGTATTTAAACATTTGAATACTATCTCGTGATTTATGCACATTTCACATCTACCAATCCAAGCCCCAGTTTTCTATGTTATTTTTTTACGAGCATGAGATCTTAATTTCTTCATTTTTTTATAAACGGACTGAAGAAATCTTCTCAATTGTTGTAAATATTTAATTTCAGGGCTTAATGAAATCAATGCTTAATATCGAATTTTGCCTCCTAGAATCACAATAATTCAAATAGTACAAATTTTTTTAAAAATAATTTATTTGAATTGTATTTAAATTTTGTTTTACACTAAAAATCATATTATCAGAATCAATTGCCATTGAATTTGCAGAAAAATCATTCTAAAGATTAAAAGATAATAATAAAAACATTTTGTGATATAACATTAATAAAAGACGATTTACCTCTATATTCATTTTATCTATCCGAATCAAACTAGTAAAAAATAAATAAATGATAATTAATGACAAAAATGTCACTGCTAATTTTTCCCCACTTTACAAGTTTGATTACATGATAGATATTACATACTCTTATAAGCTCTACATACGTATATCCATTAATGCACAGACGCAACATATAATTTTCGGCTTCAATTGACCCCCCCCCCCACCACCACCAAGGGCAAATGTTTCATTAACCTAGAGTATGTTGTCACGATTATTAAACCAACCAAACTTAATGTATTAAATTCATTATATCTTTTTTTTGCCACAGTCGCCAAAGGCATAAGCAAGAATTTCAACATTAATTCTAATGAATACCATGCCGTCGCGTAGTCAGCCCAACTAAACAACCTGTTGATACGAAAAAGAAATCTGAACGCGTGTGACGGAAGCGATTAAGGGTGAGAGAATGCTTTCTTTCAACCCAGACCTACTTTCTGGCACATTCAGCCGAACGTTCAAGGGCATGAACTTCAGCCCATGAAATGGAAAGGAAACAGTGATATATGGATGAAATGGGTCCTTTCTCTCCATTTATTTTCCTGAATAACACGTTTTGCTATTGTTTATATTTTAAGGTCATTAATCCACCAAAACACAGGAGTTTTAAAATTCTGAGGGAGTGGGAGATTTTAAAATAGTTAGGAGTTTAAACTTAAATTACTTCTTAAAGGAGCGCTTGCTAACCTTTAAGTATGTGCGAACACTATTTTTATATAGGTTTTGGCATTTTTTTTGAAGATTTTGAAAAAGGTTTCCATTTGTTTTAAAGGAATTGCAGATAGTTGGCATTAAAATTCTTAAGTGCTTCATTATTATGCATATATTAATTTTTATTAAAATTAATATTTATTTAACTTTAAAGTTTGTGTAATTCTACATTTACTGTTAATAAAATAGAATTTATGTGTGTGTGTGTTGGCGTTCCACAAAACAGATAATCTGATTTCGAACTACCTAATTCGTCACATATATGCTTCGGAGATAGAAAATGAGCGACTTGGATCGATCTTTTTGAAATTTTTATTACAACTTTAAATTAAAATTAAACCAAACTTTAATTTTATTGCAAAACACATTGTGCAATTTGAAACAGATGATTCTGACATTTAAAGTTTTTATGGCACTATGATGTCTTGGGTCTCAACTCTATTTGGAAGATTCATGTATTAATGAATAGATGAAAAACTATAATTAGCACTGCTTTAATGTCCATTCCAATTTAATGCTTAAAAATATGTGTGAGGAATAAGCTATGTATAAGATACTTAATTGAAGTCAAATGCAACAAATATTCCCTACGACTTAAAGGCAGAAATATTTATATAATAATAGGTTACTTATATAACGAATTTAAAGCAAATTGTAAAGTGGTATTTCAACTGCTATTGATTCCATGAATGATGCAATTAACTTATTATTTAATACTTAAATTGGATTAAATGAAATTACCTAAATTGGATTTAAATGAAAATTACGATTTAACATGATCACATAATTCAACGCAATGCAAATCTCACTATAGTTACTTCCGAATAATGTCTGTGTGTAGACAAAATATCTGCATTTTTAATAAATAATGTACGCGGCTGCACTGAAATAGAATCTTCAATATTCAATAGACTTAAAGGGAATAATATTAGAAAATGAACAATATTTCGGTAAGATGACTACAAAAAAGAAAAATCATTTATAGGCACATGTACGAAATAAGAACTATGAAAACTCCCATGGTAAGAATCAAACAACTTTCTGCAAAGAGAAGAAACTGGATTTTCGAATGTCCCACATCAGAGCTACAATCACTTCAATCAACAGGTGGATGGACATGTGTCTAAGAAAGGTAAGTATGGATAATGTCGAGAACCATCTATGAATGTCATGTTCATGGAAGACGATTGAAGAGGAAATTCAAGCATATAAACATATCACCAAAAGAATTCAAAGGATGGATAGCTTCTTTCAGAGATATGAAACTACTTATTAGAGAACAGACAAGCACTTGCCTTTGCAGTGGCACAGTAATAGATAACCTATAGCTGGAAGAATTCAAAGCATCACTGTGGATAAATGGTTACCTTCAGCGATATTAACTAGCTTTGAGAAAACAGACAACCATTCAAACATTTGCCATTGGAATGGCACAATAATTAATCATATTGCTAGAAGAATTCGAATTATTACAACGGATGGATAGCTTCCTTCAGCGATATGAAACTATCTCTGTGAAGACAGACAAGAAATTCCCTTGAAGCGTCACAGTAGTAGTTAGATAACCTTTGGCTAGAAGAGTCCAAATCATCACTGTGAATATATGTACCTTCAACGATATTAACTAGCTCTGAGAAAACAGATAGGGATTCAAGCATTTGCCACTGGAATGACACAATAGTTAAAGCATCACAATAGATGGATGGCTTTTTTTAGACATATCGCCAAAAGAATTCAAAATATCATAAAGGTGGGATCCTTCCTTCCTTCATTATGGAACTATCTTTGAGAGGACAGACTAGCATTTGCCCTTGCAGTGTCACAGTAGTAGATATACTATCGCTAGAAGAATTCAAAGCATCACTGCGGATAAATGGTCACCTTTAGTGATATTAACTAGCTCTGAAAAAATAGATAAGAATTCAAATATTTGCCATTGGAATGGCACAATAGTTAGATTTATTGCCAGAAGAATTCAAAGCATCACTGTGGATGAATCGTTACCTTCAGCGATATTAACTAACTCTGAGGAATGGTACAGCAGTCACACATATTTCTGGAAGAATTCAAATCATCAAAATGAATGGGGGGCTTTCTTCAGCGATATGTACCCTCTCAGGGAAGAAAGATAAAATATTTAAGCCGAAAGACGCAAAACTGATCCAACGTGCACTTGTATTCATTATTTAAACAAATATTTTTCACGAATAAATGGCATTCTTTTAAAGAATTCAACTAAGCATAAAAAAATTAAAATTAAAGAATTCTAGATAATTCTATTTTTTATTTGTTTACAATCAGTTTAACGATCAGCTGGTTTGCCTGGAATATTTCTACCATTAATTTCAAATAATATCTTACGCATGACTTCATGTTCATTATTTCCCCAGAAAAGTATTTTTAAACACGTAATTGGGAGCCACATGAAGGCAATATTATTTTTAAAGCATTACACCTTTTATTAAATAAGGGAAACAAGTCCAGTTCATTATAGTGTTAATAAAAAAAAAGTTAATTTATTTTCTTATTGTATGCTGTTTTTCTCGGTTGTCTATCGAAGTTTAATGCTTTTTTTATTTTTCATGCAGACCGGGTAGGTCACAAACAAAAATTTTCTTTTTTTTTTTGCTTTTAATAAAGTAAAGAAAATCACATAATTAAATATTTGTTGAAACAATGTAAATGGTTTGAATTTCACTGCAACAGCGAAATCTATAATTGAAAACTATACGGAATTTCTTAAAGGAGTTGTCAAAACACAGGGAAAAATTGTATAGCAGTTAATTTAATATTATTAAACCAGGGGATGTGGTCTCACCAAAACTTTCTCGCATACTTCCTGAAAAAGACGTTATCCTAGAGGAGCGCCTTGCATGACACAGGCTTAAAATAGTTACGATATCTGTTTGAATTCAACAATTTAACTGAATCTATACTGTCAATCTTGGGAAGTTATTTGTCGATTAAACCCTAGTATGCTTTAATAGCAAAAAAAAAATTTGTTTTTTAGACAGTTTTTTTTTGAATCAATTGAAGCAAAAATTGGACACAAAACTGCATTTGTAGTCACAAAATCCCATATTAAATTCGATATATTTAAGTCATTGTTTTTTTAATTACCGCATTTACATGTTTCTGAAAACGCAGCCCGAGATAGTCAATCCGTATTTGGATTTGTCTCAAGATTGACAATATGTTAATATATAATATGTTAATGTGTTATGTTAATATTATATATGTTAATATTATGTGTTATGTTATATATGTTAATATTATATATGTTAAATGTGTAAAGAATTCTTCCGTCTTGTTCTCTTCGTTTTGTAATTATCGAGATAATTTATATACGAATAGCCGGACTGATGGACTTTCTTTGAACAAATTTTACCCAAAATTTGACAGAAATCTGCAAATTTTATGTAAAGACCGTATACCAAATTTCAACCATCTAGTTCAAAGCGGTTTTTGTGCAATTTTTGTCACAGACAGAAAGATAGACAGAGATTTTCTAAAAATGTGTTTTTCGAACTCTTGGAGATCTAAAACGGGAAGATTATTCAAAATCTAGAGTTCGAATTTTTTGACAATAACTATATTTTTTCTGTACTATGTATTAAAGAAAGTAAAACGACAATTTTTAAAATTTTAAAATAATGCAAAAATTATTTTTTGCAGTGATTTTTTTATATAGTTTCCACAAAACCTCGCTTAATGTTTAATTAATTAGCATTACAAAATCTCGCTACGAGAAACATACCCATGTCTTCCAAAATATCTAGAGTGGCCAAATATGGTAACCCTAGACCAAATGGCCTGATCTATACAGATTCAACAAATAGAAACACATTCTCCTTCATTGTTTGTATGGAGAAGGAAACATAAAGGAGGCAAGGAGGAAGGACTACTTCAAAAGATTAATTCGAATGAAACAAATGTCAAACTAAGAATGATTTACATTTCTCTACTAGGAAGTGTAGGAAATATTAAAAACAAAATCTAAATCATTTCATCAAATAGAATGCTATTAAATGTTTTCAGTTATTTTATCACCACATTTTAATGAACACTCTTTGTCATGCTTTAATTGAAGAAAAACAGTCGTATTTGAAACGAAATTATTTATTTATTTTCTGACAAAATAAAAATAGATTTATTTTCATTTAAATCCATGAAATTTCAGAACACACAAACACATAACGATTCGAATGTGTAGAGTTCCAGAATAAAGCTGAATTTCCTTTGCAAAAGTTATAATTTTTATGTTGAAAAGCAAAGAGTATGAGCCGAGGAAATATCAATGTGAGCAATAGTTTCATGATTGGATGGAAATGAAATTGAAAACCTTATTAAAACTTCAACTTTTAAGGAGCTCTACCATTCCGATTATGGACAAATTATTGACTAAAGCAGTGATTCTCAACCTTATTTTTGTCGTGGCACATTTTTAACGATTTCAAAATTTGACAGCAAACAAAGAAAAAAGTTTAAAAGTTGTTTACTTACCTACAATACACTGTGTAAAATAGTTTATGATTATAATTTTGAATGTAAAATAAAATAATATAATATGTGCTACAAAAACAATACGTTTATTAAGGGATTAATTTCAAAGTAATACAGTACGTTTATTAAGGGATTAATT
>JAPMOR010119397.1:27084-47059 GCA_026543865.1 Argiope aurantia | reverse complement strand
AAAAAAATTATTATTGTATTGAAAATAAATTGTACAGAATAGTCGAAAAATAACACAATGATAAATACAACGAAAAAAAAACAGTGCATGAGCTACAGATCTGGGAACTAGCTAACGAATATAACAGAAATGGAGACAGTAACTTAATTCTTCATTGATAGAATAAAACTGCAAACAGAATCTAGAAATGAATGCATTTCCAACATAGAAATTTACTCACGGGTTGTAAAAAAAAAAAAAAAAAAAAAAAATGCGATACAGTCAAGGAATTTAAATACATAGCACTTCTGTTTCGTCAACGGTTCGATAGTCTAAAAATAAAATTTCAGTCCAAAAAATCCCGAATTTATTCGGAGGGATCTATTAAAGAATACCACAATTTCAAAGTTCTCGAACCTTTTCGGACAAGATTTTGGTAATTACTTCGAATTGAGTCGTGCTATAGTTCCACTTGATTTTCCAGATCCATCCCAGTCATTTCACCGAAACACAAACACAAGCAAGAAGAAAGAAAAAAAAAAAAAAAAAAAAACACTGATCGTCAATTGACCAAAGAAATCGCCCCCAACCCTTTTGCCTCGGCAAACGATCGCGATAACCCCCTCTCCCCAAGGGAGATAAAGCGTGGAACAATGCCGCAAGTCGTCCTCCAGTGACCTCTCCTGTGGGCGTGTCAGGAGTGGCCGGCCAATCAGAGAAGGCCGATGCAGTCACATGGTCCCGAACAGGAAGTCGCCCTCATGTTGCCAAACAAACCGGTCACACGCGCTTCTGGTCAACGGCCCAAACGAGGGATCGATACCGAGAGTTTGGGAAATTCTCCTGCAGCCCCGGAGTTTCAGCTTATTTCATTCGATAACTCAAACAGAAATTGCGTGAATTAAAAATAAAAAGATTGTTTTAATTTCTATTCTAATGTATATATTTTAATTTCTATTCCAATGTATATACCAATGTTCGAATTCTATAATACGGCGCTTTCTAAGATTTTCCTACTATCGATCAACTTGAGGCCGAGGGGGAAAAAATTCCAAGATTCCGTATTTATGAAACAAATATAAAATAAAATATTCAATACTTTTCCCGCAAATTTTACTGAAAGAATGATGGTTTGATTACTCTTCCCGATCACATCAGCTTCTCAGCATTGGGGAAATTTGAAAGAAGTGGGCCACGATGCTATCACCATTAAAATATTGTTTGGTCCACCGTTTAAGCATTCCGATTGCATACATTTCAGAAAATGATAAACTGTCAATCAATTTTTTAAAAAAATTTCGGACATATTATACTTTTATCGCGATATGAACTTCACAGCTTTTATCAAACGACTTTCATAAACTAATTCTTAAATGGCACAAGAAATTACCTGAAATTTGGAAAGTGCGAATATCATGAATCAAAGAATTTTTAGAACCTATTGCGAAATTAATTCACTTAAACGTCCGTCAAATAAAGAGGGTGAGAGATTGAGCATGTACCATTTCTTCATACTTCCGCTCCATACTAAGGAAAGTAATCGTCACATTTGACGTTTATTATGTCCATAAGAACGACTGACTTTCAAGAAATTGGGTTTCGAACCTGGAGTCTTCCTGCCTCAAAGATGAAACCATATCATTAAGCCAAGATTGTTGGAAAAAAAAAAACATTAATAATTGAGATTAAATAGACGATCTGTAACCCAATAGATTTCTGTAAAGATTTTCAAATATTTTTTAGAATAACTTTTCTTTCAAAATATTTGCATTATCTTAGAAATTAAAACAACGAAAAGTAAATGAATTTTACTTATTAATGTTTTATTAGTTTTTCTCGAAATTATTTTCTTCCCATTTGTATATTACGAACTATATTGAGTAACGCTATTTTAAAATTAACATCAAGTTATAATACCCACATTTCATTTAAATTTTAATGCCGTTTCTGTTGGCGAGGCTTAAAATTACAAGGAGAATAAAAAAGAAAACATATTATTGCAGATACAGATTTAAAAAAAAAATCAATGAATTCACAGATGAATTCACAGGCAAAAGATTCACAGAGATTTAAGAATTCAAAGAGTTATGAAAAAAGTATGCAAAATGGAAGTTAGTAGTAAAAGTAAAGTAAAAAATGTAAAGTAAAAAAAGTAAGAAGTATGATTTTTTTTTCACATTTTATTCTCATACCTCGATGTCTCCCCCGCCCTTATTAATAATTCATCATGCAGCTAAAAATGATGGCGGAAATCTAAAGTTATCTGAAATGACTCCAATGAAACTGAAAATGAAGTCCAATAACAACAAATGACACAATTAAATGAGTCAGAAAAATCCTTCAAACGGATGATGCCAAGTGCATTCAGAGCGTATAAATAACGCACTGGTAGGTGTCTCTCTACGGTGGACGGGAAAACCGCCAAATTCCGTGGAAACTACAGGAACATAAGCGGGATTTAAAGAAATTACATAATCGGAAATGAAGTGGCGGCACATTTTTTTCACAGATGAGAGAAATGAAGAATTTCGGCTGTTTCCTGGTCTTTTACAAAATGACTCAAACTATGGATTTTTATTCTAAGAAATGCACACAAAAGTGAATGTTTCTTTAGTTTTTGTATATAGATTCTTGATTTCAGACCAATATTTTAAAAATGAATCATTCAATACGAATATTTAATCCTCCTTTGGTTGCCAGCAATACAATTAGGAATTTATTGGAATTAAAAATCATCCTGAGATGAGTATTTAAATTTTAATGTAGATAATTTTTTTTAAAAATCGCATGAAAAAAAAAATAAACGGAATTCCAAAAATTAGATAATGTTTTTATGTCTTATTTTATCTATGATGATCACAAATAGATTATATTTTTTATCTTATAGGAAAAATTTAAGACGAAACTTTTCAGGGCACATTTCTTAAGATACGTTTTTTTTTTATCTTTATTTATTTGTTTATTTTTGGGCCAAATATAGTGGAGTAATTTGTCTCAGATCGCTGTTATTACAGTTCAGATCTCATTCAGAAAACACTCGAGTTAATGAAAATATTTTACATTAACTTTATTTTATCGTTGAATTAGTTACGATGAAGGGCTCATGACAAAATTGTGCATGGAGTTAAATGAATTTTTTTTAAAAATAAATCCTTGGACAAATAATCTTGCGTTTCTAAAAGCAATTCAATTAATAAGAAATGCAGTAAAGTTGAAATCTGAATCTGTTTCATTAAAATCATTTTTGCTTCGACTCAAAACACATTACCGCGGTTTGTTTAACCCTTTCGCGCGATGTTCACACCCAGGGTTCTGGTGTGATGACCCAGAAGGGCCGGCAACCGCAGAAATGGCTATAAGCGAAGCAGAAAGCGAGCAAGAAAAAGCGAGCCAGTCAATCCACGAATTCTCGGTATCCGCCGTCCAGTTCAGACTCATTAAACAAGTGAGCGAGACAATAACAAACAACGATTAAGACACCGGGGCTTGTTGTTCGCAGACATAGCGCGTGTCATTTTTATCGGTTCGAGAGGCGGTTGTTGATCTCTAAAACTTGTTCGCAAATGTGTTTCTCGCAAACATAGATCTTTTTCCCCCCCTTATATTGAACAGAGCGATCCCTAAAAAGAAAAAGTAGCGGCATAAGACAGCAAATGGCGACAGGGAAATAATGTATATCATATCTCCTTTTCTTTTCTCTTCCTACAAATTCTGCTATTAAAAACTCAAGAAAAATGCCAAAATATTGTCTCAGCGCTGTCCCTCCCCCCCCCCTCCCCAATAGAGTGACAGTCAGAGCAACTAGACTGACTCCCTTGCCAACCATGAGAAAAAAATAGACATAATGATCTTAATAGATGCTAATTTTTTTTTTCGATTGCAGACGTCATTATTTTGAATTGTATATAGATATCTAGTCAGGCACCCTCCCTCAAAAATTTCATACCATATGAAAGAGGGACTGTTTAGTGTGCACTAAAAAACTCGCATAGATCTTCGACGGAATGAAGTTTCAAATGAGCAATCATCTGATCTTTTCCACTAGATTATAGCGATCCATTCCACTTAATCGAGTACATTCGAAGAAAAATGAGCGAAAGAGCTCTAAATAAGTTTATTATTCAGATTTAAAAAAAATAATGAATAGTATTGAGGTAACATGATAGCTATAAGAAACACGCTTCATCTTCCCAGTCTAACATCGGGTGGCGAGGGAACAACATCTGGAGAACCCTAGGACGATCTTTGAATCTCATAAACAGTATCTTGAGAACCACGGCCAAATTTTAAACGGAATAATTCTCTTTTATCGTTCCATCTAGTGTGCTATTCATTCACTCAAGCGGGCATCAATAGCTTTTATGAAAACCATGGTTTGGGAAATGAGTTCAAGAGTTGTTTTCACAAAAGATCTTCCGCATAAATAAATTTGGTATACAAAAGTTAAATGTCCTCAAGAAAGTCGTTGTGCAGAGAATTGCAGAATTTTTTAAATCAAAGGCTCTTAATGTCCAGGTATTACTATTATTTGGTATTTTCAATTTAGAATTTTATATAATGGTTTATGTGTAAAAGAGAATAAAAACTACGACCTAATGTAAAGATTTCTCATCATTCTTCTTAACAGTTCTCCGTGCTCTTCCATCATATTAGTGTGCATGGAAAAATGAAAGATCGGAATATCTTCTCAAGACCCGCCTTGTTCTCTGACCATGGTTCATAATGAAGTGAATCGTCTATTGATGGTCTTCATTAGGTGTCAAAACAAGAAATAATCTGACACATCAATAGCAGGATTTCCCACGTCTCATGCAAATCCAAGACTTAATTTTCAATAATCAAAATTTTACAGAACCCGATTTCACTTTCAAAGGCCCATTCCAATCTGGATTCAGTTCTCGATTGCAAAAGTTTAAAGGTCAGGCAGGCGCGAAATTATAAATATGTTGACAGCGACTTGGCGATCACCTGTACGTCGTGTGACGTCGCATCGATTTGCTCCGGCTCGTGGTTGTTGACTTTAGGAATGTAGAAGAAAGTAAACAGAGTGGCGCGCGCCGCGAAATAAATGTTGAGCTGGCGAAATTATTTTTATAAACACTCGCCACTACGCAGTGTTAAGATTTTTTACGACCCGCATCTTAGAGCATAGTGGGTTTATGTTCCTATCATTTTTCGACTTTTTTTTCCCCCTTAGTAACTTGAAAAAAAAAATCCTTTTTTTTATAGTGTTGATCTTTTTCTTTCCTTCCTTTTTTTTTTTTTTTTTTTTTTTTTTTTTAATCTTGAGAGCTACTGAGAGCTAGTTGCAACCAAAAAGTTGGCTACGTTTATAAAAAACTTTCGGTTCAATGAACTGTTTCATTTGAGCTCTTGAAAACATTTTCATAATAGATTTTCGCTTTTATCGACAGTTGGATGTCGAAAAAACATACAACACTATTAACGATATACTGTTAATTATTATAACAGAACTGAAAATGCTATATATCCCGGACTGTTTGGTATTCCGAGTTTCAAAATAAACAAAGCGTTTAATTCTTCACTAATAAAAATTTGCTGCAGCATCGTACTATATTTCCAATACGTAATGATGCCGCAATATCATATAAAATTTTTATCTGTTAAGAATTAGGAACTTTAAACAAATGAAAAATTTAATTTGATTATTTATTAGAATCGTACGATTTTACACAACGCAAAAAAATCATCCGCATTTTCCTCTTTAAAAACTCACTGACAGCGTTTAATAAATTCACAGGCCTAAACATTAATAGGCAAATCTTGTGACAGATATTTAACATAAGAAATTGAGCATTTTATTAAAATTACTTTATTTAACTGATTAATAGCTACGCTGAACTTTTGAAATTATCAGACACCAAAATTTAGCACAGCGTCTAAAAAATATCGGTTTTCCGAAAAACAACAGAACATTCCTATTTCATTAATAAATTCGAAAGTTTATTTAATATTATTAAGGTTTAATTATAGAATTTTGTGAGCTTTAATGTTCCACAGACATAAATAACCAAAAAAAAAAAATGGATGAAATAATAATACAGAAAATGTCTGGAAAATATTGCAAAGCACATTTGTTACTATTGTAGGAGTCTCAATTCGTCGCTACACCACAAAAACTTCAACTTCTGCAAACTGACTGCATATGCTGTTCGTTTGTCATTCAAGAGTGCATTTGAAGGTGGTAGGAAGCGTTTAGATGCTTCTTCGATTTTATTATGCTTAATGTGTGTCGATACAAGAAGCAAAATAAATATGAACAGCTAATACTCGCAGTATGACTTTCAATTTACATCTGTTTCATTTAATTGCGCTTCTCGCCGCGGAGGCGAATGACGCACTCGGAATTATGTCACTCGACGGTGGAGGTAGTAACCTTGACGACCGAGCGGATTTGGCAGAGGGCCAGCGGATCGGCCCGGGGACCTTGAGGCACCTGAGCTCCTCCCGCTTTTTTGTAACCACCCCGGATAGAATGTCGTTCGCATCGCTTCGTTTCAAATATTTCAGAAGTATGAAAGAAAAGGCATTTATTTCATTTACTTATTTCCACGGTTGCTTTCAGTTATAGTTCGGTTAAATTAAAAAATTATCCTTCGATTTTCTTTTCATTTGCTTGTTCTGGTGAAATAAGGGTTTTAGTTTTTGAGGCAATGTGGAAATTGTAAAGAATGCGTAAAAAAAAGTGAAGCATTCATTAGATAAATGTCATGCTCGGGTACAAGCCTCAGAAGTTGGAAGGATTTTGGACCGTGATCAGATGGCGAGGACTTCCAAACAACACACAATTAATGACGCTGTCTTTCGGTCCCGAAATCTAAACTGCAATTGGGCACCGAGACTATATAATCAAGTGAATGATATAAGCTTTCATTTCTTGAATGAACAAAACGATCACCATCACAAACTGATCAAAGTAATTGCATGAAGGAAAATTTTTTAATGCAAATTCTTTTACGCCTTCAGTTTATTTTCTTTTTCATTTTCCCCCTTAGAAATATTTCATAGGAAGAAAAATACTTATCTAATTGTTTCAGCAATTACTTTTCAAACCATAATAGTTAATATAATAATAAATAAATCACATTAAATTACTTTTTTTATTTATATTGTAATTTAGCTTATTTATATTGCCGCATTGAAGAAAGACTGTCGAATCTGCATGGCCGAATGGTCATGGCACTGGTCTTGTGATCAAGAGACCTGGGTTCGAATCCCGCTAGAGACACTGAGATTAATGGTATATGTAAGTACTTAATTCTTTGATTTTATGTTTTCCTTTATTTCATGTTCCAGAAGATACTGGACATTTCTTTAGTTTGCCAGACAAGTGTTTTGGACTTTTCTTACTGTCTCCAGAAGAGTATTCTGGAACTTTCTCTGCTTGTATAAAAGCAGAAGATTTGCCAGTTACTGTATTCCCAGTTCTGAGTTCAGTTAATAAATTGGTTTAGCTCTACCTCTTGTGTGTGTCATTAAGTTCTATACTAACGTATCTACGTGACAATATTGTGATTTAACTTAAATAAACAGCACCGACAAAAAAAAAAAAAAAAAAAAAGGTAGGGGAGAGATTTGGACAAAAATTTAGAAATAGCAAAAAAAAATCCATTATTCTCCTTGAATATTACAGCAAGCATTCATTAAAAACAATGTTATAAAATTGAATTGCAACGAATTCGGAAGTAATACAAAATAAGGATTAAAGCAATTGGTTTAAGATTCATTATGACTTTTTTGCGAAGTAACAATCTTATTAATAATCAAAGTGTCAAGTTAAAGCTCTCTAGTAGTAACGAAATATATTTATAATTGCCCTTCTCAAATTACCAGGCAAATAAAAAGTTATCATCGTAACAAAAATTTATTTAAAAAAAAATTCACATTTCTAAGATTTTCAAGTCAATTCAATCGAGTTCGGAAATAAAATTCTGTTAACTTGTAATCTATTTTTTGATCTCTTGTCTAAATCTAGATACACATCCTCAAAATCTCCTAGTTCAAACAAATCTTTCGCGCGTTGGAAGTATTGATTAAAAAACACTTTCACATGTTAATTAGATATAATTGAATATTTTTGCTCTTCACTGAGCAGACCGATAGGCATCAGTAACTTTTTCGTGCATATTTAACGTTTCTGAATGAAAGGCACGGACAAATATTGGAGGAAATAGATTAAATTCAGAGATAAATTCTAATAATTCACTAGTCAGGCATATCTGCTCAAAAAATAGAAACAAAAGAAAACAGAAACACACGAAAAATTGCAAAGTTTAATGCACTTGAGAGACGCGCAGTATGCGGTACTAAAGGAAAGAGGGACCCCTCCCCCTTTTTGAGTAATAATTTGAGCTGTAAGTAGGTCGGAATGCTCTTTGCATGAGGCGCCTGAATGGAATAAACATTTATAAAAGTACTCAAATTCAAAACTGAATACCGTCATCGAGTATTGTGTGCCACGGAAGTCATTTTAATATTCGTGCGACTGTACTAAAAATAACGCAGGCAACCAATGCTTAGTATTAGAGTGAAGCTTTATTAACTAAACCGTTTGTGATTCGAATCCGTTGGTAATTGGTATTTTTCATCGGTTCCTTATATATAATTAATTATAATCCCTTATATCAGTTTGTTTGATATTTATACAATTCCACATCCTTGGCAGATTCAAACGAAATTTAGTATAAATGTTCTTCAGAATATGAAAAGATTATATGAACAAGGAAAAAGTGTAAAGTGGGAGTTAAAAGAGTTTAGATTTTTTTTTTTCATCTTATTTCTGAGCGAATGATCGCATAAATATTATTTTTACCTCATCTTAAAATTCGAAGAATTTAAACGGGAGTGGCATTCATTTTCTTACGTCACAGTTTTTCAGTCTTTTTCATACTTCGTATAAAGAACAGACACAGGTGAAGCTGCAATTACAGCTGATGATATTAAAAACAGAACTATTTATTCGTATTGAATGTGGTTAAATCGAAGGGAAAGCAACATATGCAAAATAATTTATTTCACTTTTAATATCTATATTTTTAAAGCCCTTCATTCCTTCGAGTGGACTCGACTACAATGTGGTCAATCACAAAATCTACAAAATAAATAAATCAAACAATAAATAAATAAAACACGTTAATTATGAATTGTACTTATTTGGAAGCTTAATTTTAGATTGTTTGAATCAAAAATTCTTGCATTGTTTCTTTAAAAGAAAAACCTATTTACTGAAACTACTTTTTATAAAATTACTAGCCGCCTTTGGCGACCAGTCGGTTCGCCAATCTTAATGTTCGTCTAAATTTTAATAATGAAATATTTTACGCAATTCCTACTTTAATAGATTCTTCATCAAAATATTTTAAAACTTCACATTTTGATAGTCATATAATTCACTCATAATATTATAAAGGCCTTCCGTCATAACGTAATATGTATCTCTCTAATTTTCTGTTAGCTCCCGTAGAATTTATGCTTTAAATTAAAGTGGAAAGAATGAATCTGAGATTAATATAATAATATTTTTTACTGAAACAAAGCATTTTTTTATAATATGATTACTGATAACAGAGTCACTGAGCGTTTAAACTTTATGGGCACTAAAGAATATCTTAATTTATATAATATCTCAAGAATTTGTCAACAAAAGTTTCTCAGATTCATCATGAACAGATTGATTAATTAACAATGTTTAATTTTAAATGCATCAAACACTAAGAAAATAAACAGAATCGTTTGAAATAATCGGTCGAAAAATGTTAACCCTAGCCTCATTACTGTTGGGGGAAAAAAAACTGAAGCCTTACTCATTTGGCGGTGGGGAAAATGGGAGATTTTTTTTTGGTGGGAAAGTTAGTTTTTAATTAATAATTAAAATTCTAATTAAAAATTCAAAAAAAGGGACCCCAGGTGCACATTTCCGACCTCTAAGGTATACATGTACCAAATTTGGTAGCTGTAGGTCAAATGACCTGGCCTGTAGAGCGCCAACACACACACACACACACACACACACACATTGAGCTTTATTTATAAAGTATAGATTACATCTCCACTACGAGTACTCGTATTTATTATATTTACTGAAGTTACTTTTATTTTTTTGCTTTACATTATTATTAAGCACGTTAAATGTGAAGAACAAATTTTTATTGCCACTTCTAACATAAAATTTGTTTATTTCACTTGATAAACAAGTTCCAGATCCCGTTTTTCTTAATTTTGAATTTTTGGGTAAATCGAATTCATTGCCCCACCCCCTCTTCTCGTTTCTAATAACAAAAGTAATATTGCCTTAGTTTTTCAATTTTGGAGAGCTTTCTTCACATCCCTTATTTTTTTATTTGTCGAACAGGGCGTTTCTGTGAGGCAGGTTGAATCTGCACACCGCCCAGATAAACTCGATCCAGGTGTCAGGTAAACAAGACAATAAACAAGGGGAAATCGAAGCTCGAGCCAAGCAGACAGCTGGGCGTCCTTGCCCTGTCCTTGGCGGTGAAATAATATTCCTGAAGAAAAAAGAAACATATATAAATATATATCTAGTAAATGTAAAGAATCGAGTGGGCGTTTCCGGAAATTTTGGCAACCTGTTCGCTTCATCGATCTTTGAAAGGGTTGGAAAAAGTAAAAGCAGTTTTTTTTTTGCCAGCGGTTATCATGGATTTGTTGTAAGGAAAGCGCCCGGACGCGAAAAGATGCAAGCTCGTAATGCATTGCAACAAAGAGCTGTTAGCAGCTCGGTTACTTTTTACGAGTTTTGAAACCAGAAGTTTGTCACGTAATGCGGTAGCGCACAGCAACGAACTATGTAAGGAAGCAAGGAAGGCGATTCAATTCTGAAGTGACAACTTAGCCATTCGACCGATTGTAAAACATTGCTGGGATCATTGGTTAAAACAAAATTATGATAAATATATTGGAAAAATATCGGTATAATGGTAGTTTCTTTTTTTTTTTTTTTAATTTTCTCGGAATTTATTTGTTCTATTCGAAGTTTCACGGCATTTCAACGCCGTGAAAACGCCGTTAAAAAGGAATGCCCACAGTTCACGATTATTTGAACCGAGTCTCCATATTTTAATAATAATCCCAGGTAGGTTCCTATTAATATATATTCTTTTCAGTCTAAATTTCGCAGTTTCAGTAGCAAGGTACCAAAAGTACCTTGTACAAAAAGTACAAACAGCCAACCAAAAAAAGAGAGTAAGAAAAAATGTGTAACACTAGGTTTACCAAGGGGTCATTTTGACCCCCCTGAGAAAACTTTTGGTTAATTTTCTTCAAGAAAATTATTGCCGATTTTATGAGAATATTTTTATTAATTTTTACTTATATTTATAAGACATATAATCGCAAATTTTATCTTTTTCTTTCTTTAGTTTCGCAGGAATATATAGAGTATACATACTTTTACCGAAGGGGTCATTTTGACCATTTGAATAAATATTGTTGAGAATACATACATTTATGCTTAAATATGTAAAGGCTTGATAGGGACGTACATAGATGTAGGTAGAGTATAGAAATAAGTATGTATTAGTAAAATGTGTGTATATAAGAAGCAAGAAAGTCAGTCAGATAGAAGCTATCATAGGTTGTCAATAACAAGACGCGAGAGTCAATGTTTCGGTAGAAGAATAGATTGTCTTGAAGACAAATTAGAAAATAAACACTTTTTTTTGTAAATAAACACGGAGGAATGCTTTTTCATAGCACCACACCTCAACTAATATATTGAAAATATGTTTTTATACTTTAACTTTATAATAAATAGGACAATTTATATATTTTCTAATTAAATACCGAAAGGGGGTTATTTTGATCCCTTTGGTAGAAATAGGTATATGCCAAATCATGGTAAACCTAATGTTAAGTCAAAGGCACTTGAAAACTTTTATAATCTTATTAGTCTATTAAAACCTCGACAATATTATCAATTTGATGATGTGGATTTAGCATTTCTCCCAACGTATCATTCATGGGTAAAAAGGCAATTTATTTTTTAAAAAATATCAAAGAGAAGCCATCTATTTCGGTACCCTTTTATTCTGCCCTATACTATGAAAAAAAAATTATTTTCGACCCAAAATAATATTTTTCGCAGGGGATCATTCAAGGAATGGGAATGACTGGCGGAATGCAGGAAACGACGAGTTTCCTGTCCGCTTATCTACATATGAGTGGAAAAATTCGACGATTCTATCACCGGAAATCGGTCACACGTCACCTCGTGAGGGGTGATAGATTCTGTTGATAAAAATATATTCTATAAATTTCTATCAAAAATTGATAGACTTTCCAGAAGAATAAAAATCTGGCGACTAAAGAAAGTAAATCGATTATACAGTCCAATACATATAAATAAATTTTGAACTAAATTCATGGAATTAAAAAAGTTATTTTATTTAATAAAAAGTCATGATACATCATTTGTGACAATTTAATATCATATTTATAATTTTTATTTCATATTTATAATAATTCAATAATAAAATATTGAAATAATTTTATATTAATCTTGTAATTGACAGTCTTTTAATAAAAAGACTATCAATTCCAGGAAGCCAAAATAAGTATTAAATTTTTATTATATTCATTTTGTATAACTCCGGCCTTCAACCTACTGAAATATAGAATGCATTGTAAAAAATCGCAACTACAGACGTTAACATAGAAGACATAACATAGCTTAACTTAAGAGTATTAACAACCCATTTAGGAGCAACTCGATGACAATTTATGGAACAGACCTCATCACTTTGGAACTATGGTCAGATGATAAGTAAGCCTACATTCACTTATTCCCTCTTCAAAGATTCACACCACACTTACGGAAGGAGGTATCATCCAAAATTAATAAATCTATTAAGTGAAACTCTACCGAGTTTCAAGAGTATTTTGAAAATACTAATTATAGTAATTTTTAAACGATGATTCATGCTTTAGGTTTTCAGTTAGATTATCTGGATTCTTGGTAAATCTTAAATTTAAGTTTTTGCTGCAATTAATTAATAGCCCAAATGTAATTAATAATGTCGCATTTAAATCTTTAATCCCAACAACTCTTCATCGAGTTAATAAAAAATAAATTAGCATTTTAATAAATTTTCGACTCTTCCCAGAAAAATAATAATTATAATTGTGATTGTATCTGAATATAGAATAAGATAATATAGTTAGTAAAAAGAATCTCGAATAATTGGGAGAAAAATATTTAAACCCATATATTTTTTTTTTTAACCAAGCCCTGTTTAAGGGCTATGATTCTTAATTTGAGTGAGGTTTTATTATATCAGTTATATCGTTCAGAATCTTCATTTTTTTTTTCTTCATGGCAATAATTCAGTAATTTAAAACTATATAAATAAATTGACTTATAATGCAAAGTTTTGAAGACGAGATTTTATTCTTTTCTTCCTGAAAATAAAAATTACTTAACAAAAAAAAAAAAAGACAATGATACAAAACTGAAGTTGTTCATTTCTCTTGGCGATCGTTTCTTAACAGATCGATCCTGATGTTGGCGAAGTGAAATTGAATGAGAATACTTTTTCACACTGAACGATCAATAGGAGGAGAGCAATTCTGCAGGATCGCCGCCGTCAAATGAAGTGGAACTAAATGTTCCGATTAGTTTTTTTAAGGAAGTCCATTTATTTTCCTGCTTTGAAACGATTAACAGCAATGGTGAGAAACTCATTAATCAACCCAGTACGCTATTCATTCAGTTATTTGACCTAAATTATAGGAGTACGGGCCAATAAGTAAACATTTTAATTTTCAGCGCGAATGTTCAATAAAAATACCAACAGAAAATTTCAACAATAATTAATTATGATGAAAATAGCTATTGACAAAATACATTATTTGTATGACGATTTATGAAATTTCGATTTCTATCAAGTTGAATGAAATTTTACAATTCTTCTTTAAAAACTACTGTAAATAATTTGAATTAATAATACTTTCCATTATAATAAAACAAATGAAGGGATAATGCTAATACCTTCATTCATTCCACCGGAAACACGACAAAATCATTAGCATTATGGCTACTGGCGAGTTTTCGATCAAAACGAGGGTTTGAGATTATACATTTATTTACTCGGCAATCATTCAAATGATCATAATGGAGAATGTTACGAATTGTATTGATATGTTTAAATAATGAGTTTTTAATGGATATAGATAGTAAGAAGAGCTTGATAAACTAGCTAATAATTTAGATTTAAATAAGTTATCGAATGTAAAAGCCTTTTTTCAAAAATAAATGAGTTGTTCAAAATCTACTGGAAGACTTGTGAGGCACAAAAATACGTATGACGTCATTCACCTGTGATTCGGTCGCTCCTACCTTTTTATAAAAAGCCAACTTGAGTTGTCAATGATTATAATAGAAATAGGATGCATTATTTTCGCGACTAAAGGCTATAAAAAGAATAAACCACCCACACGTCACCATTACTATTCTGACATATTTCAGTTATCTCATTTAGCTTGACAAGTTGTTATCACACGCCAACAAAGCGTTTCAGTAACAAAAGAGAAGTCATTCCAGGCTATAAATACAGCGCATCAGATAATAAAAGAGGCCGCTTGAGCTAATGACAGGAATCGAACAATTAGGTCAAATGATTGACACGAAAGAAATCGAATCCCGATCGCTGGTCATGAAGCTGGCCAACTAGGGCTCGGGGTCGGGTCGGAGTGAAGTGCTGCTTTTTCTTTCCCTGAACTCGCAGGAAATATCGCTGCTTCCTCATCAGCTTGGCTGAGCCATTGGCCTCTTTGGCGAGGAGAATGGCGAGCATTTGTCAAAAATAAAGTATACTATAATGATATATTCATTGCATTTTTATTTTTGTATTGCTTAGACAACTGAATAGCTTTCAATAAAAATTTCAAAAATACGATACATATTTTTTCATTCATTAAAATGAATACTAACAAAAATAACTAATAGAAAACGTTTGCGTGTAAATATAATAAAAAGATGTTTGCAAATGAAACTTCCATTCACCAGCATACACTTGCTTATTTTCGGAAAGTAAACTTGTAGCGGTTACAATTACTGCCTTCTCCTTTCTTCATAGGTGGCGCTACTAGAGCCACCTATCAAGAGCCATGTTTTCCCATGATTCCTCATTCTTGTCTCTGGTGTTGCCTTGCTTGCCGTGGGTATTTTTTGTTCTATGCCTTGTTCTTCAATATGCTTGTGTTAAATGTTTGTGCCGTGGAACTTAACCCGCGAATAAAAAGTAGTTCCTGAAACTGAACTCATTCTTTCATCCATGGCATAACACATAATAAAGAGTCTCGCCCCTCTACAAACTTAAAATATTGCATTTTACGAGCTTAGGAGGCAAATTAGAATGATAATGGATCTAAAAGGGTATTCCAGAAGAAAGAGGCTCCATTTAAAGAAATGACGAATAAATTCTTTGGAAAAATTGCTCATTGATTTAAAGAAATGTGCGTTATTTCTGAAACGTTATTCAAAGCTAATGAATTGCTTAAAGAATAATAAATAAATAAAAATGAAATTGATATCCTCAATATAATTTTTATTAGTATTCTTTGATCTAAATTCTTTTCAATTATAATATATGATAATGAATAAGAACTGTGACTTACGAATCAATAAAAAAGTTTTTCTAAAATGCCATGAAAGATCATATAAGATGTAAAAGAAGTGCATTTACAAGCATCTATGGCTGTGTTTACAATAAATGATAGCAAGCAGCAACAGCGGTGAGTACTCATCAGATGGACCGACTATTTATTACTTTCTCGTATACGAAGTATACCGGAAGCATTGTAATCGTCGAAAAATTCGAATTCGAGATTCTGAAGAATCTTCAACGCTCTTGAATCAGAAATGTGGCTTTATGTTTGTCTGTTAGTGACATTCAGAAACGCTTTGAGCTAGACTGCCCAAATTCGGTATATGGAATGACGACCCAATTTGCAAATTTCTGAGTTTGAATATCCATTCACAGGAAATCCATTTGTCTGGTTGTCAAGAGTACAAGTGAACTCGACAACAACAAAATGAAACAGCAAGGTAGATAAAATTTTGTTCTCAGGTTTAGCATCTAAAATATAATATACTTATGAAATTTTAAACCAGATGTGTGAAACATTAGGCAATCTATCGGTCAGTACTTTCGCAATTCATGGAAACGAGATAACTTATAAACACAATAACTTAAGTCAGCTGAAATTCGCTGTTACTTGTGACTACAACTGTAGGTTTGTGTCAAATTCTGATGTCAATCCGCTGACAAAAAGGCATCTAAAATACATATTCTCGCGATATATGCACAAAAAAATGCTAGATTCAAGCCAAATATCTGTATTTCATACCTATCATTCACTAATGCCATGCAAGGTATTCGCGGCCTTACCTCAAGTCCTCAATTTTGTAAGAGGAAAGAAAGATAAGACCTCTTTGCAGAGTACGCAAGATAGCTCCGCGGAGACCATTCCTGCTGGTATATCTTATATTTTATTTACATCGAAAAAAGCAGAAGCACACCAAGGAAAAATGTGCCTGACCCTAGGAATTTTATTTATTTTACTATTTTTTGTAATATTTGGCTTTTAAAAGTAAAAATATGTTCGCACGCTGACTGATGTATCCACAATTTATATTAACTATGAAAAAAGCATATTTGATTATAATCAAAATTCTAAGAAGCGCATTAAAATTTCTTTAGAAGAATACATGTAACCGAAACCTAGTGAATACCGTATTAAGAATTTAACAATCCCGTGGAGATATCACAATTCAATAGTTATTACAAATCTTTAGCAAGCTTTAGCGTAAGCTCCAAAGAGGGGGAGGGGGAGGATTCCACCTTATTTACAGTTTTAAAAAATGGGATCGTTACGCATTTACGTGCATATGCCATTATTCTTTAGCAGAAATAAATTATTTTACGCAATCTCGAAGTCTGAAGTTCGAACGATAAGTTGGCCTGGACTGGTTCGTTGGGAAAACTCTTCCTCGTTGTGTGTGAGGCACAAAGCAGGCTTTCATCGGGCGCAATCCATCAAACTGATGTACGTAAACACAAACACGGGACAAGCGTGTCTTCTCTTTCAACGATCACGACGAATATCGCATTCAATATCAGATAAACAATAATTTTCTCTTTCAAAGTGGAATAGACTTTTTTGCGAAGTGTTATCAAGAGTGAAATCGTACCGTCTCATTGATTTTTTTCAAATCATTATTAACCAGCGGAATTGTTCTCCTTTCGACCTTTTTGTCAACTTCTTCGCATATGGAGCTTCTTTGAAATGTACGGGTCGCGGTGGCCTGGTGGTAAGATCTTGGCTTCAGAACCGGAGGGCTTCAGGTTTCACCCGATTCTGCCGATGAACCGTCATGTAAGCGGTCTGATGCACGTTAAATCCATCGGGGCCAAACGTCCTCCCGCTGGTGTGGTGTGGAAGTTTGGAGAGAGGGCGTGCTAGTTCAAGTGTCGTCCTCGTCATCTGACCGCGGTACAAAATGACGATGTCTGTCCCAATATAGCCCTAATGTTGCTTTAAAGCTGGAAATTAATATAACTAAACTAAACCAAAAATGTACAGTAAGCATTATGGAACAGTACTTCTTTACTCGGATCGATTTAGTTCAACATTTCTCACATATCTACAAATGTGGCATAAAGATCACATAGTAAAATGTATTACTCTATCTAAATTATTGAAAGTAATCACATTCATAAAATATTCGTCGACAGACCGAGCGATAATCAACCAGTAAAACATACGCCTACCAAAACCTGACAAAAATCTACAGTTTTCGAGATAAAGCACTACGCCAAATTTCCCGTACCTACTTCATCGTGTTTCTGAGCTATCTTGTTCACATGCACAAAGCAGCAAGCAAACAGACATTTCGTTGACGGATCTGGTTAATATCTTGATAGAAATTCGCACTTGCAATTCTAAATCCAACAGTTTTATATTCAATCTTTAAATGGAAAATCCAAAATACTTACAAAATTCCCAAAATTAATCAAAAAACGTGCCATAATATATACGAGAATACCCTAATTGATCATAAATCGGTTTATTTTTATATTGTTTTTCATTCCAACATGTATAAAATTCATAAAAATATTTTAAAACTTCAAATTTTGATAGTGATGTAATTCACTCATAATATTATAAAAGCCTTCATTCCTAACGTAATATGTATCTCACTAATTTTCTGTTAGCTTCCGTAGAATTTATGCTTTAAATTAAAGTGGAAAGAATGAATCTGCAATTAATATAATAATATTTTTTACTGAAACAAAGCATTTTTTTATGATATGATTACTGATAACAGAGTCACCGAGCGTTTAAACTTTATGGGCACTAAAGAATATTTTTCTTAATTTATGTAATATCTCAAGAATTTATCAACAAAATTTTCTCAAATTCATCATGAACAGATAGATTCATTAACAATGTTTAATTTTAAATGCATCAAACACTAAGAAAATAAAATGAATCGTTTAAAATAATCGGTCGAAAACAGGTTTAAAAAAACTACTTAAAAAACGATGTACTTAAAACTATAAGCATATACAAAAAATATATAACTAACACAAATACAATTCAATTACAAAAGCATGCAACTAACCTAAAAATAATTTAAATCAAGAATCATTCGTTGATAATATTGTCAACAATCAGAACACAATGCGCATGCGAGAATTTTAATTTTCAACGCCAGTTACGGTAAAGCAAATACATGAATTTTTCTACGTCAGTTGGGGTAACGCTATGCAGATTAGACATTTTTAATTTCCTTTATTCTGTGTTATTTTAATTCAAAAGCACTTTAGAATGAATCTGAAAGATCGATTCATTCACAATGTTTAATTTTAAATGCATAAAACATTAAGAAAATAAACAGAATCGTTTGAAATAAAAGTTTTTAATTAATAATTAAAATTCTAATTAAAAATTAAAAAAAAAGGAACCCCAGGTGCACATTCCCAACCTCTAAGGTATACATGTACCAAATTTGGTAGCTGTAGGTCAAATAACCTGGCTTGTAGAGCGCCAACACACACGCACGCACGCACACACATTGAGCTTTATTTATAAGTATAGATTAATATCCATACTATTTATAAAGATAAATGAGCGCTTGTGTTTGTTGACACTCGACAGCCAGAACGTTTGATTTGCAACTTTCAAATAAGGAAAATGTATACCTCAGAGGGTGCAGAGCGGGACAATTTTTTGAAATTTTAATTAGAAGTTTATTTAATTAAAACGCAAGTTGAAAAATGGACAAAAATAAATTTTACATCGTTTATTTTTTTAACGTCTTTTTAACGATACCAAGTTAATAATCGCGGGAATTTTTTGTTGATTTTTAGCAAGTTTCAAAAAAAAAAAAAAAAAAAAATGTCAAATTTTAAACAGTAGATTACATCGTTTCCCTGAAATTCAAATTGTAATTGTTTTCATTGTTCATCAACTATCTGATCTGCGTGATTTTTTTTTTTATTTCCATTGTTGAAAGCCACAGAAAGAGTCTGTTTAGTAACTTGTGTAATTTACAAGACAAATAAAGAAAGTGAAGTTGCAATATAACAAAATTTGCTATGGGACTGTCTCCATTAAAAAGATTCATATACACAATAGAGCTTAAATAAGATAATTAAAATAAAACGCCTTCATATCAGACGCCTTATGTTTGACGGAATCATGAGCATAAAATCATAAAAAACGATTTATCAGAAATCTAAATATTCTCGGCCAACCAGCTGAACGCCTGCGGCCACAAATAATGTAAATAAAACATTACGTATTTTATTATAAACACAAATTATGTTTTATTTTGATTTTTTTTTTTCCATTTGCAATCGCAAGTGTGGATGGTTATAAATCGGATCGAAGATGTATACAGTCAACAGTCAACTCGTATTCTCTCTTCGATTTCCTTTCTTATTTTTTTTTT
>JAPMOR010119397.1:0-26984 GCA_026543865.1 Argiope aurantia | reverse complement strand
TTTTTTTTTTTTTTTTGAAGAAGATGAAGAGAAAGTGCTCCATGTATACAAAATGTTCATTTAACGCGTATTTTGTCAACAGGAGATGCGCATGCGCAGCAGGCGAAATCCAAACACCGTTCAAGGGCATGCATGATAAAAAGGCAACAAGTGAAAAAAAAAAAAAAAAAAAAAAAACAAAGATTTTGAGACGCGGAAGTTTCCAGGGAATAAAAACCAAAACAGAATAATTTTTCGGTGAGCGGCAGCATTTGACACTGTTCGTTGAGTAAGCGGAGGACACTCGCGGCTGAAGTGTCACCCACCCCTTCAGATCCAAAGGAAAGGGCAGCACAGCTCTCTCTTTGTTTATTCCCTTTTTTTTATTAGATAAGAAAGTAATTCAAAAGAACCACAATTTAGAAAAAAGAGTGGCAATGGATGTCGTTGATTTGCTAATCCAGGATGGAGGACGCCGTGGTGCAGGGTCACGTGATATATAGTAAACAGATAAAAATAGAGCATTCACATGACTCGGATGTGAGGTCACGAGTCAGCCTGTAAAAAGAACACGTAATTTTTAAAATGGGGGAGTAGGAATGACTCAAAGCCATCTGCACGGTCTTGATAAAAAGCTGAATGCTGAGATTGTTAAATCTGCAAGTAAAAACTCCATTGACAGAAATTCTACTTGAAACAGTTAAAGGAAGTAAAGGCAATAATTGCATTAAAAATATACGTATGTACACATACGTATAATTAATAGTAAAAAAAAAAAAAATCGCATGCACGAATCACGACGATCAATATCTACTGTGATTCCGTGTTACAGGATTTAAAATATTTGTATTATGTTAATTTTAGTGTTTCTCCGACAGCAAAATGATTTAATGCCAATTGTTTTTCCGAATACAGAACTGCATGTTTAAATATGAAATTCTTCAAATGTACTTACCAACAGTCCATTAAAGTATTAACAAAAAAGGCCTTCACAAACAGTTCGGAAAAGAATGAAATGGGTCATAAATTACTTCTGCCAAATATTAAGAATAGAAATCACGAGGCTAAAGCTGATACTGAAATTTTCTTGTCAAATACTCTTATCTTAAAAATATAGCTCTTATTCAAAGTTGATAATCAATTTCATCTGAAAAATATTTTTGCGAATTGTTTACAATTGACAAAATTTGAACATAGGATTAAAAGTTCCTCCCATTAAAACAAATAAATTTATAATTACGATTAGACTGCTATTTTTTTTTTTCAGTTTTCAGAAACTGTTTCAAGAAAAGCATACAATCAAACAAGGAAATATATATATGGATCTTCTGGAAATGCATGAACAAAAATATGTCCTCGCACTTAAAAGCTTCACTGATTTAATAGAGAAATCTTGGGCAAACAAAATCACCAAAGAGTTTTCCATGAGGTTGTTATTATGAGATCTTTTACACATCCAAATCTGACACAAAGCACACGAGATTTCTTTATTCCGAGTTCCGAGAGGCGTTTTATAAATTCCATTTAAAATGAACTTCCATCTTTTCCCATTTCGAACAACTGTTGTTGTTTTCACAGGCGGAAAAGCGTCTTTCTTTTCCCAATGAAAGAAAAAAAACCTTCAAACAAGGCGAACGCAAACCTCTGCGTCCTTCGGCAGCAATTGCTCGTTAATCCCGGCATAAAAATAACTTAATAAAACAAAAGCGAAACGAACCGGCTGAAACCTCAAGGTCGTCTCCAAGGTTTCGTTCTCGGGGGAAGAAAACAATGACAGAATAGTCAAATGCTTCGGATCTGGAAACTATTAGTTCCACGGGGCTCTTCGCTCGTTCCCGGAAACACTTCACTCGAGTCCTCCTGCGATCACGCTCCAAAATAAACACGCCGGACGACGACGCACGCTGAGGCCAGACACATTCAACGATGTAAAATTCGACGTTCCTTTTAAAGGGACAGACTGTCTACTTTCAGCATTTGGATGTGAACATTTAAAATAGGATAGTTTTTTTTATTTAAATAAAATTATACAGGATGATTTCAAAGAAATAATATGTAAACTGTCCAAGAAGTACTGATCCCCCCTCCTTTACTGACTAAGTTTAAAACTGGTTATTTCAATATTGTTGTATTGGCTGCTTTTAAAAATGAATCAGTAGGAAACTTTAAAATGGAAAGGTTCGATAGCGTTTCGCGATGCCCATTTGAATGCATTTTTCGTAAATAGCCATTTATTTCCTGAGTAAACGTGGAAATTTATACAAGAGTTTCTAATTCAGAAATTTTCATAACTATCCAATGCGAAACGAAAATTAAAATGATCAGACTGTCTCCCTCCAAAACATCTTCACTTTTGCGTGTCTCATAATAATACAATCACAAAATTAAACAGTATACAGATTTTTTTTAACTTTTCTAACATAATTTATACACGTCGGCACAAGTAAAATTCAGTCAACTTATATACATGAACTAACTCTCTCTGAAATAGGTTTTACTTCAAAAAAAGAGAGGAAAAAAAAAAAGAGACAGATAGAAACATTTTGAAGCTAAATAATATCTCGCCATTCACACGCGCTTTAAGACGACAGATTCGGCACAGATGAAATTTTACTGCTGAGATATTTTCTAACGTCTCTAAAGATATAGATGCTAGCCATCCATCCAAGCACGCCAACTAACTTAATGCATTATTTTTAAGCCAATTGCCGTTTTTAATATTTTTCAAATTGCAAATTACCGGTTTGGGTGGTAGCAATAGAATAATTAATAGCTTTATGGCTTTTCCTTCACATACACACATAACACAAATCCAGAGCTTATTCTAAAGTAGTAGGGTAAACGGCAAAGTAATAAGAGATAAATGAATGAATATCATTTAAGATTCAAATACTGAAAAAATCACTGACATTACCTCACGCTTATTTATTTTTATGATATGATTCGTTTCAATGTACAGCATTATGCTTCTGATGATGACGGACCGGTTTTGCGTGTTCCATCTTATACTGGGGAGGAAGCGAAACCACAGAAGTCCCTCGTGACAGAATCAATCCAATTACTTTCGAATTAACCCTTTCTTCTCCTTCTACCCGAAGTCGTTAAGCTGCCCGTGCAATGGAACGGTTTGGGGCGAAGAGATGCTTATCTTCAGGGTTTCGTTCGGAGAAGTAATGCGCAACGTGCTGAGAGCCTGTATTGTGACGCCAATTACATGCAATTTTCCAATTGACAAACTTATAAAGAACAGGCATTTACTTCACAGAATTGGAAGCCTATCGAAGATTTCTATTCTTTCGAATCTGCATTTTCCCTTAAGCAGAAGACAGTTATTTCTTACGATTTTAAGTTCTTTTTAATTACACAAGCAAGAAGAATAAGCCATCTACGTAATTAACGCATTGAAAGAGCTTTCATCTGCATACTATAACAATTCATTCTGACTCATCTAAATATCAGTCATCTCAAAATCCAATAAAATAGGCGCCAGCAATAAAAAAAAGTAATCTAAAAGCACGGCCAAATGCAATGATATAAAACGCAAACCAGTACAAGAGGAATCGTTACACCTTGCATCAGGTTTTTCTCTTTCAATACTGAGCAATATATATATATGCTGTGTAATAATGTTTGAATATTTTCAAGTGTATTAAAGTAAAATCTTTTTCACTGAAGTAGTCGCACACTGTTTACAGATAAAAAAAATATAATATTTATATTTTTATATTAAAATATTTATATTTTTATATTAAAATATTTATATTTTTATATTTTATATTATTATTATTTTCAACAATACTCATTTTAAGAATTTAAAGCGTGAAATTGTGAATATCCTGGATTCGAAAAGATTGGTAGAATTCGATGTCCACTGGAACAAACGATCCACCTTCAACAGTGAAAATTATAGTAGAAACACTCGAAAAGATCTGGACAAAAAAAAGTTATTTCATAGATATGAAATATTCTCAAATATATGGAGGTCACTGCATGTTAGAGATTTACAACGAGATAGAACTTAATGCTCATATATATTTATATCCAAACCAAATATTTTTAAGCATTATATCAAATTATGGCAGTCATTAAAGCCGTGTTGCTTTATATGGCCACTGTGCATATGATCTATCCTATTAGAGTCAAAGCCCCATGACATCATAATTCTATTAAAAACGTAATTGTCCGGTTAATTCATTAACTTTCGCGGTATTGCAACTTCATTTCATTATTTCTCATGTAAACAAACAAACAAAACCTTCTTATTAAACAAAAACGTTCTTTCTTGGCTTTGAACAATAGAAAAAAGCTATGAACATATTTTTAAAACATTGCTAAATTGTAGGAAAATTTGAAAAACAATTAAATTGGTATCATTAAAAGGCATTTTTCAAATTTTGAAAGACATAAAAATTAGTTTTGTGCAATAATATCTTCGATAGTTAACGTGGAGAAACCCCAAAATGTCGCTAAATTTTGTATTTATTAAGATTCTAATTTTTTTAAAAATTTAAAAATCCCTCTGAGGTTTATATTTTTACTCAGCAAAATATATCTGTGTCAAATGTGGTAACGCTAGGTGGAATGGTCTTTCCTGTACAAACCAACAAAAACTGAAAAAAGGTGTTTATACGGTGATGTAGAGATGGCAAGTAATTCTATCAAAAATGATTTTTTCCCCCCATTCTGAGATATTCTCAGTTGCATAGTAAGAAACAAAAAATAAGTAACAACTTTCAACAGCATGCTGATTGATTGATTTTCGTGGGAGCCGAAATATAGCTGTCCCTCTTGTATCAGCCCACTGGGTCCGAAAAGTATTATTACCGAGAAAGCGAAAAGATATGAAGAATTTCTACAACAATCATCATGCACTCGAAAGTTGTTACTTATTTTTTGTTTGTTTGTTGTGTTCGATAAAATTATTTCACAAGATTTATATAAAAAAAACGTTCGATGCCTCTCTCATCTCTTTCCTCTGAACAATATTTGCATCCGCGAAGAGAGGAAGACATCGGTCAGGGACCTGCGCCAGGGTTGATGCATCGTCCCACAAGTTGTCGAACCCGATGGCTGACTAACTCTTCTCTGCAGACGAAAGGCGAACGCCCCTGTGGACGTCCCTAACGGATGGCTTTCCCCACAGATTGCGTGCACCGTCGCACGTATGCCTTGACTAGCCCGGGGCGGTACCTCGCCACAACGGAACAATAAGCGAAGAAAACTCGTTCTTTGCAGAAGAGAGATTTCTTTTTTTTTTTTTTTTCGCAAAGGTCAACCGTTCGCAACAATGAAAACACCTTCGGGGAGGTGATTCGATCATTAAATTAACATGTTCGTCTTATGCGAACAAACAGAACAATTTTCACACGCCTACTCTAACTCTTCGTTAAGAACAGATTTTAATTCACACGTCTTCTTTTAATTGACCAATTTATTAACTGAACGGGTGCTCACCAAAACAGTGAAGAGGAAGGGAAGGTGGATACCGTTGCTAAGGACGCCAGTCTTTTTATGAAGGTCACGAATATACGATAATACTGTTGTTAAGGTGCATTTCTCCTGGGATAGTCGCTGGTCATAACAGAAAACTCGCCACGTGACTATTTGTCAGGACAGTCGATTCCGACTGAAGTCCAGCAAAACACAGAAAGGAAGGGAATGGAGGGGGAAACAGTAAATTATTAATAAAAAAATTTTTTTATGTCAACGTGTGTTTTACATCAGATCACATGATCTTGGTGAGGTCAGAAGGCCTTCTGTGTCGATCAGCGGTTATTCCAGCGTAATAAAGTTTTGGAAGTCAAAGAATACGCACGTTAGATAGATAACAGCAAGAACAGTGGCAAGTTGAATATTTCGACTTTATTCCGCAGATCTGCACGTGCACGTGTCTATACCTTCATGCCGAATGACCTCAACAGGTGACTTCCTAATTGAATTACAATTTAAATTCCAGTCTGGGAAAGAAAAAACAAAATAATTATTTATAATTAGAATATGCCTTTTTTTATTTAAGTAAGAGCTCATTTTTGGTTCAAAATATTGCATATTAAAATAAATTTTTTAGCATTATTACTAAATTGCCGTAAACTTTAAATACCTATAACATTATTTTACTGAACCATTATATATTTCCTTTATAACCCAACATAAATGCATACATATGCACTGCCTTAAATGAATGACAGTTTTTCTTAGTCAGTTGTAAAGAACGGACTTGTTCAAATGAAGAAGGGCTCATCTTTTGCCTAGCAACAAAGGTCGTTTCACTGCAACCGTAAGCATTACTCATACCTCTCATATCTCCCCACTTGGAAACGAAAAGGGGCCTAAAAGGGAATTGGAAATCATTCTCGATCACGGGACTTCCATTTTCTATCTTTCTTATCTTAAAAAAAAAAAAAAAAAAAACAGTTCATAACAAAAAGAATTCTGTAGGAGAAAAAAAATGGTTTATTTTTTTTTAAGGCTTCTAAGTTTTTTCTAAAATGAAAAAAGTTGTCCGAAACTTTTGGCTATTAAAAAAGAAACCATTTCATTAAAAGGAAGTATCCGATCAGGAGTTTAACCAGTGATGAAAGAAAAAGAGCAACTATTAATGTCCAAATTAGTAAGCTGTGTTTTTTACTCAACCAAAAGTTTTTTAAAAAAAATTAACAAATATTCTATTACCAGCAAAAAAAAAAAAAAAAAAAAAAAAAAAAAAAAATTTTTTTCAATGAAATAAACATATCAAAATAAAATATAAATAATTATAAATATTAAATACTATCCGTGTCAAGTATTTTAGGTTTTAGATAGAAAATTTTATAAACTAAAAATTCAGAGATGGTTTTATAAAAAATTTATTCGAAGATATAAGCTAATTTTAAGCACACAACTGTATTTTTTTTCTTCCTATGAAATAAAGAGTGTCAAATGCAAAATGTTGCGAGTGATCAGCAAGCATGCATTTCAAAATGTTCTTCCAATGTCGCAATTTCTTCTTCCGTTTAGCCTAGTAATGTTAACATCTGTTTTTGAAGCAACACGCGTGCTATTTAGGGATAGACTTTGTCATTTTGACCTGCGATCGGATGACGAGACCGACATCCGAACTAGCATCCTCTCTCAAGCTTTCGCAAAAAATCAGCAAAAAAGACGTCGGACTTCAGATTTAAAGTACATCACGCCCATTAACATGACGGATCTGAGATGGAATTCAGTTTCGTACCCGAAAAATATCTGGCTCCGAAACCGAAATCTTATCACTAGATTACTACGGATCCCCATATTTTTTTCTCTAGTTATTTTTATTGCAATGGTAGTAGATATAAACAGAACTTCTCAGTTATTATTTCATTTCAATTTCTTCTTTTGATAAAAAATGACTTAATTTTATTTTTATTTTTTTAACGTCATAAAAAAGAAAGTTCCTTGCTTAATATCTACCAATTCCTTTAAAAAAAAACTTTTATTTTATGATTATTTAAAAGTGTTGTAATTTTGAAAAAAAAATTTTTTTTTCTGATATAAAAAAAAACATTTATCGGAAAACGAAACAAAAACGAACAAACAAAATCCTATAGTTCAGTGTAATAACGGTGATTTCCTGAACTATGGGTTTTCATGAAAGAAATCCATTACCATGGCAGCACTCACCTCTTGGAACTAAGCATTCAATCACACAAATAAGAGCGGATGTTAAATCGTCCGTTTCGTGGACATATTGCAATCCGTTGGGAATAAAAAAGGCAACTCTATTTCCGACTTTTTTATTCGTTATGTTTCGCGACGGAAGCGATCTCAATTAGTTTCATTTAGTATAAATTATAATATTCATCATCATAACATATTGCAGCATTTAGTTATCCCCAAAGTTGTAATATTTCAGCTGACAACACACTTTTAGGCATTCATTTTTTAAAAACAAAATAATTCGAAATGAAACGCCAGCACTCCCAACTGAGCCATGACTGTAAACTAATAAATACTAAATGGATTCACAAAATGCTTAGCATGTGGTAAATAACCTCATTTTCCCCCGATAAAAATATTTCACTTTAAAAACATTGTATAACATACTCTTTCCAGTACAAATGATCGAAAGGAAATACATCCTTTTCATGGAAAAAAAAAATTAAAATTTTAACTTTAAAGAATACTCTGACAACATTCTGAAATTTTCATTTAAACGACTCATTTGGCATACTTACAGCAGAATTTAACGAGTTCAGCTAACTTAGCAACTTGTTCAGGAAAAATGAAGGGTAATATTGGGATGAATCAGATCGCTTTGAATCATGGTCAGACGATAAGCATGACTGCTGAGTCAGTGGCTCTTCCTCAAACGTAAGTTATCGCCGCAAATTGACTCTTATTGTCAGGTTGAATGAACAACGAGCCCACATACAGGGCAATTCATTAACTCTTCTATTTACCATTCAAGCATCGAGCACGGATTTCTATAAATATTCTATAAAATGCATCAATATGGCATTATAGGGCGCGACAAAAAAACTCGGACAAAGTTATTGCATCATATAATAGAAGTTAACTCATTTCTTTTTAATTTGTGTTCATTTTGTCTACCACTTGAATGATAAAATATTTTATAATATATCTCTTAGTTTACGTATCATTTTTTGGCTATTTTACAATGTCAAGCATTTTGGAGTCCAGGACTTGCACTAAACCAAACGAAAGTTTCGAATCTTTAAAGCAATCGCTTCAGCGGGAATGGTATAAATTAAAGGTAGAAGACCTGCGGCCCATTCCTGAAAATTTCAATAAGCATCTGTTCCTCTGCATCGCTGCAAAAGGCAGCCACTTTGGAACTAATTAAATTTATTTGTTAGTAAAAGTCTACTCTTATTATTATTGGTTATATTTTGTTAATTTATTTATTTATAATACAGTTATATTAAAAAAATAACTTGTCCGGGTTTCCTACCGCACCCTGTAGTTGTGGAAAGCATTGAATTCTGAAACACTTTTATAACCCGCCTATCAATATACGGGACAGCTTACACAAATGTTTCTAATTTCCAGTATAACAGCATGAAGCTACAGACAATAACCCACGAATTTGAAAGTGACGGCACCGGCCGGCTAATTTTCAAAACAAGTTTACGCGACAAGAAAACCTAGAACGTGACGGCTGAGGTAACACATAAAAGTAAACCACTGACAACCATTAAAATATGCCGCCTTCACGCAAATGAGATCCCTAAAACTTGAAATATCTGGGTTTCCAGGGCGGGTGGATAAACAATGACAAATTTATGGACCATGATTTCCCTTGCGCAATTATAAACCCACAATCAAAACATCACGCGATGAATAGAAAAACAACACATCTCTCGAACAGGGGCGGAGAAAGTTTATGCATGGAAAGGGGATCAAGAGCGAAATGCATAATTCTCGCGCAACCACAAACGAGGTCGATATGAATAAAGAAGAGGCTGGCATGTCCATCAGAAAGATCTGTTTTTGCTCCTCTGCCGTGTAAACATCGCCGCAGAATGAGGTTATCCACTACAGAAAACATCGGCTTTCATACACGCGGGCAGCCTCTTGACAGGAAGGAGAGGACCTTCTCTGAAGGAAGGGGTGAGAAATCGCAGAGCTCAAAAAAAATTCTTGTCTCTCAGTCAAACTATCGTTTGTTTACCTTTGTTATTTTTCCGCCTTCCGAAGCATTTGGTTACCTAATGATTTCATGTAGCAGATATGATGCAGGGTTTGCTGACATAAATGATTACCATTCGCTTAGAGGCGAGAACAAGATTTCAATTTAGGATTGATATCTTTTTTTCTTTTGCAAGTGCTCTACCAATACCCTATTTCTGTTCTACATTCTGGTTATTCGTCATTTTATATGTTACGATAGTGGGGTTATGTATGCAATTTCTCGAATGGAATTCAAATTCATTTTATTAGTTATAATAAAAAACATCCGACAAAACCACTTGCACTTCTTATGATTGACTTCTTGTCTTCTTATGATTGACTCTCCGACCCGCCCGAAGACACACGGATAGAACCTGAATGACCGGAACACCGCAACAGCAACACTGGAGGGAACTGTGGTTGAATCCTAAGGACCATCACCGGCCACGGTACAACCCTTCCCTAAGGAAGTACGTCCCCATCATCGATGGGAGAAGCCAGGCCTCCTCTTTTCGTGGACCCGCAGGTGTGGCGAGAACCAATCACCATGCCAGAAGCTTCTCATCCTCAATTATTAAGTGCCCCCCCCACAGAGGTCTGCACTTCTTATGAGAAGGAACGTCAAATAATAATGCCAGTTCAATATTATCAAGAATTGATGTGTCCCTGACTTTAATGTTTCCTTTCCAACACTGTTTACAATATTTTTATTATTGGTCCTTTACTTATGTAAGTCGATTTGTCGATATTGTTATTATTGTAAGTCGATAAATGGCATTCTCTCGATTTACACTACTATTCTTCGATTTTTCGAAAAGTGTAAAAGAGATATAATGTTGTATGTAATACAGAGGATAAAGTTATGCTCAATTTGAACTCCTTCTTAAGAAGGATACAGCAAGCAAGGATATATAACAGTTCTTCCTATACTCAACTTGAGATGTACAGGTTGTCCCAAAATTCATGATCCAAACTTTAAAGGGTGATAGAACATATCTAGTCTCATTATATTCTGCATAGAATAAATGGTCAAAAAGCAGAAATAGTTTTCTCATTCGATGCAATTATAAAAATACAAGACATCCCAGATACTGTCTTTGAAATTGCATTCAAGAACAATTTCATTTTTGACCTATGTTCAAAACATGATATTGTGAGATTCGGTTTTCTACCACCTGTTAAAGTTTGGGCTATCCATTCTGGAACAACCAAAGTTCGACTTATCAGTATGGCACCGAAGAAGGATCTATAAATAACATGATCAAAGCCTGTGTACTAGGGCGAAAACACAGACTCAGATGGCAAAGAAATTGGATATCTCTTGACGTCGAAGAACTCACAAAAATTCCAAGCATTAAATCTTCTATTGGGAACATTCTGTCAAAACTTTTGTATTTAGCTCTCTCCAAATGTAAAAAGTTAACGTTCATTTAATGTACTTTATGCATTTTTAATGTTTCCCACTTACTATGTAATATAAAATGTTTTTTTTTTTTTTTTTTTGCTATTCTTTTACTGTACAAATATGCGTTTTCTCTAGAGGGATTTTATAGTTTGCAATGGTCCAATGTCATCAAGTGTAGGTTGTTCCTTCGTGCTAGGTCAGCGGCCCCATCAAATTTCCCGCATGGCTCTGTCTATTCCGGGGTATCGCACAGCACCCATCCTGGAACAAGCTGTAATCAGAAAGAATATACGCTCGATCCTCAGAGAACGAATATTTTCGTCAGAACACTAGGCATAATCAGTTGTAAAGCAGTTCGAATAAAGTATATTCTTTACATTTGATGACCTGGGTAGAAATATATTCGCGATGCTTAAACAAAACAGATAGGCCCTTCCACACATAGATCTCTAATGTACCATAAGGCTGTTACAGAAAAGCGGTCAACTTGTGAAATTTCCTCAATAAACCGAAGAGTTCATTCGTTCCGTATGGAGAAGGGCAGAAAGTGAAGAGCGGAGGATGCTCCAGTTAACGGGGCAATTGCACTTAAAAAAAGAAGGAGAAATGGGGCGTGACATCTTTCCTCTATCCCAGCGAGCAGGTAAACAGCCCGAAGTGGAGTGCAGGGATGTCCCAGCGGTCACTGAGATCGTAAATCAAGAAAGGGGAAAGCGTCTCAGGGTTTCTGCAAGAAATGCTTTTATTTGGAGGAAAGATGCAGATAATGCAATAAAGGAAATGCGTGATACAGTGCCATCCTCATAAAATATTCAAGAATATTAAAAATAATCGCTCTTTTTTGTAGATCGATAATTAGCATCTTTACCTCGCGCAAGTGATAATCGTCTGACTTGGCAAGGATATACTGTGTGATACCCTAACCAAGCCAGAGGTCAAGTAGAAAACTTGATGGTGCCACCGAAGAGCAACCCCACTTAGCACAAAGGAACAAGCAAACTACACTTGATAACATTGGACCCTTGCAAACAATAATGAACCCTCTAGAGATAATGCATATTGGCACAGAAAAAGAATAGGGGGGGGGAAACATTGCATTTTACATTACATATTAAGTTGTGAAACATTAAAAATCCATCAAATACATTAAATGAGTGTTAACTTTTTACGTTAAGAGAGAGCTAAAGGCAGAAGCTTTGACAAAATGTCCCTAATAGAAGATTTAATGACTGAAATTTTGATGAGTTCTTGGCCATCTGAATCTGTGTTCTCGGCATAGTGCACAGGCTTTGGTCACGTGATTTATTTATCCTTCTGCGGTGCCACACTGACAAGAAAGACTTTGATGTATAGAAAATACACCATGCCCAATGTATACTTGTTTAAGACAAAAATCATCCTCAAATCGGTTAACAGAAACGTTATTAAAATGTCGATGGGATGTTCTCCCCTTCAAGGAATTATTCCATTACATCTGCCAATCCTTAAAATATTAGTTTTTTAGTCTCGCTTCTGAGTTGGATTTTGGACTCACGGAAAGATATTTCTTAGGTTTCTAAGTTAAAGCTTCCGTGGCTAATATATCTGCTTTCTCATTTCCAATATACCCATGAAGAGCTCTGATCCAGATCATTTATGATAAGGACAGGAAAAATAAGTTGGCTTTCAAATAGTACTAAATGAGACGGATTCTAAATTTAAATATATTATCTTTCCAAGGCAGAATTTTGATGGATTTCCTAATAAATCCCTCTACTCGATTATAGGTGCACCCATCATTATTCCAGAAAATGATTTTTTTTTAATTTAAAGCGAGAGTTTTAGGGCAGTTCAGTCAACTGTATTTGGAAATTCAGAAATACGATTCGAGAAATATTATTTAAACATGCTTTAAAAATATTCCTGATTGCGGCTAAAATTGTTCCATTATCTCATGCAGATTGTTCGATAATAATCGATACTGAGATCAGAGGGGTTAAACAACGTAGTAAAAAAACAAGCAATACTTTCCCTCACCAAGTTCTCCAATAATTTTTGACTACGTGAGCACATATTCTTTGGAAAATTCCAGGATCAATTGTAAAATTTGGATATTAGTTATAGTTTCATCTCACACGAAAAAATTTCATTACAAGAAAAATTATCTATATATTAAACTACGAATTTTTTTACTTATTTTAAGCATTAAATTATGAAATATTTTCTACTGTTACCGACATTATACAGTTTTAAAAAGTACTGTAAAACATAGGAAAAATACATTACAGGCTCTTTGTGTCAAAAATAAAATCAATGTGATCGGTATTAATGTGCGAGTTAAAATGGTAAAATAAAGAAATCGGCACATAAATAAATGGGCGATGCAACTGACCATTGATGGGCAAGCAAGGTGACTTCGGACTACAGGAAAGACTCATGAGCACCATGGCTGCCATACAATCGTCCATGACGCCGTCGTCCGCACTTGACCGTCGCTTGCGTCCACTGAAAAAAAAATAATAAAATAAGTACACACATTTTTTCCCAATTATTCATTATTTTTTCTTTTAAAAAACACATAATTCAACCTAAAATTAATTGATTCTACAAACTTAATTCGTTAACGATAGTTTCTAAAAAGTACATATTTAATCTCTAAATATTAAAAATTGTTTAAGCAAAATAATTTATTTAAACCCCACCCGTTTAACCAAAGTTTAAAAGTAAAAATTTACCACGAATTAAAATCGGGCTGGTGTCAATCATCGCTTATTTATAAAAAGCATGAGAATCTATTAAACTAAATCATTTTAAATTCACTTCTTTAACACTTTTGTAATTAGATACAAACAATGACATAAAAATTCCAGGTCCTCAAAAAATAAAACAACAGAATTATAAAAATTATTTTACCTACCGTAGAGTAAAAAATCTTTACCAATTTTGCTGTTTTCGGAAAGAAGTATGCTTTTTGCTAGAAATTTTTCTTCCCCCGCTCATTTTGCCGGTTGGAACAACCACTGACAACTGAAAACGAGAGTTTATCCCTCAACATGGTTTTTTTTATCGAAATACGTTAAATGCTATCGTATTTTGAGTGGGAGTCGACTGTGTACACAGATTCACTTGCAAGCCGAAAAATTTTATAGTTAAGACGATTAAATTTTTCACGATTAAGATAGAACGCCTGCTTCTGCAACTGAGAAATGCTAATTTGTCCCATCAAAGTAAGTTCACAGAATTTATTACAGTATTTCTAAACTTGCATTATCCCATGATTTTCATTAAAAAGAAGAGACAGGGAGAGAGAGAAAGAAAAGCTGAAACACCCCTCCCCCCTCACGATTTGTATACATATACAATATAGTTGTTCCAAATTAAATTCCTTTGTACAGTAAATAAAATCTCGCATGCTTTTGAATCTCTTTCTTTTGACTGACTGTGTTTTATAATTTTAGATTCAATTTATAATTTTAGATTCAAACCTACACAACAAATTTTATTTATCTAGCTCACTGTGCGCAACCGATTTTTTAAAAATGATTTTCATATTTTCTACCCGTGGTGTAAAAATGTTTATTCCATACTTTATGATTAAATCGCCGAACTCTAATTGATGATATTAACCTATATTTCAGCGCAAATATTCCAACTTATTATAGTAATCTCATAAAAAAAAGCCATTTATCTAAATTTAGTTTAAAGAATCTTATACAGCTAAAGCCCTAATACCCATTCATTTAAAGCTTCTTCTCTCACCACCCTATCATTTCTTCCAAAACCATTGCCACCGCCAACAAAAGCATGCTACAAAAAACAAGCACGAAGAGAATGTTTCAACAATCGCGTGGAATTAGGTTTCATCCAAGCATTAGTCGAGGAAGATAAGCGCATGAAAGCAGCGAAGCTTAAAAAAAGTAGTGATAAAAAGAAATGAACATAGAGAAAACCGGGAGAAGAGCACTGCACCCAGAAATCCGCAAAGGATGCAAAAAAGGAACCCGAAGAAGTACTTGTACCCGGAAGAACTGCTAAAGGCATTTTTCCGACCTCATGCATCTACCCCTTTGGGCACTCGTTGCCCTACATAAGAATCTTTCCGCGTTCAGTGCGGCACAGCAGGCAAAAATTCCGAAGGATTAATTTAGAGAGCAAAATAGCACACCATAAACCCACAGTGGAGTTAACTCGAGTTACGCCTTAAGAAAGTGAGTACAAAGCTGTCTGCATTTGCACTCATTTAGCAAGGTGAGTTGAGGGAAAAAAAAAATACTCTAATACTCCATTCATAAAATATATGCAAATCGAAAACGGGTGTGCCAGGAGAAAATTTCAATCAGTCGCAATCATGTCGCTTTTTGTTGGCTTCAAGAACTATCGAAATAAATTTTAACGATTCTTCCTGAGAATTGCCTTAGTTTATTTATATTAACTTTCCGCATTAGTGCACGGTGAGAAGTGTTTTGCGATGGAATTGGCGTCATATGACCCTTCTCCATAGTTCCTCACCACTCCAGTCAGAACTTAACATCAGGTTTAATGGACACCATGTTCACATACATGAACTCGTGTATGTGAACAAGGCAGATTTCAAATCAGGAGCCCTCTAATCCCACATCTATAACCTTATCATGCCACCACGATCTATGTGCTAGCTATTGGACAAATATGCCATCCGAGTTCTTTATCCTTGTAGCGTTCCATTAGCTTGATGATTGACGTCCGGGACATCTGTAAACCTTTGTTACTACGCTATTAGTAACTGTCAGTGATAATAATACCGATAATAAAGCATCTTCAAAACGAATAGTGCTATTCCCACATCGAAATTAAAATCATCATTGGCGCCATTTAAGTTTTCCCAATTTATATAAGAAAACAACGTCAGAATAATAACTTTCAAATTGCGAGTCTGAAGAAATCTCTATTTCAAACATCCTTTTTCATTTCATTCAATTTTGACAAAGAAAAGAACATTTCTTTTATTTCAGGATATTCTCAAATAAGATCTCTCTTTCTCTTTCATTGCCAGTGGGGACACAATAATTGGTTCGCTTCAAAAGCAACAAATATTCTCGTTGCACGTAAGGTGATCAAAAGAAGAGGAAAGTAAAATCTTCTGCCGGATAAGAGGAGTGTCAGATTAAATTTAGTAAAGAAATGAAATTCTAATAATTAGTGGTACAAGATTTGTAATAGTTTCACGAAGAGGAAAAGTGTTTATTTTTGCAGCATTTGTACACTCAGAATAAAATTAAATGAATGAAATGAACATAAGAAAGAACATCCATCTGCACAATCACTGGGATTATTCAGTATAATATTACAAATGTGGACCCATTCACTTCAAAAGATGTTTCACAACACATTCCTCTGTACACTGTCCACGTTGTTTGGACATCCGCAGGATTCTCAGACCTTCAGTTAGCTACTGGACCCTCAAGCCCATTTCGATCGTCAGTCTTGCAAGTAAATAATACTGAAAAATGGGCAAGCAGGTCACGAGAAAAGTTTCGATCTTGATACTCCATTCGAGATTGAAATTCGGCACGCGGAGCAGCCCTTTCAACACCGACAGCATGCCCCCAATAAACAGACGATAAGCGGACCATTAGCAAAGCAAACAGTGAGGGAAGATAAGGTTCGAAGGCTGTGGTGACATTGGGGGAGTGGGTCAGTGGGGCGACTCTTTCCGGTGGTCACGCCTGCCCTCTCCCTCTGCTCAAAAGTGACATTTACAGAAACACGTATACAGGGAGATCACAGCAATAAAAATATTTAAAAAATGCAATGATCGAAGTATAAATGAATGTTTCACAAACACAAAGGGACCGAAAAGTTATTGATGACGGCATCCCCACATAATATTTATGCATAAATAAAATGCAAGATGCGTTAGTGAAATCGAAAAAGTTAAAATAACACAATATAAAAAAAGCAATGACCTTAAAATGATTAATAAGCGAAAATATTTATTTCGAGCTTTTACCAAATAACTAAAAATGATTTCAAAATTACTTTCAGAATTCGAAAAATTCAACATCATCATTAAAATATACTCATCTCCTCTAAGTCCTATCGAAAAACTGCCTCATTACATCTACCTGCGTCTATAATGGGTCTAAAAACCTTAAACGTTCCGCAAAAAAAATAACAGCGAAATGTATCTAATAAAAATTATTAGAATTTTTAATTCATTCCTTTCTTTTATAACAACTCATCTAGTGATTCATAACAAAAATAGCAAGAATGTATTTTTCTATTCTCAAACATTTTGCCCTTAACTCATATTCATTCGCATCGGTCATTAAAAGGCATTTTTTTTTTTTTTGATACTCTTTAGGAAAGATCTGTTCGGTTATTTGGAAAATGTCTTCAGCACACGAGTGAATAGAGAAAAAACAGGAGGTACAGTGTTTTGCCGTAGTCTAAATAGAGGCGCCACGAAAGCCTTACAGCGTGGATGGCCGTCCGTGTCAGATGCAGCATAAAACGCGGAAGAGTGTAAACACGGAATAAAAAGGCAGGAATAAAGTTGCTAATAAAAGACTGCGGATAGATTTTTCGTGAAGTTTGTGAAGTCGTAAAACCGCAGAGTGAGACGAACCATTGCGTCGTCTTTCCATTGGAAAGGTTTTATATATTCTGCAGTTTTTTTTTTTCTTCATTTCATTTGAGTTTATGGATAGTTGGGAGGAGGGGGATGCAAAGGAAGAATCACAAGCAAACGATTATAAAATTGAACTAACGTAAATGCATCGGAAATCCAGATTTAAACTAAACTGAATTGACTCTGCGATGGCAAGTTTTTCTGGTACGAGTTTCTGTTTGAATGAAATGCTTTACTAAAATCATTTCATCATCATTAAAAAAAAAAAAATCTTTTTCAGGAATTTATAGAATTTTAAACTCTAGCAAACGAACTTTCGCATAAACTGGATGTGATCCTTCCTATACTAATTTCGAATTCAGACATTTTTTCTTACTTAAATGGGGAAAGCGAAGATACATTGTTTTTTTTAAACTCCGTAATAAAAATAAATATATAAATATAAAAAATATTAAAATAAAACAATGTAATAATGTTTGCTCACTGCATTTGGATATTTGATGGAAGGGGTATACCATTCTTAAAATAGTATCCTTATAATGCAAACGACAGAAATTCTCGGGTTCGGTACTCGATATCAACAAAGATGCAAAATACGTGGTGGCTGTGTGTCTGTTAACCCTTTGACGTACGGACGAGACGATACAACCTATGCGAGTCAAATATTGTTATTTCAGTCTCTACAAGAACTAAAGAACATCTGTGCGTCCACGGAATTTTAAAAAAAAATAATATTTGTTTGTACTTAATTACAGAATTCAATATCATAGTTCCTCCATTCGGTAAACGACTAAAGATGTATCATTGCAGTTTAAGGGAAGAGATTTCAGAATAATCATTTGGCCGGCTGTCCTTACACCCAGTTGGTTCAAAACATCTTCAAAAGATGGATATTAATATTAGGCAATCAAATTACACAGTTTGTATTCAATTCAATCTATCCTAATTTCTCTGTATTTAATTCCACATATGTATTGTGCATTAGCTTGTCTTAGTATCTATCTATAGTACTTAGATACAGCACTGAGTTACGGCGATAAAAAAAAATGCTGTAAAAAGAATGATAACTCTTTCACTGAGAAATGTCAATCTACCCAACAAGCTGTGTCAATGGGTGAAGTAATTGACAGCGCTTCACGGAATCCACATCGACCCGCACGACAGCAGTTTCTACAGTGTAGTTATAGATTTTGACACGCAGTTTGGAGGATATAAAAGGATTATTTCGATCACAATGGAGCACTCGCGTGGCTTTCACCAATAAATAGTCACGTGGTGACTGTCAGTACAATTAAAAAATGCATTACCAAGGACACCTGCAAGAGAAGCATGACAAAAAACATTCTACACGGGGTGAATGTTCGGAAGATATGAATATCTACCGATTTTTAAGCACTTCACTACGACAGATATTTGCACACTAGTATAAGTAATAATATTCTATAACCATTAGAGAATGATTTACTTTTCATTATTAATTTGGCTATTAAGCTTATTAATTCATTACATCTTTATCTGATCTTTATAAATTCGAATATTTAGCGTGTCTCCTCGAAATTTTTTTCGGCTTTCAAAATAGTTATGAGAGCAAAATGCGGATTTTATGAACATCATTTCACAAATTATCACAGGCCGCCGTCACTTTTTTCAAGAAATAATGAGAATCTTCAAACACCGAGCCACGCAATACCGCTAACCAGCAAAATCACTTCTTGCAAAAATCACTTAATAATATTTTGATAATTATTTAATAAAAAGTAACTAAAATAAAAAAAAATTCTTTGCTGACCTAAGTAGGAATTGAATTAAAAAAAATTTTATATACTACTTGTTTACTACTCTAAATATTTCTGATTTTAGACTATCTCGAAAGGGTAAAGAGACACGACGATTCTTCACTTTTTCTTTCGTAAAAAAAGGAAAAAAATAAAAAAAGAGAGAGGGAGAGAGAGAGGGAGAAGGATTAGGAAATTACTTAATTGTTTGTTGGGAAATTTATGCGCGAGCGGCCGACAGTGAGCCAAGCGCAGGAAATCAGATCGCTGACAAAACAAGATAAACGCAATAAACCACTCTTTGCATAAGCAGACTGCTCCGAGTAAAGTTGCGACACATCCTCCTCGACAAATTGTTTGGCGTAAACAAGCCGGCCGGCGAGGAGGGCTCTTTTTATTTTGCTCGATTTGATAGACTTCAGAGCACGCATTGACGCGTCAAATTTAGAATTATGTCAGAGCTACAAGTGTAGCCTGGAACGTTTCCAAAGCTAGATCGCATTTTGGAACACTTTAATCAACCCTTTTACCTTAAGGTTCTCAAACAGGCAAACGAAAAATAATGATTTGTTACTGCGCACGAGACAGATAAGCTAGAAGTGGTGTCGGTTTATTTAGAATATTTATCTCAGAAGAATTGGGGTTGAAAGATGAGAGACACCGGTGAATTTTACAATTTGAAGATTAGAGCCCGTTTTCCTGCTTCAGCAATGTATTTCAAAACAAATAACAAATTATCTCATTTTTTTTCCATCACAGTTTTGGAAAGCAAATAAACTATGAACAAGAATTTCTTCAAAAATGCAGTTTGTGACTAAAAAATCATTGAAATGAAGGGGGGGGGGATCCATAGAATCCTAAGAATTTTAAGTTTCCGTTCAGTCACAGTGAAAGACTTAAATTACAAATTTAAAAAATGTAATAATATAGATGTTTTTAATACTATCTACCAAGCACAAAGCGGGAAATACAGAAGAAAATAAGAAATGACTCTGTCGAACACATTACGAAGCAAAATTTTACAGTCGGTAATTTATCTGTGTGAAAGAATTTAAGACAAGGGTGGGCATTAAGTCGATCGCGATCGACCGGTGAATCACCAAGCCATCTTGGGATGATCGCCTTTACTAAGATCCAAGACGCGCATACTAAAAGAAACGTATTTCTGGAACACCGATATAATATAAATCATATATTCTCTTTATCTCTTGAAGGAAATGAAGTTTTTCTCCTTCAGAATAACAAAATTTTTAAAGGCACGTAGTTCAGAAACTAAGAATAACTTTTTGAATCGAAGTGAAGTATACTAATTTAAAAAAAAGTTGCATATGCTTTAACGTCGTTCTTGGGGTCAATTTACTTGTAAGAACCTGCATTTTCAACGATGAGTATAATTAAGACAACATATCGTTCCCGTCTCACAGATGACCACTTAGAATCCAGCGCAAGATTAGCAGGTAGTAATTATATACCGAGATATTCAAGATTGGTGGACAGTATGCAGACAAAGTCATCTAATAACTATAACTACGAGAACTAATTTTGGATAAAAATGATTTATTTTCTAATGCATTTTAAATTGTTTGATATTAAATACATCATTTGATATTATTATATTTGTGGCTATTGCCATGTTTGTATCTTGCCATTATTATTATATTTGTAGTTATGTAGGTAAATACATAATCCGTATTTATTATTAAGTTAGAATAAATATTGTAGAACTTATTTTAGCTCACCGCACCTACACCCATCACTGTGGGGGGGGGGGGGCACCGCGTCATCTTGAAAAAATTAGAAATAGCCCGTATCCTGGAAAAGATTGACCACCCCTGATTTAAGAGATAAAAGAAACGAGGAGGAAGGGGGTGTCGGAGGAAAAAGCCTGTATCATAAAGGAATAAAAACAAATATTTTCAAAAAAAAATCGAAAAGAACCACGCCAGATCAGGAAATAAACAAAAAAAAAAAATCATGTTACCAAGAACTAAAAAGGGGAGGGGGAGATAAATATGATGAATTGCTAACGAAATTTTAAATATATGACTACCAAAAGAAGGAGATAAAATTCATAAAAGCTGTTATTTCACCGAGTTCATGGCATTAAAGAATACTCAAAGTTGTCATTACATCAGAACCTAGTTTTCTAGCTTAAAAACAAACAAACAAACAAAAAAAACCCTTTTCCTATGAGTTATTTTCTTTGTCAAGAATAATTCATCCCAGATATTCCTTCCATACTATTCTGCATTCATAACTGACAATTCACACGAAAAATATTTTAATAACACGTTAAAAAATTAACGAACAACAATTTGTTTTCATTCTTCCCAGCTGAATGCATTTCTTCCGGTAGGAATGCGGCGAGCGGTGAAGGAAAAACGGTGAGCGTCACCCCTTTCTCCGACCCAGAATGCGCCCCTATCTGGGTCGAGTTCCCTTTAGAACGCCTCACCTAATCACACCATCACGTTCACCCTCGATCCGGACTCTCTCTCTCGAGTACAGAAATTATCGCTTTTAAATGAAGAATATATTTAAATAGCTCTAGCCTTATTTCGCCTTTACTCAGAAAGAGAAACGAAATATTGTACATGAAGATGATTTTTGCTAACCCAGCAGTAATATTTAACATCTATTCTTTCAAGTATGTAAATTACGCCTAGATTTTAAGTTTAGATTTTATATTTTCAATAATAATAATAACAATAATAATAATTAATCACAAATTTCTTTTTATTATTTTTTTTTCTGAAAGGTCCCAAATTTCAAATATATTTAAATAATTAAAAAAAAAGATACTAAGGCAAAGAAGGAAACCAAAAAGTTAACTCTCTAAAAAACAGGTTTTGATTACGTCGAAATTTAAGTTTCGCTTTTAGTTTTTATAATCACAAAAACATTAACTCATCAGACTTTCTTAGACCTATAGTTTCAATATTTCCGAAGGAGGGTGCCAGCTCAGGTGTCGTCCTCCTCATCTGGTTCAAAATTATGACGTCCGTCCCAAAAATAGTCCTAGTTTTGCTTTAAAATGGGACGTTAATATAAATAAACCAAATCAATATTTCCAGATTATTAATAATTCAGCATTATAGGTAATTAATGAGATAAATATTAAAAGATTTTATGAATAATTAGTAAAAGATTATAAAACGGAAACTGTTAATTCGATAACAAATCCCATTTTAAGGTTGTTTATGTTGCTCGGCTAGCAATTATTTTTTAATTTTGTGTATTTCATATGCATTATATTTTGCAACAAGAAGTTAGCTAATTATGAATTTTTGAGACGCAATAAATTAATTACGTTCAACTAAAGATATTTAAAAATTATTATATGAAAAATATATTTTTATAGAATTTTAATTCATGCAAAATATTTCTTTATCAGTAATGATAATATTGTCATTTCAAAACATAGTGTAGTTTTTGCGAAATTGTAATTAATCTTAATAATGACGTTCTTTTAAAATCAATACAGCTAATAAATTTTAAAGAAAACGAAGTATTAAGATCGTTACTTTAATCCCTCAAATCCTAAAGATTTGTGGAATTGAGAAATCAGTTTTGGCGTCATCTTTCACCAACAATCATAAACAGTTCACGCATGAATATAATATACCATATTTTATTTCAATGATTCTCTTTTATTATAAATAAAGAACAATTACACAACTAAAAAACACATCACAGAAATATACATTCGTGGAACAAAACAAGCGACTTTTTTGGAACACTCATCCGCTGACGAGAGAATTTCAAAACAGTTGCCACTAAGCGTTACAAAATACTTCTCTGCTTAACATAATAACAAGACATGTGGCAACGCGACCTCAGCGGTGGAAAATGATTGGAGAAACAGATCGTTTACATGATTCAAGATAAACAGAAAGAAAAAAAAAAAAAAAAAAACTTAAGTGAGGTGGTTTTACAAAAGAAAATTATTTTGATCTTTGTCTTTTTGAGAATAAGATGTTGTTTATTAATACAAAAGATCTTATTCAAATCAGCGAATCATTCGTGAAGGTAGTGCGAATTCATAATGCTGCACTATTGCATAATTGATACTGTTAGAAAGACAATGATGTAGCAAGCGTTCGGTAAACAGGGTTTTGACCTTCTTGCCTGCTAGCCTTGCCGAGATGAGGTTTGGCAATTTTAACGAACGACCTCGAGTTGTTAACCTTAAGCCTCGCTGGTGGAGAAGGGTTAAGGACACCAGAATGTCATCCATCCAGCAGCAGAAAGAGAACAGCAGTCATAAATAATTGGTCAGGAAGGAAAAATCGGTTTTAACAACACGCTACTGAATAACACACTTGCTGCAATGCACAAAGGAAAAGGGTGACAGAATTGTTTCTCATTTTCCTGAGAGATCAAGAATATTAGTTTCGTTCACGGGGCAAACAAAATCGATTTCAATTGTTCAAATGACTGACTTGGAAATGAAGATTAAAATTGCCTAAAATATTACCAGTATGTTGGCTAGATTAGAAACGAAAATGAATACATTTTTTTCCAGAAAATTTATTTACAAAAAAAATAAAAATAAAAGCAGTTGACGTTTAAGTAATACGGGTCAAATGAGCCGCACCCATGTAACTTTGAATGAAGCGGCACAGCATGAAGGGGCATCACATCGTAAGACTATCAGCAGTTAGATGACATGAGTAGGTACGTTTCTCATGTTCTCTGAGAAACGCACGCCTCTTATATCATTGGAACTGATTCACCACGAATGAGTCATATCTAAGCATATTTTTAAAAAGTAGTTTTCCGGTTAGTTTAATCAGACAAAATTTCTTCTCCAGTTATGTTTGCCGAGAGAGATGCAGTATTATGAAAAAGTAGGTAGCATTGAAACGCACATCACATACAAAGCATTACAGCTGTGCTTTACTTTACATTTTTTCATTAGAGATCCATTTTTGAAAAGGGGAAAAAAAATCTCGAATTCATGATCAGAAAATAAATAAGAAATGAGAGTATTTATTAATAGTTAATAAACAGGGAGAAATTTAACCTTTACTTGTTTTCAAAAAATTTCGATGAAACATTTAAATCAAGGTTTTCTTGACATCTTCCACTAAACAAAACTAATTGAATAGGGCGGAAAAATTGCAGCGTCAAAAGTTATGATGATCTTAATATAGCTTTAAGAAATCGCATTTGGAGTTACAACCCTAACTCAATTGAGATTTTAAAAAAGAACTTTTTGAAAAAAGAACACTGATTATATTTTAAAGTCACACTGATTATATTTTAAAGTCGAAGTACAAGTAAGTATGTTTTAAAATTCGAAGCCATTTTAAAACAAGTTTTTTTAAAAATATTATATTTAGTGCTTATCTACAATAAATGTTATAGAAATAAAATGCAAAATAATAACAATTTTTTTAAATATTATATTTAGTACTTATCTATAATAAATGTTATAGAAAAGGAATGCAAAGTTATAAGCAAAGAGATCTGGATCAAAGTTTTGCTCTTAGATAAGTCCAGAAGAATGTGGGCTCATAAAATGGAACAAATTAAAATTTCTACAAAATATTTATTTAGCTTGAAATCCAAGGCTGGATTTTCAACAATATCAAGGCAATAAGTCATGTACAATTTCTTTCTACTGGCCACTTTTACTATCTTCATTTAAGAATGATAAAATGGTTTTTTTTACTATCAAATAATTAACACTTTTTATATAGTTTTTTAACACTTTCTCTTCTTTCTTTCCACCTGCAGTGAATGAGCCAAGAAAAATTCACTTGAATATAAAATCGCCAATAAAAACAAATTTCAGGCTCAGCCCAAACTGATATGATTTGCTCAAGCTTACTTTATTTACTTTTTATGAAACATATATATAACGGTTACATGAAATATATATATATAACCAAAACATGAAATATATATATAACGGTTTATTTTTATTTATCAAAATAAACACAGCCTTCAACATTGAAATTCTCGAAAGGTCTTCGATATAATTCCTGATCGTAATGCGGTAAAAATGCAAGACATTTAGAGAGACTGGTGATAAGAAAGTGTTGGACGGGAGTGAGAAAAAATTGTTTGCAGTTGCGGAATAATAGTTGAAAACTTTTGCTGCAGACAGAATCAAAAGTGATAAGACAACACCGACGCGTGACAATTTTGTACGCTTAAATCGTGTTGTATTTACTCCATACACAACCGTAGTTCGTTTTTTTTATTCGCCGTTCCCCGGTTTTTTTCCTCGGCCAAGTCTAAACAGAAGCAGTGTCGGCTGGATTCCCAGATTACACAGAAAGGTGTTGCGCAAAATGTCTACAGTAATGTAATCATCTTGATTGTGCTCGCCATCCATTATCGGAGAAACTGAAATTCAGCAGAATCGAGCAGGATTGTCTCTTTTCATGATCTGAACAGATTTCTGCTCAAATATATATATATATATATAAACAATTGTTATCCGAAACAATTTTTATTTTTATTCGAAAGAATGTACGAATAGTAAAATGAAAAAAAAAAAAAAAAAACATTACAGTACACTCCCGCGTATTCGGCTTCTGTACTATCCGACCTAGTTTTATTTCATCCTAAGTCAGCTAATAAAGATTTTTTAAAAACCTAAAAACTGAGTTTTAATTCTTATCTTAGGGTTTCTTTTTCATATCTGTGCAATCATTTATCAGTGAAAAATAAAATCAACTCGAGCCAATTTTCTTAAGAAGTAGGCCTACGATTTACGTCAAAGTTTTGTTTGTATTTCTGGCATTTAAGTTGGGCATTACAAAATTTACGTTAAAATGTGTGCAATTTATATCTTTTAATTTACTTTTTCTCTAATGAAACGTGCAGTGCAGTATATAAACTAAAAGTACAGAATCTTCTATTTTAACTCGACACGTTACCGGCAACTGCTTCTATGATTCACCGGCCGCGTTCAGATAAATGGGGGGCTTAGTATTCAATAAGAAGTGGAGAAAATCGTATTATATTTGTGAATTTTGGTATAAAAACTTTGCCTTCTGGTATTGAAGTTTTGAAAAATGAGTTCCAAATGAGATGAATCCACAGAAATGAGTTCGGCTATTTTGTTATTCGGCAAGTCCTTCCGCCACATTAGGCCGGATAGTTGGGAGTGTACTGTATTAGTGGAAAAAAAATAAAGCAAACCTTCTAAATTCTTTGTAATCATTTCAACATTGCATAATAATGCACAGACTTTTCAATTACATTCTACTTCAATTCAGTTTTAAGTTCCGTGTTACAACTTTCTTCAAATAATTTGACGATTTTCTTTTAAATTTCATTTCACTTAGTTAATTGAAAAAAGATCTAAATCAATACTGAAATTTCTTTATTATTTCAATCTACAATGAGCAGCGAAAACAGTAGTTTCCATTTTCTTGTGCTTAAGTTTGTTTTACAGAATTATATAAATTGTTAATTTCATTGCATAAGTTTTCATACTAAAATATGGACATTTATTTTGATATTTATAAGAACCTATTTCTGTGGCTTATCGTGTTAACTTGCATCGGTACCTTTATTTGATCATCATCTTTTGTACAGACATTCTTAAAAAATATTTTTTTTTTAA
>JAPMOR010119380.1:9853-28510 GCA_026543865.1 Argiope aurantia | reverse complement strand
GTTTTGAAATAATATTTCATAATTAGTTCATTTTTGATTATAAAACTATATTTTATATAAAGTTCATTCCATTATTTAATTTTATTAGATTTTCACTTCAATATGCATGATTCATTTCAGAATTGTAACGATTTCATAATATTTCGAGCTGAATTTTATTTACCTTTATTTCTAAATCTTTTCAATCGCATGGTTATTATAAAACACTTTCGCAAATCTATTTTGGAAGGATTAAAGTGTCTCGATTATAGATTTAAAGAAATGAGAAAAAAAAATGTATACTTTTGGCACTCACTTTTCAAATCGATTCATTCCATAGAACAGAAAATGGTGAATGATAATATAATATAGTTCTTTAAAAAATTTCATTCAAAATACAAATTCAAATAAACCTTGCAGAATGTATTATGTCAGATGGAGTTTTTATTTGACAGAATGTAAGATGTATAAAATAAACTCTTGTTAGAAGAATCGTTGTTATTATTGACATTTTGACGTGACAGAATGAGTTTTATTTGACGGCTTTTTTTTGATGAGAAACTTTATTATCTTGCATTTTTATTGAAGATTTCACGATGATTATTATTGTTAATTTGCTGAAGTTAATTTTCCAGCAGCTAAAATTATGTCTTTTTTGCCAACACTATTTTATTTAAATTTTGAGTCGATCATAGATTTTTATAATATCATGTTTTATTGTAGGAATGCATTTCAGTCGATTTATCATATCTTTCCTCTTTGCTTATGTCGCAGTTCTATTTGAAGGATAATATCCTAAAGGTAGAACTGTAAAAAGTTGATCTACTTTTTTCATACTGGTTTACTTGTTACAGATTTTCTAATATCTGGGGGTTTGACCTTCCTCATTTGATCCAGCTTATTTTCAGTCCCTTTACTACAACCTCAGAAAATTTTACTCCCCTTCTCAAGTTAGATTTTTCTAATGGATTTGAATGAGAAAAAATCCCGATGAGCCATTCGAACAAGATTAAATGGTGCTTTTTTTCAGGTATTAAATATATCGTAAAAATAATCAGAAAAGAAAATATTTTGAATTCTTTCCGCATGTGATACGATAGTGGCGAAATGTGTGTGGTGATAATAATAATAGCATTATTTCGGTGCTGAGCCAATTGGAATTCAATGCATTGTAGTGAATGCCTGTCATAAATCCTATATGTATCTATCATAAATCATATTAAATATCTGTAAACTACAGGCTCAGCCGAAGCTATGTTTGAGTTCATTGACGCGCCGCTCATCCGGGTATTGACGCACGAAAAAAGCTATTTTCCCCTTCCCTTCGGAACCTCTCGCACGCTGCTCGGTGAAGTTCGTAGAAAAAATCATAAGTTTAATTGGTTTTATTAGAATGTAAATAAAATTATTTTTCTAAAACGTCCTAATAATTGGAGTCAACAATAAATACACGCAGCTCTAATGACGACAGCATGCTGCAGTACTATATAAGCTGAATCAGTTTCACATATTTTTATTTCATATTAAATTAATATTACCTATGGTCATATGAATTTCATATCAAATCAGTGGCGAAACACGATCTAATGTAAAATATGTAATGTATCTATTTGCCAATTTCAAATTTGTATGAAAGTTCGCGATGTGTCACCAAGAGTCGTCTGTTCCCTTTACATTCAATTTCAGAAATATTGAAAAATAAAATTTAGATAGAGTCCTCAAATTCAGCCAATTTTTGAAGTTAATTAACTTTTTAAGCGTTTTTTCTCCACTTTTTAAGCGTAGCAAACCCCGGCAAAATGCTTTGCTATTATTATGCAATTATAATTTAAAATAGAGCATTTTTTAGTTTGATAACATTTATTTTATTAAAATTTATCAAAATGACTATTTTAATGTCAGTGATATGATCACCCTAAGAAAATAAAATTAATTGAATTATAAACTAAGTTGAAATAATTATAATTATAACTAATCTAAAATAATTAATAATTTAATTTATAAAATAATAATAAGTATCGGTAATAAAAATTAATTTAGCCATTTCAGTCAAATTTTATAAATTATACCTTATCAGAACAAAAATATAATTAAAAAATTGTCTGCGGTTACATAAACGACGCACAGTGCTGTCGGAGTGTGCGGGTTTATTGGCTGCATTTCAAAGTGGCGAACTCATTCCAATTGTTCAGGCTGAAGATTGTGTCAGTTTCATTTTGAAAAATTTCTTGAATTGGTAAGGAAGTGGGTAAACAATTATTAATGAAACATCAAGAAATCATGAATATTCATATGAAATAACATTTTTCGAAATCGGTTCAGTGGTTAGGGCTGGTGAACTCTATCGCAGGTTTTCTCAGTAAAGAATGCGCAATGAAATTTTGTCTTTCTATTTCCTTCAAAAACGGAGAGTGGTGACGACATTTGATGACATATCTAGGGATTATGACATTTCATATGAAACTAAGATTATCGAAATAGGTTCAGTAGTTCTGACTGGCGAATTGCAACAAAGTCCGCTTACCAGAATCACTGACCTGCCATAAAAATTTCAAATCCCCCACAGCGAATGTATTGTGATTTTTTTTTATTTCTTTCGAAAATGGAGGGTAGGAAAAGACAATTGACCCTTGATGACATACATAGAACTTATGAGCTTCATATGAAACAGGAATTAGAGGAATAGGATAAAACTCAGATAAAGGAAGAATGCTGAAAAACGTCGTTTAATACATCAATATTTCATGCGACAGAAAGCCATTAATCGCTAATCTTTCTTAGATGTGGATATCGGTTTTGTCTCTAGATGATAGACGCGTTTCTTAGATTCTTTTAACATACTATTAACAGTTGCGTCGGGCAGCAACAACATTTTCATTGATTTTCCTGCTTCCGTGGTAAGAATATTGATACAGAACTCCTCAAAAGATTCATAATGACTCAAATTTTGGGTAAGGGACTTCAACAGCAATAAAACAGGCCCCAATGGCCAACTTCTGAAGGTTTAGAAATAATTTGCTAAGTTAAAAAAAAAGGCAATAACTGTTTTAATAAAGTGAATGGACCCACATAAAACTTGTAGATTTTTCTTTGAAGATGACGATGGTGCTTTTGAAAAGACAGAGAGATTTTGAAAGTAAAGTGATAGATAATAGAAGAAATTCTACAGAAAACTGGTATTTGCAACCAAAATTTACTCTTATAGTATTTATTACTACTACTATTATTATTAAAAATATTTTTATTTTTATTTTTCTCCAATATTCCTGACTTAGAAGTATGGAATTAATTAATGAATAGAATGTCAGCTATGTTTTCACATAATCGAGCTTAAAAATTTTAGCAAATCTGATTCAAAATACTCATCCTTTAATGATAAACACACACAAAAAAATTTAACTTTATCTTGCTTGAGTAAAAATAAACTTTTGAAAAAATTGTTAAATTTAAATAATTAGGTTTTCTTTCCTTCACATTAGTTATATTTAATAAAACAGTTTTAATATACAAACATTTAAATCCACTGTTTTAGCTGTTCTGCGACCAAACTAATCGATCTAGGAATCTTCGAATTTCCTTACACTAAGCCAATCTATGACCGCCTCCAGAAAATACAACGAGTTTATCCACGTATTTTCATAGGGTGGATATGGAAATGTTCTAAATTCCTCTCAAACTGTGTTATTTGAGGATTTACTACTCTCCCAGATGTGGGTACAAAAGAATGGAATTTTTATTGATTAAAATGTTACTTATTAATCTTAGAGATCTAAAACTGGGAGATTCGTTAAAATCTAGAGTTTGAATTTTTGACAATTACAGTACCTTCTGTCTATTACATATAAGAGAAAGTAAAAAAGAGGGTTGAAGGAAAGAAAATGGCATAGACAAACAAAAATACAAATAAGTCCAGACTTTCTGTAGGATCATTTTTTAACCAGCCAACAACTATTCAATGATATTGAAGGATCGAAAGGCAAAATGTCCCGAAACAACTCAACCGGTATTGGAAGAAGCAAAAAGAAGAAATTGGAAAAGAAGCGAGTTTAGAGAGCAAGAGAAACAAAACGAATTCGGAATAAAAAAAAAATTAGAAATCCATCGAATGTATGTGTTTTTTTCTTTTTAGGAATATTTGATGTCGGTGAATGGAAGCAAAAGACCGCGGCAACAGAAGTGAAAAATGGTTTTCGGGTGGCCTTTTTTTAGTAAAAAAATAAAGTGAATCTATTCATGAGATCTAAAAAAAAAAAAAAAAAAAATCTGAACCAGGGTTTTTCAGATATTTTTTGTTCTTTAGTTGAAATATAAAGCTCGCTAATTAACATATGCCAGTTCTCTTTTTCTTCCTTTTTATTTCCGTGTGTTGTCATTCCACAAAAAATATTGTAACTAGATAAAGGAGGACTGAATGCATAAAACATGCAAATAATTCGATCATTCTACCGTCTCTTGATTTTTTCTCAATATATGAGAGTGACATCTTTTGATAAACAACTTCAGGAGAAAGACCCATCTAAATTTTCTAAATATCATTGAATAGTTTTCAAAGCTACAGGATATTTGGCGATCGTTGAGTCTTCCGACTCAGGAAATCTGTCAAGTTTAAAATAATAAATAACACTTTGTTTGGCTCGGCGCATCTCATATTATACAAATCGATCTTTCTGCCCCCTTTTTTTAAAAAAAATTATTTATATAATATTAATCTATGTCCTAATGTTTATCCACAAGATTTCTTAAATTCTAAATAATTTTCGAAAATGTTAATAAAAATTGTTACATTCAGTGTAGACATGTTAATGAGCATAAAATTAGGAAAATATTCATTGAATCCCTTTTTGACAGCTACTGACAATTTCTGAAGGAAATTCACTCATCACTTGGTATTCTTTTAGCAATAAAACTATGCAAATGTAAGTGAGAAATGAAGGGAATTCATTTACAACAGTAGGTGTGTCCATGCAAGAGATCGGATTGGTAAATGAAGTAGAAATTTCCTTTATCTTCACTCCTCGAATGTCTGTGATTATCGATAACCTTTTATAATTTTAATATATTAACTACTTATATCTATTAATAACTATTTCTATCTATTAATAATTTTAAGGCGCCACGCAGAAAAAAGCTAACCAGCTGACAGACCTTCCTCATCCAATTCGTTATTAACAATTGAATTAAATCTTTGAATGAATGAAAGCATTAAACCCTTATTTCATTTTTATGAATGCGAATGGAATGTCTTGAGGAGGTTTAATGAAGTGAAGGCTTCTTTTGGAAATGATACAATTTGAAACGAGTGCCGTGATTTCGATGAGGCCAGATGATGACTGAACGGATCTCTCTCTGTCTACAAACTTTCTCACTCCTTGTTAGAAGGAGGACTTTTGACCTTCGACGAATTGAGCCTACACAACGGCGAAACGGTTTTCCAGCAAATTGCCCTCTAGTCCCAGATTGTCCTCTAAGCCATAACCACCGTGTGCTGTGGCGGAGGAGAGAGATTTTCAAAATTGTCTGTATCGAAGAGTTATGCTATTTATTTTATACTAAAAAAACCCTTCATGTTTTCTGCCTTCTTGCCAATGGCAAGGAATCTTCACTAATAATAAAGATGGGCAAGGAATCTTCACTAATGTTTAATCTTCAATAATAATGAAGACGAATGGGAAATAATAATAAAAATGACTCTACAAATCAGACCATTTGCCCAAACTTGGGGAAATTGTGCACGTATATATATATATATGCTTAGCAATTCCTAACAATAATTACATTACTGCCTAAACCAGTTTTATAATTTCATCAAATATTTAATAGTTAGATTTTATTCCATTGCTGAAACGAAGGAAATGAATTCTTTTAATATCTGCGTAAGTCGAATGAAAAAATGAAGTTACAATAGCATGAAAGTTGAAAGTTAGATGAACCGGACATTTGCGTTTCTGATAGCGATGTGATATCACGGTACTCTTCTTCACCAGAAGGATTCGCGTACGCAATGAATAGATCATATGTCAGATAATTAAAGCAACACAGTGTCTTATAATTTGGCAGAATCATAGACATTGAATCATATGTAAAAGATTTATCTGAAATGAAGCTTAACCAATACTCCTGATGAACTAACTGGTCACTAAAGGCGACTAGTTGATCATATTACTTGTCTCATTACTTTATTTATCAGAATTTTGATGAATTTCTGTTGTGGATTCCCTTGAATCTGAAATACAGTTTTTAAAATTTCATCTGAACTCAAAATCGCGGCAACCTCAATAGAAGACTTTGGAACATAGTCTTTTTTATCAAAATATATTCTACCCTATTTTTGTAGAAATCCGACTATCTGTCGATATTTTCGTGCACATACGAACCCATTTTATTAAAATGACATCTAAAAAGATTTTAATCATGGTTTTAGTTCGTATACTCTACCCTTAATTACGTTTTAAATGAAATCAGTCGAAGCATTGAATGTCTCGGAACGTACCGGAGCGAACACATTATTAAGCTCTCAGAAATGTTTGCACTGTAACAATATAAATCCAGTTCATGCTTACATATATTAATGCAGCATTTAGTTCTATCTCAGGCGTGAATGTCGCAACATTCTGGAGCAAAGGAAACCGTAGAAACGCCGAATATCGCGTTTAATTCGGTTGAGAATTCTAGAATGTTTAGGTGGGAAAATGGTTAGCGTTGCTAGATAGCAAAATTCCTCCTCTTTCAATAAACGTTGCGTAACTACACATTTGTAACAGTTAGATGCTATAGCTTGTAGCAACATTTTAGAAACGCACTAAACTATTAAATTTAGATTTCTAAACATACTGTTGTAAGCAAATTAAACAATGAGTACAATTAAAAATTATTAAAATAAAACTTTGAATCTTTAAAACTCCCTTTGTTACGCCAGTTGCTGAAATAAAACTCAAACAAACTATTAAAAAGGTATGAGGGCTTATAAAGTTGGTAATTATAAGAAAAATTTAAAAATATTTTTTTTTTGTTAAAATCGAAGGAAACGGTCAAAGATTTTATTTCTCTTAATCGATAAAAATATGACGACAGGATAATTCAAAAAGTGTTTACTGTTAACTGTTTTCTTCTTCTTTTTTTTTCTTTTCATTCTTGATTTGCATCATGTATTAGTAGTGAAGGGTTCGTAAATTTTTGCGCATTTTCCGCAGCTGCGTATAATCCGAAGGTGCTACTTTTAGTCCTATCAAAACGAAAATTCAACAGATAATTCGCACCGCCGTGTAATCAGCGGATTATAAATTTTTCCGGTAGCAAATAATTAGTGACAATTTTTATGGGCGTTTTTTTAAAGCAGATAATCTTTGGAATATACGCAGGAAATGATGGTTAATCCCTTTACTTTTTAAAACTACTTGTTTATTGTTTGTAAAGTAATAGCAAATTTTGATTTCCTGATGGAAGAGGAAAATTAAGCTTAAAAATTTTTAAAATATCACTTAATGAAGTTCTAAAGTGAGGCTCACAAAAATTATTTTTCTATACGAATCAAAAACGAAAAATAGCAAAATATTTAATTTTGAGAATCAGTTGAAATGCACAAACAAGAATATATAAAATAAACTTGCTAAAATGGAAAAAATACTTGCAAAAAAACCGCAAAACTAATCGAAGAAAGGTTTTTTGATAGTATTTCCCATTCAAAACGCATTCTCTTAATTATTTTAAATCCCCTCGTTTAAACATGGAAGGAAAAAAAAACTCATAAAAAAGAGATCATTCACTTTGCTAACAAAATGGATTGAAATTCACATAAAATGAGCTTGCTGGAGATTTTATTCTTATGCAGAATATTTAAGTGCATTGAGTACTGTTGTAGAGGCTTCTTTATTTTTTGTCCAAAAATGGCAATTTCATTCATTTAACATTAAGCTCTGATGTATCACAATGCCGCACTAGAGTATTCTACTCCACTTTGTTTAAAAAATATCAGAAGCATATAAAAGTTAATTCAGGTATAGGGAAAACATTTTTTTCATTTCTTAAGTATTCTTTCCCATTCTTAATTAAGTATAGCATATCTATACTTAAAAGCAGTTATTTCACTTCAAATAACTTTTCTTTTTTGAGTCATTCGTATAAAACGATAACCATAGCAACAAAGACATAGTCTTCATTTCTACAATGGAAAATATTGATTATAAGAATTTTAATCTGCAGTTATTATATTTTAATAAAACCGTTGCTCTCAAACACTGTGCCTACGAATGATACATTATTTGAAGATGCTATTAAATTCTGGTTCTCTTCGATTTGAATTTTTTTTTTTAAATTCCTTCTGTAGTATTATTTGTGATGTTTTGTGATGTTACTTTGAGAGATGTTCCTGCACTTAAATGGATGTATTTGTTTTAATTATCCAGTTCTATTTGCTGGATTTCCATGCATTTGATTAATGGTTTCGAGATAATTAATTACTAAAATTACGTCTTTAAATTCTTGGCAAAAATAAAACTAGTCTGAAATATAATTTTTTTATCAAGTAATTTAAAGAAACTTTCTTAAGTTATTGGAAACTCAAAATCAATGCATGAATTTTTCTAATAACGTTAAAAGATTTTTAATTTTCATTAAAATTTTTTCGGATTAACCGCTTTTGAAAACTAGTACAGTTAAGTATATGTTTTGAATTAATAGAAAGAAAAAACAAAGAAAATGAATAAAAATCTATTTTTGTTGCTTTTGTATTATGTTAGTGAAATTCAGATTTTATTCCTCCCCTCTCCCTATTTACTAAGAACGTGGTGGCATGTGGGTTTCAGGTTCGGAACCCGAATAACCGTCTTACAAACGGGCCAGGTGCACGTTACATACGTCAGGACCAAACGTCCTCCCGCTGGTGTGATGCTGAAGTTTGGAAAAGGGGGCGCCAGCTCAGGTGTCGTCATCTGACCATGGTTCAAAATGACGGGGCCAGTCTCAAAATAGCCTTACTATTACTTTAACCCTTTAAAGGGCCACTTTTTTCTAGTCATATTATGTTAAAATATTTTTAGGCTTGAAATTGGAATAAGAAAAGGGATTCATTTAGCTTATTAGATAAATTTAATTTGATTAATTAATTAATTAATTTTGTTAATTAATAATTAAATGAAAAACCAAGACACATCCTTTTGTGTGAGATAAAGAATTGAAGCATCTAAGTTTCTGTCTTTCTAAAAAAATGTGTCAGAACTTATGCCAACCTACATCATTTCATACAAATATTGATAAATTTGGTGGGAAGCATATCTTCCCACGGCTTTAGAAAGTGTTAAAAAACGAAACATTAATGTAACATAACTAAAAAACTTCCCCTTTCCCCCAAAACTTAATTTATCGTCATACAAATTTGAAATAACATTCACGTTTCCTTCCCTCATAATTAAAAAAAGTGTTTTAAATTAAAAGGTGTAGAAATGATTTTTTTTAAAGAAAGATTGCTATTCTTTTACTAAAACGGCATTTGTTTATTTTTCAGTTATTTTCTTCTATTTAAATTTTTTGCTTTCGCTTCATACTAGGAATTGCCTAATATTGGAAACTAAACATAAAAGATATTTTCAAAAAATCGGCAGAACTCAGAAAAAATTCCCACGACTATAAAATTGATATAATTCAAAAAACATATTTTTGTATTTTAAAAAGGTGTAAAATCCATTTTTGTAAAGTAACATTTTTGGAAGTTGTTGCGGAAAAGCGTCAAAATTCAGCTGAATTTTTTATTAATTATCCTCCTTCTCTCAAAAAAATATCTCTCCGAATTGCGCATTTCCATTCTTTAAGATAATGATACGATCCAATTTTGGTAGATGTAGGTCAAACGATCTGGTCTACAGAGAGCCAACACCCACATACACTCGTCATATTAGTAGAGATTTATACATATTATGGATTTAAAAAAAATCACTCTTAGATTGCTTACTCTATACAGCTTAAATTAAATTAATTGATTGACTGATAACTATGTTCTGGAAATATTAAAATACATTAGTGAGCAAAATTTAAGTAGCAAGGTAAATTTTTATGATACAGCTCTGGAATAGAATGGAGCTCTTTGTGGCCTTGGGATCTTTATTAGGAAATCCCCAGTAAAAAGAGGATGCATTTGCAAGTATCTCGACCATGATGTTACAGGTAAAGTGAAGTCACACGAAATGCGCGGAGTCAATGCGAGCAGCACAGTAGAATTTTAAAAGAGAAAGGAAAGCCGTACTGCAAATAAAAGTGATATCCTACATTCCGAATCCTACAAGAAATCCTCGATACTTCTTTACATATGCTACTCATTGAAAAAGGGGAAGAAATTTGTAGTTTGATAAATATTGGCGGGGAAATTGGATTTGACAAAAGTGTTATTTCATGCACTTGAAAGGCTCTTGTAAGCACAGTATGGCTGCAAGAAAGAAGAGGACGGTCAAAGAAAGACAGTAGTTGTTGACAATTATAATGTCGTTTTGGCCTAAAAAGAAAATTCAAACAGTGGCCAACACTATTTAGTACCTGTGAGCGGTAACTTGACAACTGGTACTCCGGTATACTGTGGACAGAATACTGCAAAAAATTAAACTATTTGTAGGGTTTTCGTAATTCTACATATCATAGTCAGCGGACCGTGGGGTTACCATTTACGGTTGTGAACAAACACAAATCCTGGGCATCTCTGAGAATCTTTTTAACTTTACACACGACGTCATTTCATTTAGAAAGAGCAGGGACATATTTTCATCCCATTAACATCAGGGGAAAAGGTTATTAGGGTAGTCCTAGTATGCGTGTGTAGGTTGGCATGATGATGAATGGAAGTATTGAGCTCTTCATTTTCATCAGAACTCCGATCAAAGATGGGCATCGGCATCGTTCGTGTGATGAAGTTTTTCTCTCCAAGTGAGTCTCATCTTAAATATCATAAATCCAGACTTTATTTATGGAAATAAGGCACAACCAACTAGGTCTTTAGCTGTTGATGAGCTTCTGAAAAGTTGAGATATTCGTGGAATAGATTGGTTTCTCTCCTGATTAAAATCCTATTTGAGCTGCCTTTCAAAGATGTCTGGGGCACGATCTTATTCTTTGGAGACAACTCATTTGGATGTTTATTGCCGAATGTCACATCAAAAATTGCTGGAGTAGGAAAAAATGGTGTCACGCAAATCATTGAAACTTGGGGAAGTCATGTCCTTTACAAAAGGACATATGTTTGCTTATCTCCTTCTCCTCCAGGCTCAGTTCTGAATTTCCAACATTTTGTCAATAAAGCCTTTTTCTCCTTCGTTCTTTAATATATGCGTCCTTTTCATTTTTTCTAATTAAACGCCATTCGTCTTTTAAGTATCACAATGTGTCTCTGTAATAGTAATTTTATGTCTCTCAATTTGCTTTTTGCAGGGTTTCAGAAAAATGTAACGAGTTACTTAAGGTTTGTAAACTAGAGGAACAAAGTGTTCAAATTAACAGAATAGAAAATATCAGTATTTTGTACATCGTCTCAGTATCTTCAAATAATTCTTCATTCGATGGGTAAATTGTCTGGAAATAACTCTAGCCGCTATTGAAAAATCTGTTAGTAAAGAGATATATTTTAAATGTGCTTTGCACTCCATCAATTTTTACCGAATTTGTCCCATTTCAATTGAATCGGGAATTAAAAATATTTTTAACTGTTTTAATACCAAATTTCCTATTTGCATCAACAGAATGTGCTTTTCTTAGATTCAGGTCCAACAAATAGTTTCTTTTTAAATCGTTTCACTAATATATATTTTCTCATACCTCTAATTTAGATGTGCTCTCATCTATGATTCTTGCTGGTCGGCGAGCACATTTGAAACGGGTTTTGCTGCAACAATGTATCAGCTGTGTTATCCGACCGAATTGAAGAGGAATGTCTTAAAACGATTCTCCGGTGGTTCCTATACGAAACTTTAATCTAGCTAAATCAAATTCAATAATCCCCAGTAGTTTGAAAATCATTATTTTAACGCGTCCGCTTACTTATGTTCCTTGCTTTTTAATATACTTTAAATGTCACCCAGTTTCTATTTCAAGTCAACTATTACGTCATTATTACGAGTGATGTTTCCATTAAGGGTATTCACTTTTGAAATATTTACTATAGTGGATATTCCCTGAATACAGCAAATATGTACGACATTATGTGAGGACATTGTTTTAAAATTGTTAATGATTAGTCTATCGTTTATGCAGAATATTTAGCACCTGTCAGTGCACTAATATTTTTACAAAGTCTTTTAAAAAGATTTGGTATTTTAATGATCGTCATTATTACCTTTAAAGGAAATTTATAATTTCTAAGTAGGTCAACGAACTTCTTTTTCGCCTTTCCGATGCAAGCCTCGACACGACAATTAATTTCACAGCTGGGCAGAATAGATCACCATCCCCTTTGTTATCGATTGGGATTTAAGCGCTGCCTTTTTTCGTTTTGTGAATGATATCTTCGAACTCGCGATAAATCTTGTGAGAAATTTTCCACTGAAGATCTCCTTCTTCAAAATTATTAAAAGAAACGTGAGTTACGTTCAAACTGGGCCTCTGATTAATGTTCTTTTAAATCTCCTAAACGCAAGAGGTATTTGTCAAATTTTCGAAGATGAATATTTCGAATCATCACAGCATGATTACAGCAGATAGAAAATTTTATTTTGTTTAGTGAAATTTTGCTTCGTTTATTTCCAAAATTGATGATAAAAAAGGAATGAAAATAAAATAAAAAAATATTTAAGAAATCGTATAAATTGAAGAAGAGAGCAACTTTCATGAATTAGTGAACAACTTTAAATGAATTTCATTTATTTTTCAAATAAAAGAGTATTACTTTTTACTTTTTTGGGAAGACATTTGGAATTACTTATGACTTGATGTTTCAGAATATAAATCTGCAATAACCACTGCGAACACAACACACACACACAAATTCTGAACAACTTTTAAAACATTCGTATATAAATACCATCACCTGACGCACATACAAATCCAAAATGAATCCCTGAAGTTCCAAAGAGAAAATAACTGTTACCAGATGGAAATTCGTTAACACAAGGCACTGAAGGATATCACTTCGTAGTTTGAAAAATTATGTATTTAAGATATAATTTTATTCGGATTGCAGAATGAATGTGCCTTTCGAAATAAATAATTATAAAAAGCAGATAGAAATGAAATATAAATTAGAATAACTTTAAACTTACCTTATCAAATATAATATTATAGGTCATTATTTAAAGTTAGCAGTGAAAATTAAGGATTTTGTTATCGTTCAAATGCAAGAATTTTATTTAAGCATTCGGCCAGTTGTGTTTTTTAAAACTGTTTATAACTTCTATGAAATTTCTCCCATGTATTGAATTTGTCAACATTTTTTGCCAATGACTTTAAAGCAGAAAATTCTTGAATTAAAGAATTAAAGGTTCTAGCGAATCTGTACTTTGATGTCTAAATAAAATACATTTGTGTTAGTACGCAAACAGTTTTTTTGTCATAGATATGATAAACTAGTTATTCAAAAAAATGGCTAAATAGTGAACATGAATTTTATTTCAAATACTTGCCGAAAGGATTTTAGAATAAGAAAAAGTAGAAGCATAAAAATTGCATTTATTTCGATGCGTGCAGTTTTTAGGGTACATTTCTTAAGGGTGATAGACCACTGGGTAGAACAAAGCTTACAAGCTGAAATTGTACGTTAAATTCAATGTTATAAGCAACCTCTATTCGGCCACAATATCTTTATGTGCAGAATATTTCTGATAAGCAATTATTCATGACTTTTCAATCTGGACCCTTAACATCACTTAAAGTCTCTATTTAGACAGAATGAACGCCCCGTTTCGATCCACATGATAACTGTTTCAGGATGGAATACATAATTTTGAATCGTAGTCATATGACGAGGGAAATACATCTTAAAATCGATATGGGGTATGGTAAATTGTTGACAAATTGTCGCTTAAAGGGCCGGAGGATTGCGCTCAAAAGGGTCTTGTATGGAAATTCGGTTGCCAGGTATCACACATCCTTACAATGGTGGGAAATTCTGAAAATGGCTTGTCGGGTTTGATTTTGTCGTTACCGATTAATATGTTTCAAATTATAAGGTTATTTTAAAACAACATAATACGCGGCGACAGAAAAATTAAAATTAAATTAAGAGGAAAGGTAATAACATAATTCATTTAAAAAATCCTTTTAATTCAATTATTGATTTATGATCAAACAAGTAAGTGAGCCATTTGAGATTCCATTCTGAACTGAAAATTAAAAGAAAACGAAATGCTTCACATTAATATTTCTTTTATTTATATTATTCATTGGATCCTAATGTTGTTTCTGATTTATTTATTATTTTTCATTTGCGTAAGAAAAAACGTGAAGAAAAGTTCTTGTCGAAACAGTTGCTTTTTTGAATTCATTCTAAAAAAGCCCATGTATTCTATTTTAAAAATAAATAACTTATGTATGCACTTAAAATAAAATAAATTATGCACGAATATGCTATGCCAGCACACAATCAAATGTTTTGTATGAAAAAGACAAATCGCTATTTCTGTTCTCTAATCTCTGAAAGATAGTAAAAAAAAAGATACATTTGTTTTATTAATGAAAACTTAGAAATGAAAAAAAAAGATGAAACCTTTTTTTTCCCTTTTTAATAAAAATAAAATGAATAAAAAATTTCATCCCAATTTTTTCCTATTGATTCGATGCATTCAAAGAAACAATGAAGAAAGAGAACGATTAATTTATAAGTTTAGATAATAAACTTAAAAAGTAACTCCTAAATATAAACTAATACTTTATGTTAACTGAAAAGAAAACTTTACAATTCCAAAAGTAGTTTGCTGACCGGCAGAAAAATTCCAGTAACTATAAATTGCGCTTCCTCTCTCTGTTTAAAAGGACGAACTGTAATCTTTTTAATGGCGCGCGTCACAAAAAATTTAGATCTTGTATTTACATTTTTGTCCCTTTTAGACCTATAATATTTTTCTCAAAATCATCATTATTCAATTGATTTCTTACATTCTATTGCGCGATTTCTTCTTTTTTTTTCCCTTTCATTTGAACTGATGGATGACGAGTTGGCAAAGTCGTTGAGTTCAACTATTGGCACCTTCCAGGCTCTACACAGAGGTCACTTAACATGCCACACAAAAGTGTTATTAAACATTTTTCTTTTTGAAACATTTCGGCATGGTCTCGAGCAGTCAGAACTTCTGTAATACAAAAATGAAACTTTCCGACGATCGTCTTCAGGCAAAACAAAGATCTGTCACAGAAACTTCCCGTTCTTTTCATCGCATGATAATAATCTGTCGCATATAGATTTCTTAGTTGGCAAGAATTGTCACGCCAAGACGCGGTTTCCAAAGCGCGAGGATGGCCACGGCAGTGAAGTTGTTGACATGGCGACGGAATGAATTGCGTCAGAAGACTTGATTCATTTCCACGGCATTGTTAAGAACTGGGATCGGAATCAAGTCTGGGAAAAATAAACATAAATGAAAAAACACATAGAATATAATTATCTTTATTCTTATAAAATGAAAATAATTATTTTTCAAGAATCGTATCTGGTAATATTTGATCACTTTCGTTATCGTCTCCAAATTATTCCAGTGAAATACAGATATAAGTTTGTTATTTAAGACTAGTAGCCTATGGCGACAGCTGGTCCATTGGATGTATTAGTTATAGTCTATTTCATTTAAATCATTTAGATATAACTTCAGGTAAATGATTCCCCTAAAACTAGAAAGACATTTAAGTTATATGTTCTGGTCATAGCGTGCACAACAGAACCTATATAAGAATTTTTTTCTTCTTTCTTATAACAGCATAACGTTATAAAAAAATTTATCCTCTTTATCTATCTTACAACTTTCGCAATATTGTAACTTCACTTTTTTATTTATTTTTGTAAAATGTGTTGCTATTAAGCGAAATTCTTTTTCTTTAGCTTTCAACAATGGAAGAAAATAAACCGATTAAATATTTAATGAAAAAGGAAAAAAAGGTTCGAATTGCAGGGCAAAAATGCAAATGGAAAAAGATTTAAATTCATGGTAAACTCTTTGAAATCCTGGGTAAAAAAAATCGATTAAATTCAGAACAAATTTGCATGAATATTAAATGAGTATTATTGGAAAGATAATATTTTGAACTATAAGATGACGGATAAATTTTCTTGCAATGTAATATTTTTGGAAGTTATGGTAGAAAAGTAAAAAAATTTCGTTTAGATTTTATTTAATTCAATTTCTAATTAAAATTTTTAAAAAATCGTTCCTTGGTGCATATTTCCACTTTTCATAGTACAAATGTGCCAATTTTGACAACTCTAAGTCAAACCATCTAGCCACACACACACACACATAGATACGCAGACACACACATACACAGATATATATACACACATAGGCATACACATACATAGATATATACACACACGTATATAGATACACACACACACATATATATATAGAGAGAGAGAAAAAGAGACCCATTCATTTTTATTAATAGTAGAATTCAAAGCAGAAATTTTTTATAAGCTGGGTGCTACATTGGTATGCATCGGATGTAGTATTGGTAGATAGTGTGGTTCAAAAACCTTAAATGCTGAACAGAAGTCAAACCATTAGGTCTTCATTTGGCGAATGCTGTAAGTACTTACTTCTTGGGTAACTGGAGCTCACTCATCTGAATTATCCAGAATGTATTATGATGGATGAAAAAAAAAAAATAAGCTGCATCTCCTTCGGTAATTAAGTCTCGCGAACATTAGCGGTTATTTATGTGGACTTAATAACGAATAACTCGTTACTAATACTGTAAGAGAAGTACACGAAATATACTTATTTCATGTATTTGTTGGAAACAAAACCAAAGAAGATCATCATATAAGAAAAATATAGCTTACTAGAAAAAGCATAGTTATTGGGGAGAAAAAAAGGCCATTAGTGAATTCTTAATCCGATGAGAGCATTATCTTGGCTTTACTGCATGTTTTTATACTCTTCCTTTCTTTTAATTATGCTTAAGAATTTTTCCCCCTCTTAATACATATAAACCAAATATAATCTGATGCATTGATATAAATAGCACTATTGCCATACCTTATAAATACGGGGCGATGAAAAAAAATAAGGTATTTTTTTCTACTTCTGTATTCTATGCATAAAATCTGTTTAAAAAAGCTTCGGCATGAAATTAGGCACGTGCTGTCATACAAAAAACCTTTTTGCATAAGCTTTAAATCAGTTCTCCAATGACACCAACATATTTTCTGCACAATTCGTTTCTTTCACCTTTCTATGAAATTTTAGTAATTTTAAGTATATTTTAGAATAATAGTGGTCATTATTTTAGTTACTCAATCTCTTTCCATTTGATGCTAAGAGATGTAAAGCATCTTACTATCTTTTTATTGACAATTTATTTTCTAATAACTTTTTTATTTTTCTCCTAGCAGATAAGCATTTGGGTAGAGATACTAGCTCGTCATCATCGAATTTCATTTTTCCTGAATGAATTACTGTTAGAACAACAATCTGTTCACGGATCTCTGGCAGAGAGTTGTTTATCACACCAATGACCGAATATTTTTCTTCTAGGATATTCGAAACCATTCGTTTTTATATTCTCTTAACAGTAATAAAATTCTGTTAAATAAGAAATAGAAAATTTCGATAACTTTCTTTCCCTGAATGCCTTTTTTTCTATTTTATTTAAAATTGACGTTTGGCATAGTTTTGAATTCTAATTTTTTTTCTTCTCTGATCAGAGATTTTAAAGTTTAGTGACCATCACTCAAACTATTTTAATAATCGATTTGTAACTGACATACTACAAATGCAATCTGTCGACTTATCAAATCAAGCACCGGATCTTCCAAGACCAATCTCCCTTACCATGGATTGCGATAAAATGCAGGTAAAAGGCGATAATGAAGCGGCGAAGACTGCGTGCGTCGAGTCGATGTCCGATGACGTGAAGGCCATCATTTCCAGTAACCCTTTCGCGGCTCATCTTGAGGAGAACGATGACGAAGAAAGTTTTAGCAACCGAACAGGCAGCCGGAAGGAAAGAGGAGGGAATCGATGGGGAAAGGGGAATAATCGATTCCACCAGAACAATCACGGTTTTATCATTTTAATGTAATTTAGAAGCGACTCCAAAATTTGCAAAATGATAGTTTGGTCAGTTATTGTTATATAAAATTCAATTATAAAAATACTATTTATATTATTATTTACAGAATAAATTTACATTTCCTTGAAACATTTTTATAAAAGAAGCGTGCAATTAGTTTTACAAAACAGTGCTTTTGAATAAGATATTTAATTTAAATTAAAAACCATTTTGTAGTTTTTTTAGCGTACAAACAAATTTATTTCTATTATATAATCGATTTGGAATTTCAATGATTTAAATATTAATTATTACTTATATTCAATTTATCATTTAATATTTAACGAACGGGGAAACTTTTCTTCCAGCTCCCATTTTCTTCCATGCGGTCTTGGATTTATCTATTCATAAAGCAGTAGAAAGTTTCTAGATTGGAAAAAGTATGAAAGACTCGAAATTTATAAATTTTAAACATAGCGATTCATATTCCAATATTGCTATACACAATAT
>JAPMOR010119366.1:61618-134949 GCA_026543865.1 Argiope aurantia | reverse complement strand
TGGTTTCCAATAATAGTTGCCAAATTTATTTCAATTAAAAATAATTATGTAACAATTTATAATAGTATTTACGTTTAACGGAATTTTAATTTATTGTTAATTCTAAAACATCACTTTGAAGCACTCTAAAATATTTTTCTAATTATATAATTTCTGCGATCTTCTCAGGTTGATTTCCACGAAATAATCGTGATTGTAAGTGATTATTTAACGCAATTTTACTGTAATTAGTTATAACGGCAGTGAAATTAATGGGGAATTTCTACCCCAGTCATCATTTTAATTAAAATTACTTAACGTATTTTCATTTATCAAGTTTAAACTGCTAAAAGTTTAAATTAATGATGCGAATAAGCCGAAAGTAATTTTAAAATTTCAAAGCCTATTGGTTATTCTTCTAATTGATTGAATAAATTCTATGTTAAATATCCATCTGAATACTAAAAATGAAGAACTTAAAATCTAATAATACATTGGAAATTACTGGGCAATTCTCTTTATTAGAATTAATTATATCAAGGAAAACGCGTTTAAAATTAATGTATTTAAATAGTAATTTATTCTAAAAATAATTTTTTTTAATTCAAAAAAAATTTTTGAAAAAAAGAATTTACGCATTGAAAATTGTTGAATTTGCAACCAAATGACTCATTGTAATATAAATTTCGACCACTATTTTGGAATATCAATAGATCGGAACTTTAATTATTTTGATGTATTAAAATTATTAAATTATTATTAAACTCACTCTTTAAGTAGGTAATCATATTCTTCATCTATTTCGTAATCCTAGACTACGCTGTTAATTTTTATGGACGTTGGCAATTTTAGTATCACAGAGTCTTTGAATGCCAATGCGTTGGTTTGGAAATATATGTATCTATAAATAAGTGTTTTATAATGGTTTTCCATCGGCATTTACTTTTCTCTTAATAGTTTTGTATTTGACTAAATGTTATTGTTTGATTAACCATTTTGACCCATTTTTCAACAATGATATTTAATAGTTATAAAGCATTTTTTTTCATTATTATAAAATATTTTAATTTTGCTATCTTGAGTACTGTATTTTTTAAAACTGTAATTTGAAAACTGCGATACTATTTTTAAAGCATGCTTTCTTTTCTTTTGTACTTTTGTACAAATACTTTCTTCGTAAGACAAATGCTAAGTGATTAATCGAGTTAAAAAGCTTTTAAAAGAATAAAAGTTTCACGGAGGGATTGCAAAGTAAGAGTTTTAGGAATCGATTCATTAGTATATCATTTTCTGAATTTTTAATTTTTATGAAGTTTCTTTTTTCTATCTTCCTAAATATGTTTTCTAAAAAATGTTCTTTTTTTATTATTTCTTTCGTGACGATCAAATAGACATATATGAATGTCATCATTGCCAATTTAATGATCAGATAACAACTCATAGAATGTTATTGAAATAAAATAATTAATTAAATGTTGAGATAACCATTAAAAGTAGCCAAAATTCGGTTTTGAACCCTAATTATTGTATTTTAAAATCATTTGAGGGTTTAGTTCAGCTTTTGAATGAAAAGTAATTTTAAATTTTCTATTAGCATAAAATTCTCATTGAAACATTCTAAAGACCCTAAATATACTGCAATGCCTTAAATAAATTTAGGGCATTTGGAAATTGTCAGGAAAATATCGCACAATGTCCTCTACTTATTAAGAAAGATTAGGTATTTGTTGATTGAATTTTTAAAAGTTTTCTACTTGGAAAATATTGATTAGTTTAATTTCATAAATAGAATTTCGTTAATGAAATGTGATTGTTTAAATAAAATTTGTTTAATTATTCGTGTAAATCATGAAAAATAAGCAAGCATTTCTAATAAATTTGCTTTTTTTTCCTGTATTGCTTTTAATTATAGTAAAGAAAGAGATAAAAACTAAATATTATTAATGCTATCGATTTTAAGATGCATAACAATTAGCATACTCAATAGCATAACATACATAAATTATTTTGATTTCAATCTACATTATAATTGATATTTTTTATTATTTAGGCAACTTTACTTAAGGACTTTATTTTCACTATTTTATATTATTTAGGTAACTTTATTACTAGTAACTTTACTTTACTTTCACTATTTAATAATATAAATGCCATAATGGCATAATCTTTGATCAAAGCTAAAGTATATAATAAAATTCCATAAAATATCCAAATTTTTAACTGATAGATCATACAGTAAAGTGTAATCATTTGCATTAAAATAATGGACGCTATACAGTATTACTATTTTTTTACTTTGATTTCATAATGGAAAATAATTATATTCATTAGTTTTACTTGGAATGTAAAACGTGATACTATCTCCTAACACATTGTTCATTACCTGCATGTTTTCTTAACTAGTTAATATTCCACTGACCCACATCCCTAAAATATGTGTAAATGAATTTTATATAAAAAAACATAGAATTTATGTGCCTACGGAAAGTTCATAGCTATGAATATAGAGTAAACTTTGTGATTGCATTTAAAACTAAAACGCTTGTATTAAAAGAACGGAAAAAATGGAGTATTAATCAATTTCAAACGTCTAGTTAATGAATATTTAATAACTTAATTCCATAAAATTCTAATGATTTCGCATCATTCAGGAAGTGGGAACTTATTATAAAATCGCCTGACGGCACATAAAATCTATCAACTGGCATTAAACTCGGGCAGAAAATCCACATCACGCAGTTTCTGCAATCAGTGTTTTCGATGGTTAAGTAAGCCTCGAGTTGAAATTGAATTATCGTTGAAATCAGCCAGCGTCGCCAGACTCAGTTAAAAAGTCTGGGATTTGTTGCTAGTCGTTTTGGCGGACTATTTTTAGCAGTCGGAATTTTGTTTAATCCAGAAAATAGACGCCAAATAAGCGATTGAAGAGTTAAATGCTATCTTCCAGTTTTAAGGACAGAATTTGGATAAAATAGCATGTAACTTTAAATAATTAATTAAATTACTTTCTTTCATATACAAAAATAGCTTTGCAAAGTAATATTGTTAAATCATAATTTCTGAGCAATTTTATTAATTATCACACCTAATACATGATTGTTTAATCAAATATGTAAAGTGGGAGGAATATTTTGTGGTAAAAATTATACAGTGATTTGAATATATCAATATACCATTAATTAAACTTCGTTAATATTTAATTAAACTTGCAATTTATGGATTTTTTTTATTTGTAAACTTCATACATGTAATGCCTAACGAACATAATAAAGAAATAGAAAAATAAAAATGAAATTCAAAAAAATTGATGTATTTGAAATTAAATGAACGAATTAAACATATTGGAATAGTTTAACTAGATGTATGGAATTTTTCTAATGTACATTTTATTTTTTAAAAGATGAAGAACTTCTTCCATTTATTAAAACTTATTTTTCATGCAAGAAGACCAAATTTCCCATGTTGTTTCTTTCAAGGGCATTTGCCAAATATTATTAGTTTTACTAGAACCATCTAATTCCAGGCTTTTAAAAATCTAATTTAAATATAACATTGAAATTCTACAGAAATTTTCTTTAATATTTTTTTGTACATGTATTCTTAAGAAAAATCAGTTCGTCTGTTTGCGATTGACTAAATAGTTTTTTTTATTTTTTATTTTAGTAATATTTAATATTTGCTATATAGTCAATCACCATACTTTTATTAAATGAGCGTTAAATATTTTTTTTTACTTGGCCTCTAGACAAGATAGAAAATAGAGGAAAAAAAATAGTTTAAGCGATATTTCAAATGCTGTCAACATTTGACAAGATTTTTTTTTTCTTTTCGTATGCAACTTGAAGCTCTTTAAAAGTTCATGGATCGACAAACTGTATTTAAGAGTGCGTGAAAGATTATTTAGCTATTATTTCCTTTTACCTAAATAAAATGAAATGTTTACATATTACGTTAAAATTTCATATCCAGTATTTTGAATCAATACATGTTCTTTTAAATATAAAAAGTTTTATATATATTTCATATTACCTCATGATTTAATTTCCAAACGGAAAGAACTGAAATTATCATAAATTTCAACATCGAGATATTAACGTATCTCCACAATAAACACCTCTGAATACAAAATTTTAATTTTAGAATTAGCTCTCATATCTGAGAATACAGTAATTAACGTTTGAAAAAAAAAGGAATATGGAGATATTAACATCAGCATTATATGATTTGAATTTTGGATAAAATGCCACCACGAGTATTTGTTCAGCAAACTTTGCACCATATAGAATTGATTGTATTCCAGTACGTCTTTATAGTGTTAATCGGAATCGAGGCCAAGTTTATTATCTGTCTATTTGTATACGATGCCGGAATGGATGATCAAATCCAAGATCTAAATATTGTTCACTTCTTCAAAGTTATAAAATTTCGATTTCACCAATCTCTGAAACAAAATGTTCTCTGTTAACCATATTTTGAGAAAAAACTTGGTATCCTTACTGGATTGATTTCAACTTCAATATCTGGAATATATATATATGTAAGGGTAAGGGATGATTATTAACTTATAGGCATTCCTTTTAAATATAATAGAATAGGGATTTTTAAAAATTTTAAAGGGAGCAAAACAGAATTTTTCACTCATACATTGTATCCTTGGCCAAATAATTGTGTTTTTGAAAATAGGTTAGAATTAGAGAAAAAAATCAAGTACAGGGAGGCCTAAAACGTTGAAATTCATGAAATTCTGGAGCTCGAATTGCTTGACAATTACAAAAATTCATCTATATTTCGTATACGAGAAAGTAAAATATAATGAGTAGAAATTTGAAATAAAAAGTATGTAAAATTTAAAAATATCTAAATAAGTACTTATAGACAATTTTATGATCTATACTTTACCGGGTATTTGTGCCTATAATGTTAAACGTAATTTTCATTTGGATAAAACAAATGAAAAAGCAGGAAAAAAATTATAAAACCTATACATACCTATATGTATAATTGCTGTGAATCTTAATTGTTCGGTTCTTTCATTGAAACTTTCCCGTTTCACTCAAAATACTTAAAGTCCATGTGAGAGAAAACAATATTATCAGGCGTTCATGGACACTATTTGTAATGAAAAAGGAAACAAAAAAAATTCAACAGTAACATTTTTTAATAATTAATCCGGAACGTAGTCATCATCTATTTCAATAATTGCTTCCCATGTGCAGGAACGGAGCCCGCTCGTTTCGTTGAAGCAAATCTGCAAAAATTGGGACTCGTTCGGCTTTATTGTTGCTGAGTTGATGGGGGACCCATACAGCTGATTTCCATACCTTTCCAAGCTTTTAGAGATGACGAACGATGGTTGAATGGTCCGCATTGAAGTTGCAGCCAGAATTCGAGTTGTCAAACTTTCGTCCTTTCTATGGCTACCAAAAGTGCCTCGTTGTAGCAAACTGATGGTCGATCTCTTCCTGGCTTATTCTTTATGATAGTGTCGCAAGGTTTGAAACGGGCAAACCATTCCCTGCATCGACTTTCGCTGTTTGTGCCCTAACCAAAAATCCATTCCATCCTTTCTCAAAGGGGTGCATATGAGTATGATTATCGACACGCATATTATATAGAAGAATATTTCCATTCATAAATTTATAAGATACTGTAAATTTTGAATAAATATAGCACGTCTAAGAAACGCTTGATAACCTATACCTTGATAACCTATGATATACCCTAACCCAGTATTTATCATTACAATAAAGCAATTAAGTTCATAAATAACTTGTTTGATACAATTTTGTTCGACTAATGCCTCGAATCTTGAATAAGCATAATATTTCAATTTTTTTTTTTAAATTTTGGTCAGAAAACGAGAGAAACCTGTGAAGTGCAGCTATCTCCAAATTCCTGTTCCATGCTATTAATGACGCTCCAGTGTGTTACACCTTCATGCATTCACCAAAACTTGAAATATGATGGATTTTGAGTGAGAGGTGTCCATAAAGCTACGTTCCTACATTCTAGAAAATCGGTTGCCGCATCCACTTTTGCCTTGTCGAATCTTGCGAGCATCAGGCCCTCTTATAATTCAGCTGCTCTGTAAAATCGAATCCCGGCCTGAGGTGTATCGTTCGTGAAGTTAACTTCTTACCACTCGGTTACGGCGGCCACTTAAAAATTTAGGAGATGGCATGTTTTAAAATGCTTATATCACCCTCAAATTCTTAATATTTGTTCTGATTTGAGTAATTGTTTAATCCTTAGAACTGAAAAAAGGGAAGATAAATTAGTTTTCTTTATCGAATTAAATTACTTATCTTTTATCCATGAATAATTTATCTCTTCTTAAATCTGAAAGGCTCATTTATAATTTCGTAATTTTCACACGAACCTTTAACCTGTCTTTACAACATACAGCATCCGCCAAAATATACAGTACTGAAATGGAAAGATGAAAAAAATTACATTATTGTCATATATGAGTTTACTTTTCCTCAAAAGAAAGTAACATACATACATATAAACCATTAGCGTCTTGATTTACCACGTTCTGCGTAATGTAAGTGTTCAAAGTGCGCACCGCCTCTCTATAGACAGTTTTCAAATCGTTCACGCAGATTCTCAAATATATCCGGAAACAAAGATTGCTGCAGATTCCTGCAAGAAGAGATGATTTTTTCACGTAATGCAGGTACAGTCCTTGGTGGATCTTCACAGTTGAACACATTCTCCTTTAACATTTCCCCCAATTAAGCATCCCCCTTCGTTGACACAGTGCATTACAAGAGCGGCGAAATTTCGTAACAGTAGACAGCATAATTGTGTTACTTTGCGCCTTCTTATTAAACTTCTCTTAGAATTGTTCTGCCACATTTTTTGAAAGCGACCGCTTCCGTATGAGTGGAAATAATGTTCAGCTGTAAATACATTTTCCTCAGTCGAGAAACCTGTTTCCAACAGCAACTGCATAGCACAATATCCTTTTCGCTATTGTGAACACGTGTAGCTGGAGCTATTCCTCGTCGACAGATGCAACCACGTGTTCGAGATGCGCGAGTTTGACTACCGTATATTTTGGCGCATACTGTATTTCTCCCTCATTCAAATATTATCAACGCTAACATATTTATCTTGTTTACAAGTTAACATAGGTATAATGCTTAAAGAGTTACATATTTAAGAGAGTTATTAAGAATTAACATATTTATTAACATACATAATAGTTAACATATTACTAACATATTTAATTTACAATAATTGAGAAGTGATCTGAATGAAAAGAGTAACACAATTTAATTGCATTTTTCTTAGCTTCAAAACTGTAATTATTATTTAAAAAAACCACTTTTAATTAGACCAAAGATGGCATCAGACATTCTGTCTACAATTAAAATGTTTAGTTCAGTAAACGTCAACACCAATTTATTTAATCTCAATAAAAGCAGAAGTATTATTTTGATTTTAAAATTCGAATCAGCACACTTCTTGTAAAATAAAATATTTCATGATTCATTAATGATATTTGAATATTTTTGCTTCTTTATTTTATTATTAACATATGGTACAATATAACATAACTTTAATTTTCTTTTCTGACAAACAATTAATACATTTAAAGTCCTTTTATCATTATTGCTAATTTTATAGTTTTACAATAGCTTATTCCATCACAAATTTGTGAGGACTATTACTTCCAGGATTACTCTAGTTGTATATGGTAATAATATCAATGATTTAATCAGTAAAATTTACAAGCATGAAATTAATTTATTTTCCAGTACAAATATTATTTTTGTGCAACAATGATAAACATTTCATAGTTTAATTTCCAACCCATTTTAGCTCTATCAATACTGAGAGATGCCTATGTCACTTTCAATAAAAGTAAAACGGGCACTAGAGACACATGGATATCACTGTGAAATTTTTCCCCTTTCTGTTGTGATTGATTGAATAACTAGTTTGTTCGTTAGTGATTGTCTCTCAAATAAATCTGAAGGACAGTGAAGTTTATCGGTGATTCTTGACTGATGTACAAGCATACATTTGATTATCAGTAATAAGCTAAACGGGATCTAATATTAAATAAGCAATACTATCAATGCAATGGCTATAATTATAGAAACTATTGCCACTGTTATTGGGGAAAAAGGGATTTTTCTTATTTTAAAGGGAAATTCGGGAGTTACAGCATTACAGTGAAGTACCTAAATATGAATGAACTTAGGAATTTGTGAAGACGACAAATCTTTCATCTGCAAAAATATACTAATGCAATTTACTATACAAGTTAAAATAACGTAAAATAACGTAAATACTATAAAGTTTTGTCAAAGTATATAATTAATTATTTCTATCGTCAATATAGTATTAATTTCTCTGCAAAATGATTCCATAAACAACCATCATATAATAATCGCAAGACCTACAAATTTAATAAAATTCCATTTATAGTTCTTACTAGTATGTTTGTTAGTACTAATGTCCAACCTAAAAAAGTAATTCGGTTCTCTCTGATATATGATCCCAGCAACGTCTGAAATCTGGCATTCAATATGCATATAAAATAAATAATATTTCACAATTTTAATTGGAATTTTATATAATGCCATAATGCAAGCCAAAAAAACATGTTACTGCTTCTTTTCAAGTAAGAATTTTCTTATATATATTTACAATTTTTTTTATACTTCCAAAAATGTCTGTTTTTGCATACTATATTAAATTAATATATTTATACCTATATTTATCTTTCTCTCTCACACTTATATATATAGACAGATCGATATAAACAGATAATCATTAAGAAGCTATTTTTAAAAAAATGAAAGTATATTAATATATAAACATGAATTCATCATCTAGATCATAGTATGTTTCGAAAAAAAAAATCTTTAGAAAATAAAATGCTTTCTGAATTATTTACCTAGCAAAACCAAGTCTGCAGGAAATATTCAATATACTAATACTTTATTCTCTCAGAAAAATCTACTTTTGGATGCTATATTAAATGAATGAATTCGGCTACACAGTCGAAGAAGGTACAGAATATGCTTACTGAAGATTACGATCAACACTAAGGGCATTAAAATGTGTACTTTCAAGCTTGTGAGCAAGAGTGAAATGAGGATATGAACCAGTAATCCGATTAAAGTGAATTCTAATTCATCTTCCTTATTGTCATTTTGAATCTCAAGAATAAATCCTTCTTTCAAAATACTTGGAGATATAAGTAACAAATATGCGACATAAATTTAAAATAAATACTTTGAAGATGGTGGACTAGAATATGTTTGTATTGGCTTAAGAGTTTTGATATAATGGGATGGTGTTTCGATTATTAGTTCAATAAGATTTGCTGAGAAATTGCTCAAAAAATATTATTGAATGAATAAAATTTAAATGGTTAGATGTTAAAAACTCGGAAAAATATAGCATCGTCAAATAGTTGCTTTTATTTCCATTTTTTAAAAAAATTTATATTTATTTTGCTAGTAGGAATTTCTTTACAAAGAATTTTCATACAAATGAATCTTAACTACCCTCAATAGTTATTTTTACCATAACTTAATCAAATAATTATATATTTTTTCATTTAAGAATGATTGTAAATTTAGTATTTACTATAATTTATTGTTTAAATCCAGCTTCATTCAATTGTCTTGATATGCCTGAAAATATATATGAGCATATCCCTCTATTATATATAAAAAATTATTTAAACGTTGCCTTTTATTCACTTTGTAATTGGTAGATAGAGAGTCACTTGACCATGACATTTGTGGATTGATTTGCAAGTATGTTTGAAATATTTAATGAAAATTACTGTTACGTTGCAGTAAATATTTCTATTTCATTTGATAAAATGGTGACAAAAGGGAAAAATAAAGCTTTAATTATTACCAAATAATAGCAATTGAGTTTAAAACAATAGTATTTGCTAATTATACTTTTAAATACAGAATTTGTGGTAACATTTCCACTGCTACGTTAACGATTAAACATGGCAAATTTAATCAATATTTAGATATTGGGAATATCAGCAAGGCATTTTCTCATTGTGGAAATTTGAGTTTTGAATCAGAAGTAGATGGATCGTCAAATGTAAAAAGTAAGCTTCCAACGTTTAGCGAATGGCCCAGGAGTTTTAAAATTTACTAATTGGAATTGACGATCATCGATAGAGTATCGACATATACAGCAGCGGACAACATGGATGCTGGCGAGAGAAAGCAAACAGTTGGCGACGCCCCTTAGTTAGGTACATTAAAATTATTAATTTCTCATTCAATTTCTGCTTTCTAACATATTTCAGCAATCCGTTTTTCTTCAAACAAAGCATATTCTATTTTTAGAGGTTAAATAGCAGAAAATAAAGCATTAAAACATTTCTTTCTTTTTTTGTGGAAAAATGGTTTTAAGGAAATTAAGATAAAAGTTCTTTCTCACTTCTGATGTAATTTTAAAAACAGCTTTGCAAACCATTAAAATTACAAGCACTAGTTATCGCAAATTATTTTGCTTCCATTTTGGTTGCTTTAATATGTTCTCTGTACCTTTTGAAAATAACAGAACAGTAGCGCTGACAAACAAATCTAAAAGGATATATGCTACAAAAGAGTTTTATAATATATATATACATATAATATATAATAGTTTTTCCAAAAAAATTTTTTTTTAATCAAATCAGATTCTTTTAGAATTTCTTACTTAAACATTTGACAACTGTCTTTGTAAATACGGTCAATAAATTCAAACTGCATGATAAAAAGTGTTTGTTAAACATTTTCTCTCTGTTTCTGTCTATTTCAGTCAAATATATATAATTTTTGTTTTATTAGAAAAAAATTTCTAAATAGGTAAATAAATAAAACCAGGAAGACTGATTACAAATTCTCTATCTAAAAAGAAAAAAAAAATCTTTGTTAAAGTTTACAAAGTTAAATTCTGGGAGATGGGGACACTTTGTAATTTCTTTCGTCTAAAATTCATTTATTTATAAGTATTTGAAATTTTCAGTTCTTTTATAACATAAATTTGAAAACAATTTAAAATTTTATCCTATTTATACACTTAATGTGCTGCAGAAAAGAAATATGCAGTGCTTTTTCTTCTAATTTCAAAATGTATTTAAATGTAAATAAGATAAGTAATAAAAATATAATAATAAAGTATCATAAATAATAAGAATTAAAATATATTATAATGTTTGACATTTTTATTCAATATAATGCGAACTGGCTATGACTTCTATTTTCATTCTGCTTTCGCAGCCAATGGATAGACAATCGTTATGCATTTGTTTAAAGTATTTCTGCTCTTCAAAAACTGTTTATTTGCAGCTGAAGATTGTCCAGAAACAGACTAGAAATAAGGAACAGATGCAAAAAAAAAAAAAAAAAAAAAAATCCTAAAAAAAATCCAAAGAGGTTACTGAGTGCATTTGCCAAAGTACATACAAAATGGCATCAAAAACACCAACTTTAAGAAATCAAATCACGTTTTTTTCGTTGGCACTCATTAATATTTTTAATCAGCTGGCTTAGTAGCAGTATCTATCAAAACAAAAAAATCATTTGAAATTCTAAACCTGTTTTGTAAAGATTCGCCTCTCCTTTTGCCATTTCGTTTCGATTTTTTTTTTCCATCTGTTGAGTCCGTCTGCGAAAAAAAAAATAGCGAGTCTTTTCTTAATTCATTTGTTGATTTCCGGATAGCATACCTAAAAATCATTAAGGATCTGAATTTTTTCACCTTTTTGTAAGATCTCTATGCTACTATTCTGATCAATAACAGAACGCTTCTTCATATAAATATATCTTCGATCATCTTAAAGATTTAAAAATAATGTACTCAAAAAGATAAAATAAAGCACATGTTTTTTTCAAAAATAATCCGAATACTAATTTGCATTTCGACATCACTGTACAAAGTACAATTTCTTGACTCTGAGAATGGCTTATTTTTGAAAGAATTTAGATTCGTTGCAGTCATAAGAAACATTATTCTGAACGTTGAATAGTTTGTCTTTTAAATCCATTTTATGAAATTTAGATTTAGAACATTGATAACAAATTTAATTTTTTTTCACCAACCGAATGCTTTACACTTTATTTAAAATGACCCGGAAGCATAAAATATTTAGGGATACATAATAAAAAAAATACTGCATTTTTAATTTTAAAAAACTGCATTTTCAGTTTTAAAAAAAAAACTGCATTTTCAGTTTAAAAAAAAACTGCATTTTTATTTTACACACATTCTTATGGAAAAAAATTAATTATTTGTGACTTGATATCGTATAATTAATGGCTTTAAAATGCAGATCAAACTGAAAAGATACGCATGACTTGATGCACATGTAGCTTAAATGAATTATTTTGAAATTTCAATGTATGAAAATGCCTTTTAATATGAAATTAATTATTCTTAAGCATACATTCGTAATTCAACTTCAGGAATTAACTTAAATTGCCTATAAATGAGGCTTCGTATCAAAGTTAATATAGAAGGAATGAAACAAAACAGGATATGATTTTGTGTTGCATTCGAAAAATCAATCTCTTAATGATACGTATTTCGTCGAAATACAAAGTGAATTTTATTTTATATTCGCCCCTTTTGACGAGCAACTGATTCGCAGGTAATCCTATTCATTTAATTCCAGTTAAAACTGTTGTACGAAATTTTATGTTTATAATTTTCTGAATAAATATTAGGACAAACATTCTTGACTTATTTGTACACAATGATTTGTGTCACAGTGACAGTACTATAAATGAGTCCCAGTGACTTAAAAAATTTCAGAATCAGAATACTATATGTGGAATTGCATATTTTCTTTTATTGTATTATTCTTTTATTGTATCTCATTTGCTGATTTCTTTTTTAAAATTTCGTCGATAATTTGGTGAATATTTTTTCTTTGTTTTCAAGATTTGGTAAAACGCAGGATTTAAATATTTGCTGAAAGTTATTTTTTTTTATTTCAAAACGATTATGAAATGTATTGCTGAAAATTCATCAAAACATAATATTCAAGGATTCGTCAAAATTCTGGAAATAAATACATGAAAGTTAAACTGTTATCATTATAAAGACTTTTCTAATTTAAAATTATGCTAATTGTGTTAAATTCAGATTTATGCAATAATATTTTTGATTTTTATTATTGGAAGCTCCCAAAATCTTGCTAAATTAAATTATCTAAAACTTAAATTAAAATTTTTATAAAATTACATCTTATTACTACTTTTCTAAATCCAATATATTTATATGAAACGTTTGGACATATCTGTCCCCAACGGAACAGGAATGTCAACACACACTCGTGGACACACACATACACACTCTGCTTTTTTATGTTAAAGAATTTCCTAGCATATTTATCTCTAAGTTTATTTATGCCTAATATTTCTCTATATATATCAAAACATTCATAAAAGAATAAGAATCTCACCATTCGAATAACAACAAATTCCTGCAAATAAGTTTTAAATGAACTAAACTGCAGAAATCCTGCTGAATGACTAGAAATTCGTCTATTCTGGGCAATCACGGAAAATATTTCTTGTTATTATATAGTTACATAGATACTTTTAAAAGTAACATATATATTCGTTCTTGAAAAGTGAGAATAGCTCTATCTCGGAAACAGCAATAAAAAGGTAAAGGACTAAAAAGAAAGAAAGAAAGGAAAGAGGGAAATCAAAGATAGGGGTTGCGGAGAATATATTTTTATTGAGAATATTCTATAAATTGAACATAGCGTGATTGAATGTCATGCATTGATTGAGAAAACCGTGCATTGAGCTTGTAAGAAGCATTTTACCTGGATACGCCATTTTCTTTCTTCCGGAATCATAAAACAGAAACACCTGGGGGTGGATATTCTTGTGTATTTTTAGAGAGGCAGAATCTCTGAACATTATGTGGTATAAATTTGTTTGGCTATTACGCTTTTGGGAAAAATTTCGCTGTTCTTGTTTTTTCTCAAAATAGCTATCTTCTGATTCTATTGCCTCCGAAACTGCAAGAAAATGTATCGAAACATTATCAATAGGTAAACTGAAGTCTATCAATGATATTTATGCAAGATATTACTGTATGTCTATTAATATATTACCGTTTACTAGGTTTCTGTTTTAAGCAGCTAAAAGCAGTATTTAATATATATATTTATTTTAATTTTAGTATGAAATTTAATTTAAAGATATTTCATTTTTGAAAAAAAAATATTCAATGCTTGGTCATTAGATTATGTTATATGAAATAGGCTTATTTTTGCCAAATTCTAAACACGAAAAAATACTCAAATTAAAATTGCGAATTAGAATTATTATGCTATAGAACATAATTTGTCATTCATTCTTAAAACCATTAACCATTTTGATATTTATGCTATATATTTTATAATAAAGTGTTACTTCAGTGTAATAACTTGCATTTATAATTTAAACATATTTATTCCTCAATTTAAATTTCTTCGAAAATTATTTTAATATATTTGTTAGCATATAACAGCAGATGTATATTTTTTCAGCCCATCTTGGAAAATCTTGGTATTACAAGTTAAAGACATTAATTTTAAGGATATTTACGATTACCATGATTTTTTTGAAATACAATATTTCAATTTAAATACATTTGAAATCAATTTTTAGCATTTTCTTTCTCTCTAAATATGATTCATTTTATATTGAAAAAATATTGTATAAAGATTAAGTCAAATTAAAGAGAGGAAATTCATTCTAAAATTTTACTTGAAAAAATTATATCATTTTATTTTTAGTGCTGGTAGTGCTGTTTCGTTATATGTTCATATTTTTGTGAACTGTTTCATTGGTATTATGACCGTTTGCATGTATTTCTAGAATCATTTCATTGCGATATGAAATTTTTCAGATTTTTTTTCACATCAATCGATTATCAATAATATTTTTCAAATTGAGATTACGACATTTTCCTTAACAAATATTTGTTTAAATTTGTGAGATATATTTGTTAACAAATATAAGCAGAAATGATTATTACAACTTTTATTGTCATTATTTAAATGATTTTTGCATATGATTCGCTTTTATTCAATGTATGTCAGAAATATAATAATTCGCAGAAAATGAAATGTTAATCTATTTTAAAACATAAAAACACGAAAAGCACTTTTGCTATCCGAAATTGTGTAGCATCATAATAAAAATGCAGATGAGAGAAATTTAATGAAATGCAGAGAATATTAATGCAGAGAAAAGATGTCATAATTTCTATTCTTTAAATGTCTTAACATTAATTACTTTTAAATTGCATTCCTCTTTGTTTAAATTAAGCTTGTTAAGTTCCAATGATTTTCATATAACAAATACAATGTTTGATGAAAAAAGCCAAAGATAATGTTGCATAAAAGAAATTAATCCATTTTTTGTGACGCTTATTAAAAGAAATCAAAGCGGAAATTAACTATTTTATAAATGAAATATGTTGAGATTCGAAAACCTTTTCCAAGTTGAGATGAATTTGAAAAAAAAAAAACTTTATAAATTTTTCTAGTATGCTTTTCTTAAGACAGAAAAGATTGATTGACTTGTTTATCTTCTGTATCAGTTAGAAATCAGTAGAATATGTATCTTACTAGAAGTGACCCAATTTTGACTTTAAATTTAATTATTATATTTTATTTATCTATGTAAATGTAGCAGAATATAACTTGGCATATATACATGGCGCTTAATTTTATTTTTACTGTCGTATAATTTTTATTTTCTACTAATTATTTTTAAACGCTCTCGTGAATTTTAAGAAATTTTTACATTAAGCACTTATATATAACTTTTAATTAACTATTCCATCATATAACTAAACCTTAACCAAACTTTATTTAACCCATTTCAATTAATATTTGAGCATTAATAAACAGAATCAATTACCTTATGATTTCACATCGAAAATGAGAAAGATGTCGTGTTTGCGCTAAGGAATTTAAGAACATAAATTCATCATTTACTCATTTCTAATTATAATGATCAATAGGAAGATATTTAGTGAACGATTTCATGGATAATAGTGCTCCAAAATAAACTATATCCTAATTATGAAATTTTTCGCCTGTTTAATTGATGGTTTGTAACCCTAATCATAAATTTTTATTTTGAAGATATGTCTAAACCATTACTTTTTCAAAAAAAGGTATTGATAAAGGTATTTTTTATAACTTCATAAATTTAGTAGGAAAAAATTGCATAAGAAACGAAGATTTCACATTCCTCTTATAATTGATTTACAGGATCGATAATAGCCTTACTAATATTATTATTTATTTTTCCCATTGTATTATTGCTTGGGAGACGGATGGATTTGTTACTAATGAGAAAAGATAAAGAAAAGGGATAATTCGATAAAAGGCTTTAAGAGACCATGGATCCTTTGATAAATGCCTGATTCATCAAGATATCAAGAAATTTAGCTAATGTCTAAAGCTTCAAAAAATCCAGAATAATTAATATAATATGATAATATATATAATAAATATGGTTATTTAATATAAAACTCCATTTGCATGAATTGCAGATTAAAATATTTGAAATACATAGAAATTTTATTTCTAATTGTAATATATTCTGGTGTTTAAGTAACTGATGCTCATTTATTTATGTTTTAAGATATTCATTGAAGCTAATGTTTTCCACACCGAAAGAATTTATATTTTGTTTTATTTTTGTCTTAATGTCGTGTTTGATTAAAAAATATCCATTTCTCTTTAAAACATTAATAAAAATATTTATTTAAATTTAAATTGTATTTTATTGATTCACCAAGTAGCAATCATTAATATTGCTATCTCTTTTATTTTCTGAACTTCCTGAGGAAGAATTCGGATATAACAACTGCACCTCGTGCAAATAATCGAATCTGGTTATTTTCGTAATGTTAACATTCATACTTTAAACAAATATGTAATCTTTCATATTAATGAGTTATTTATCTTCTATTATTGATCTACATTTCTTAGAATAAGTGCCCTATTATGCAAATAAACATTATATTTAATTTTGAAATTAAAAATAAAATAATTTTTTATTGGTAATATCATAATGACAGAGAATAAATGATTTTAAATTCATTCATTTTGTTTGATAATTCTCTACTTTACCATGATTATTCTTTTTAATTCCTCACTTTGAATATTTTTTTTTCATTAAATTAAATAGCGATGTTTAAAAAAAGAAAAATAATGGCATTTTAATAATATATTCCAAGTAAACTAAAATTATAATCACATTTATATGAATAAAATATTAACTTTTAAAGAATTTTTAATATGTTTCCTGTTATTTTCACGTTTTCTTAGCTTTTCTATTACGTTTCTTTTTATTTCTACCAAAATACAATGACTTTTATTTTTACTATATTAATGACAAACATACATTTAATATTATTTATTTTTTCATTTATATTAATTTCTAAATACATCACCTATTCAACCTCCACGATGATAAGAATGGATTCAGATAATTAATATTTAGAAATTTGGTTAATAAATGGCACCTCTTGTAGGAAAACTATATTTAATTAATATATTAATTGGTAATTATGAGGTTTGTATTTGTTAAACTACTGTTTTCTCAGAGGTAACATTTTTTTTTAATTAAAAAAATCCTCAACTCCAATTTATCAGAAAGTTATTGAAATATAGAATCCGAAATTCCACCTGTACGAAAATGAAGTATTGTAAGTTAATCAGCAGTATTTCCAAATATATATTTGATATAATATATTTCCCAAAGTCTTCTTAAAGAGAATTTATCTGAAACTCATGCGCAGAGTTGGATGTACGTTACTAAAAATTTATGAATACAAGAGTTAATATTTTATTTCATTGATTTATTGTATCATTGCATATCTATAATTATTCACTGCTGCATTTCCTTGCAGCAGTGAAGAATTAATGATCGAGGTTGATTCAATATCTGATCGAGTGAAAATGCATAATTATAATAAAACAAATTTTCAAGATTAATCACGATTCCTTAACATTCCTCACAATAAAATAATATTACTGAAAGATAGAATTACTTAAATATTTTCACTGGAAAGCATCTCTTATTATCTCAAAATGTTTTTATATTTAAATAAATATATGTATTAGAATGATTAAACATCAAATAGAATGCAAATCATAATTATGGTAAAAAAAACAATGTTGAAACAATGTTGAAAACAATGAATGGTGCACAACAGTTTCTCACCATCCTAAATAATAAAGATTTATTGCTGAGAGATAAATTTACTTGAAAAGAGATCTAGCAAAAAACACACTATTATGTCAAAATTCGTAAATTCAAACATAAGTCTAGTTGTATAATAAATCAATTTTATTCCTACCTCACTTTTTTATTTTGAAAACAGCAGCCTTTTTCTCATTAGTAGCTCGGATAGCATATCTCCCGCTGCTAGATATAGATGTTTTATTCCAGAAAGTAACATTAGTGATAAAAGAGCATCACTCACGGAATAAATTTGTTAGATACGCTCAAAATAAGTTATGTCTTATTATTAGATTGATACACGGATAATTCGGATTTATAGCATTTCCGCAGCTGCATATTATTCCACATTGATCTGTTTCTAGAAATAATTTCTTATGACTCCTAATATTTCTTAGAATTAAGATATAAATTCAGAGCAATGCAATTTTAATGTTTATTGAACAGGTGCACAAATGCTTCTTGAAATTTTCGTACATAAATTAAGATTTTTCTACAATCATGAGAATCTAAAATGTTACATTCCAGTAATCGCAATGCAGTTTATTTTATCTAAAGCGTCCTATATTTATGAAAGTTATTGTTTTTTTAAATTCTTTATTATTGAAATATAATTAATTCGATTATAAACTTGATATTTAAAAAATATATATATTTTATGTGTGTGTGGATAACATTGTGAAATAGGACAGGCTATGGAACTGGAGGGACCCGAGTTTCAGGTTTTATTTCTATGAAGACTTGATACATTAGTTAATTTAGTGCAATCTAAGCGTATTCTCTTACACCATTTCCTTTCACTTATTTTAAAATATTAACTTTTGCAATCTAATGAGTAAGTAGATTCTATGCTAATATCCCTAATAAATTCACATAGATAAGCAGTTTGTCTCAGAATATTCACTGAGTAGGTTTCTTGAGAATCATAAAATTAATTGTGAAATTATTGAAATTTGTAGAAACATCAGTTTTAGATCGTTTTGTTTCGAAAACAAGAATATATTGCTTAATATATTATTTTTTTATCAAAAAAAAAATGGGAGCAAAAATAGAAATATTAAAGCGGAAAGCTTTTGATGAATTTTTAGGCATTTTTCTCTTACAATATTAGTTTGCTTGTTTCTTATACGATATTTTTTCATCCGTAAAAGATGTTGCAGTAAGCATATGTTGGCATTTATGTCATTATTATTTTTTTTTTTTACTAAAATTACGAAATTTCTTATTCGATGTTTCTCTAATTCTCTATAAATCTATTACACTCATATGATCATGTTACTGAAATGTTACATTATCATCAGGAAATAAAATTTATATGCTGAATTTCCAAATTTCTAGTCATCAAAAAGTGAGTGGAAAAGTTAGTAATGGAATTCCATCTTTACAGAACTGACACTGGGGAAGAAGAAATAAAATCACATAAATATATGCACTTGCATACTTCGCTCAATCTTTAATTAATTATTTAATTTAATTTAATTTATTTTTTGTATGTATAAAACACAATATTAGCAAAGAGAGAGTTAACTTTTACCCTCTCTCAGCAAAGTCATTTTCTTTTATTATTAATACAGATTAGGACATATTTTTTAATAATAATTCACACTAAGACTATTTTCCACCTAAAAAGAATTTGAGAGAGGAAATTAATATTTATGTACAACAAGATTTGAAACGATTTAATAAAAAATTAATGTGGATGTACAAAATTGCTTAGAAACCTGCAAAATAATCAAAATGCCATGAAATGCGGTTATCAAACATATTAACAATTAATGATCTCTGTTTTAAACTCAGTGCGTTCTGTTTATTTTGAAAATTTATCAATTGCCAATTGTAAAAGTATAAACACATACATGTGATGTCTCTGCGACCGCACATAAATACAAAGTTCCCGATCTTGCAATTGCAAGTGTAATTATTTACTTCTCTCAAGTTTCTATAAAATAGAAATGAAAACCTTTGCTTTATTATAATCATGATTTTTACAAATTGAGCTTCTTATATTCTTATTTTATCCCATCATCAATTTATTTTTACAATATACATTAATAAAATATTTGAAAAATCTGGCTTGATAATATCTCATATTAATTCCCTTTGTGTAAGAAAAAAAATTACGATTTTCATCATTTCTCAAACTTAGCGGAATGATTCTTACACCTTGCTACTTCTTGAGAAACAAAATTAATATGAAGGTGAGTGAAGGGAAAATGAAATTCATTTTAAGAAATATGAAATAAAAAATAATCTTTTTGTCTCTTATTCAACGTTCCATGAAATTTATCATCTCGAGGTTCGATCATTCGTATATTTCTAAAAATGCAGAGCATCCAATCGAAAAGAATTCGTAATATCTATGCCACTGAATTTGCATAATTTAACAACAAAAGGAAATTGAAGTTCTTTCAGAAAATGAAACGTTTGCCAGTGGGAAGATATATGCCCTTAGTTATGATGATGAGCTTCAATGTTAACTGTAATTGGATCGAAATCTGTTTTATTCTTTTCATTCATTCAATGCGATGCAAAATTATTTTCATAGCATTTGATTCCTGTAAATTTAGTTATTTCTTTCTCTATTCTTCATATTTATAAAAAGTTAATTTTTAATCAAACGTTGAAGGGAATCATTAATCTATAATTTAAATGAGGATTTTTCAGTGACACGATTGAATTTTTCCCTTTTTTAAGATAAGAAAGGCAGTTCATTGTTCCTTTGTGAAAATAATAATTCTTTCAATATCAGTTAGTCAACATTTTTTGATAATTCATACAATAGATATTTAAAATGATCTCCAAGGGCATTTGAATATTTCATCGATTCTGTTGGTTGTTTAAAAATTTTTAAACGTAACTAGCTCAACAGTTGTTTACATGCAAACTGGAAGACAGTTTTAGAGTTACATTACCTTTGTAATAAGGGATAAATGTGCAGAAAAAAGAATTAAAATTATTTTATTGAATGACATATTTGAAATATATTGGCTTCCAAAACTTAAGGTACAACGTGTCTAATGTGAAAATGAATGCACATAGAAGCAAGAAATTTGGAGATTATGTGCAGTACATAATTTTTTGATGAATACCAAATAGAAATTTTAAATTCACCACAAATATGATTTACAGCAAAATAATTCACTATTAGGAAATAATTGAGCATGTATTTCACTATTAGGAAATAACTGAGCAAATATTTCACTATTAGGAAATAATTCAGCCAATAATTCACTTTTAGGAAATAATTCACTACAGCAAAATAATTCATTATTTTTTTTCTTTTCTTGAAGAGAATAGTGCATCACAAATTTATAAGAAAAATTTAGCAGAAGCATAACAAAAATGGATTCTAATAAGAAATGTGTTCAGCCCTAACAACAATTATTTGGCGGCATCGATTTTCCTTTCTGAGAATTGATATCAAAATGGATAGCAAAGACCTGATACAGATTAATACTTGTCCTTGGTCATCTAACAACTTTGGAAGAGGACTTAAAGTGATTAATTTATCTCCTAAGAGAGTTCTTAAGTTGAAAAAGACCACAAGATGAATTTATCACCAATAATATTTTATCAAGAGAATTACTATTTACGAAATCGTATTTACAATTTCTGCAGTTGGTGGCGGCATTTATGCAGCGTAGCGTAACTCCTATCTACTGCATTTTCTGGGATCCGGATATTTATAGAAGCGATAGAAATCATTGGAAGACTTTTTCGTCCCACTTGCATATGGGAAACCATGGTAGATGTGTAAATACTGATAATGCTTGCCGTTCGGTAAGTGACGCTATAGTCCCAAAGATGCTCATTCGGATTCAGGTCGAATTAAGTTTGCAATTCAATTCACTCCATACCGTAACCTTCAAATAGTCTTCGACAAGCCGAGCTCTGTGAGGTTGCGTATTGTAGTACAAAAGAGGAGAATCATTACCAATAACAACAGCATATGAGCGGATATAGCTCAATGATCTCGTCTCGATAACTCCCACTGTTCAAAGTTCCTACATGTAATACATACTAGCTAGTTATTTCTAGCACTAAGATATATCTACGAACTAAACATTTTCCCACCATGTTCTGTAACTGTGGCTTTCAACATAGATGGATTGCTTGCATCTGATGCGCTCCCTCACCAGATCATCGGATGACCTGAATCACTCTCCCGTTCGAACATGAATATATCTATGAAGCCCATTGCTCATCCAGGAGAGCTGAGTCGCGAATGGTTTAGACCCACTGTAAATGGATAGCTCTCTGTTCTGGTTTAAAGTGGAGATACACAAATGGTCGTCTTGCATATAAACATAAATTTTGAAGGCGCCTTCGCACTGGAGTAGCGGAGATTGTTTTCACAAAATGATCTGGAATTAGCTAACACACAGTTGTTTTTCTCCTCCTTAAAGGCCGAAGAATCTAAATAATGATCTCCCGTAGTTGTTGTGGTCTCCTGAAACATGTATTCTAAACACAGAATCCTCGAACCTTAAAACCAGAACCATAATCATTTGACCACACTACGAGATAAACTGAGTCGTATAGCAGCATTAGCTCATGACGACGCTATTTCCATTCAATACCAGGCCCGCTACCTTAACAAATAGGGTTAACGACTTCTCCTGGATATTGCTTGAATCTCCCGGATATTGAAAACGAAACTGGCATATATATATTTGCATAAATGTTTTTTAGAGATAGTTACCACCATGAATGTTAATCATGAATTTCAATATAATTGCCATTTTTTTTAATGATGAGCTTAGAAATACTTGTTGCAACATTTTGGAAGCCAGATAATATATCATTATACGTAACATATTTAAAAATATAATTTTATTTTATTTTAGAGTTTTTTCATAAGATGACAAAATACAATTATTAATTAAATTTTATATTGAGTCATAAAATTTAGCACATTCAATGTTTTGTATTTCTATCCTTTTCTTTACATTGTTCTTGACGGCTATTTGCCGATAATAAACACCAATAAAATACATGAAAATGAGACTTAATAAAATCCGACGAATTTCTTTTTTATAAAAGAATTATAACATTTCCTGAACCTCAAAGTGCAATATTCGTAATATATTTACATTTACGATATACATTTTATAGTGAATTATCTTTGTATATTTAACTTATTAGATGATGAAATGAAAACCTAACTTTATCATTAAAATCTTTTCTTATATTCTGTTTGAATATTTTACATTTTTATACTTAGAATAAAATCAATAATAAAATACTTGACAATCAGATGTCACAAAATAAGACATTAATTTATTTCTTAAAGTTACTCTTCACAATGTTTCTCAAATTTTATTGCGGAATATTCTATAAATATTCCACAACTACGATAAATGTTTATTTATGAAATCTTTATATCATACTCAAAATATGAAAAGATGAAAGAACAAAATTTTATCATTATGAACTTTTGATACATTTTATTTGGATGAATTAATAATGCTTTTAGGCTTAGGATAAAGTGCATTATAAAGAAAATTTTAATTAATATATGTTATATTAAAATTCAATTTTTTCATAATGACAGATGTCTTTACCTCTTTAATTAATTTTTATTTATGTATTCATTTTTGTTCTAGAATATAATTTTGTGAACTTGCATATTCGAAATTTTTGATAAATGTAATTTGATTCCGAAGTCACCATGAGTAAGAATTCCTGAAGTTGAAATGTGTGACGTAAATATACATTAAGTAATTGAAAATATTTTTGGTATAAAGTTTCAGATAAAAGCAATGCTGAAAATTAAAATACTTGATTAAGTTTTACATTAATTTTGGAATGAGCAAACCGAAATATTTAGAACATTATGATTCAATTAATCATCGAAGTTTTAAAAAGAAACAAGAATATATATATATATAATATAATCACAACAAATAAATGAAATATTTATTCAATGAAATTTAATTTTTATTCAAACTTTAAAAATCGTAATTTCTAAAGCCCTATCAAAATTCTGGGGTGTTTAGTATATTTGGTTTATTTTTTAACATTTAAGTAAACATGCTTCAAATAGAAATATTACCTTAAAAAACTATCTAAGTAATCTCCTTAAAATAATAAGTTAAAATTAAAGAAATTTTAATAAAAATATTGGCAACATAATTTTACATATTTTTTAATAAGTCTTTTAGACTAAATTAAATAAAGACATTTCCTAATTCCTTTCAAAATAATTTGTGGACTTTTAAGTTAGAGAAATAATATTCAAACATGTCTAGAAAATAAGTATTCTTATTATTGAATCACATGTTCTTTAATAAATTTGAACTAATTATTAATAACTGAAATGTATGAAGTTTTAAAAACCCTTTAAGATTCCACAGCCTGTTTAAAAAAATAATTATGTTTACTTGAGTGAGGAAAAGTGCAATTTTATTTTTTGGGGTTTTTTTTTCTTTTATTTACTTTAATCAAATTTTTGTCCACACTTAATTTCTTAGAATCTTATAACTTTTTTAAAATTTAATATGGTTTCCTTTTCCTTGCGAATTTCTTCACTAATCCAAGTTCTTGAAAAGGAAAAATAAATATATAATTTAATACTAAAGCATTGCTTTTCTTTATTTATAAATTATATCCTCATTAATTTCCAGCATAGTTTTACATTTATTATTGTCTTCAATATAATAATTTTCTAACTTATTTTTAAACTTGTATTTGTAATCGTAACTCTTGAATAATTTCTAAAGCTCTATACTGTTGGATAATTAGGAAAGATATATATTCAATTCCCAATTTATAATTTTCTTAGAAGTGTCGTAAATAATTTCTCTCATTTTTAAACTCATCTATTTAAAAGAATATTTTTTTTTTCTTTTTTGAATAGTTAATTCTTTTCATTCTCTAGAGTTCATAAAATTGTTTCCTTTGAACAAAAAATTCCTGAATCTTTAACTATTATTATAAATAATTAAAATAATAATTTCCTTAATGACTAAAATGTATGCTTCTGTTCTCCTCAAATGTTTTAACTTAATTATAAAAAATATAACATAACTATATTTAAAAAAAATATTATATAGTTGCACAAGCATGAATGACGCTTTTTTTATTTGAAACAATTTGAATTAATATAAAACTATTAATTAACTTCCATTACTTATATTAATTAATATAACTTTGCTCTACTGAAATATGTGTCTAGAATATTATGTAAAATATAAACATGACATTTTTCTAAATGAAATTTTATCATATAAATACTGATGGATAATTAGCAAACATTCTTCTTAGATCACTTTTTCTCATTTATTTTTTGTATTCCATGTATTAATTTAATGTATTTTTATAAATATTCAGTAGTTATTTAAGAAATCCCTCTTTAAATTTCAATTAATCATTACAGCTCTAATTTTCATGTTGTGGTTAGGGCTTTGATAAATTATTTTATCATTCTTTGGTCATAAATCCTTTACTCATAAGATTTTAATCTACTAATTCTTGGTCATAAATCCTTTACTCCTAAGATTTTAATCTACTATTATTTTCTAAAATTTTCTTACGAAATTTATTTGAAAATGGGTTCTGAATATATATATATATATATATATATATATATATATATATATATATAATATATATATCCACACTATTCATAACCACAAATTAAACGAATAATACTCTATTATATTAAATGAAAACAAAACTTATCAAATATTTTAAAAGAATCTATTATAAAACAAAACATGGCACTATGAATTAATGAATGTATATCCTAATACGGATACTAAACAATAAATCTCTTTCATTTCAAAACTGATCAATTTGACTCGAAAAGACGACACAGGAATCGTTACAACTTGTAAAAGTGTTACGATTCCTATTTCGCTTAACCAGGGCAAATGTTTTATCGCTGGTGGGGCTTACAGGATCTTTACCGGCACAGGTATCATCCTCGTCATCTTATGAAAAATTCGCTTTTAAAATCAAGATGTATGTCATAAAATATATATATATTTCTTCGAAATCAAACGCTACTAAATTAAACCATCATACATATTTGTGTTTTTATTCTCTTAAACAATAGTCTTTGTATTAATCACTAGGTTTTAAGGATTAAAATACTGTTACTATATCATTGACCAACAAATCCGAAAAGAACCCTGGAATTATTCGTAACGATAATGATTAATCATATTCTTCCTTTTAAAGCAAACAAAAAAATTGCAAAATTTTATTAAGCCCTGGTTATTTTATAACATAATATATTCCTTTTTGCTTGAGAGATTAACTGAAGACGGCACTTTTTAATGTGTTCCATTTATACTTATATAAATACTTTAATAATGATACTCAGCTGAAATAAAGAGAAAAAAACTAATTGTAAAAGGTTTTCATCAATTTAATTACTATTCAAATGAACCAAAGACTTGCTCAAATAATACGCATCAATCTGATCTGCTAAAAATCATTACTGATGCCTAAATCTCCTTTGGTTTTTTTCCATATAAATTTTATGAATAAATTAATCATCGGAGCATAGATGATTAGGTTTTAAGAAGAATTTTAATCCGGAGCTGAACATTCAGATGAAACATTTGCATCTGAAGTTAAAAAATTGTTTTTTTTTTTTAATATTTTGAAGGAATATGAAAATTAATAAAGAAGCTGATACATTTTTACATATTTTTCTTGCGTAAACTTTGGTACAGAATAGTTTTCTTCACTATATGGATTAAAGGATAAGCTAGGAGATGATTGAAAAAAAAATTGTTAAATGCAAACTTCTGTTGTTTGTAGTAAAAGGAAAAGTTTAAATATCAGGTAATTACTTTGATTATAAACATTCTAATGAAAAATATTGATGAAAATTTTTTCATCCAATAATATGCATTAAACCCCTGCTATTTTGTACTTATTGCATGAAGGGATTCAAATTTTTAAACTAATCTTTGTACTTTTTACAAATTGTTTACTTAGAGCATTTTTCCCCTGGAAATTATATTTTAGTTACAATTATATTTAGTTAGAATTGTTTTTGAATATAGATGTTAAATGCTTGCTAGAATTTATTATTTGTTATATGCAGTAAAAATAATAAAATGACTTTATACATGTTAAAATTAATTACACATCCTTCTTAAATTACCATTGAAATTAGGTCTCGGAAAAAAAACCTTTAACATATTTGCTAACATACGTTTATGTAATATGAACCATCGTATTCTTTAGTCCTTTTTTCGATACAGAACTAGAAATTTGGTATTTCTAAATACTGGAAACAACAAATTGTTCTTTCAAAAGCAAGAAAATTACTTACATTTTGAAAATCCATAATGGCGGTCTGTTTTCTGTAAAAGTTGATATATAAGAGTGAGCCTAATGTATCTGAAAGTAGTTAAAACATGTATGCTCTGACATCTTTGAGAGTTTTCAGATAAACTCTAAGTCCCCTAACCAATTTGGATGAGCGTCTCTTACGAACGAAGCAAACTGCACGCGTTTTCAGTTTACTCATACTTAAGGGAAAAGAAAAATATTGCATTTCTTAGTGATATCCAGAGTCTCCAGCGCCCTTCATATTTTAGTTGAATGTGCTTTTGAATGCCTTTCAGTACTGGTTAAAATTAAACTCATTTTATCAGAAATATATTACATTACAAGAGCGCAAATCAAGCTATGGATAATGGAATTCCAAAGTTTTCTAAAAATGATGCTTTTAAATTTTAAATTATATTAAATCAATCCTCATGATTCTCGATTTCCTAATTTGGCTTCTTCCCAAACTCTCTGTTATGCAATATTTCACCTCTCGTATCTTCATTTCCACTCCCATATTAGTGAATATCTTTCAAATAATAGAAATAAAATTAAAAATCAATGGTACAGGGTATTTTGATCTTTTTTACATTATAGATACATGTTGGAGCAATGATATATAAATAAAAAAAATTGAAAATGATAAATTGATGGGAATGCTGAATGCCAAAATTTTAGTTTTAATTCTTAAAGTAATTTTGAGAAAGTTTTAAAGTTAAAAATAAATACTTAATTTTTACCCGGGGTACAAGACGAATGCTTTTTTTCAAAGGCGATTGCTCACTCTTAAAGACTGCGAGCAATGTTTTTTCTTCGTTCCTTAGAAGTGATATTACCTGCGTAAAAAATCACCCAAAACAACACATAAATATTAAAAAAATGTTCATTCAAATTTAGTAAAAAAAGATTATATCTTTTTAATTGATTACTTCCTAAAAATAAGTAATCACTTAGATCAAATAGATGGTTTTATTGTTTTTAAGAATGTTTGAAATTATTTAGCATTGTCTTGATTATTTATGACATATATAGTAGAATATAAAAGTATTATAAGAGAGAGTGTCGGGAAATTTCCTAATAAAAATTTTCATCTAATTGAAAAGAAGGATGTCCTAAATCAATGGATATAAGGAGACATTAATAAACTAAAACTAAAAAATATCGCACAATTTTTTAGTAAATTATGTAAAATTTATTAAGTTATGAAATCAATTTTAAACGAATTTTTATTTGAAGAAATAAAACTGCTTTTAAGATTGGATTGAGTAACAAAAATTCATCTTTACAATCAAATAATTTAAAGATATCTTTCGTCATTGTCATCTGTCTCCATTTTAATCATAAAATTTCTGATCATGTCAAATTTTATATTTAAACTATATTAACTTTATAATGTATGTTGTATAATGTATTTATATGCTCTTTAATAATTCTAGAATCCTATACAGTTTTGAGTTACAGAAGCATATCTATTTTTAACATAAATTTTTATCTTCATTATATTTTTAAAATTTAAGTTGGATTTTTTTCATGCTCTGCTTTGAGAAAATGCTTTTCAACGATTCACAAATTACCGAACAGCATTTTATTCATGATTTAAATCACGTACATGCCATTTAATAGCACAAGTTTGTGAAATTAACTTATTAAATAACATTTAAAGTTTATGTAAATAATTTAAACTCCATAAAACTCTTTAAAGTAGATTACTCTAGCTTGAAGATCACGGAAATGAATTAATTTAGAGTAAAATCTCATGGATCTAAAACTGAACTTTAATAGACCATTCTGTCATATATAATCTTTAAGAGTGTCATAAATATTAAGCTTTGCCATCTTCACAATATCAAAGTTGATGACATCGCTTTAAATAAATCGTCATGCAGTAATTCTTGTGGGAGATTAGTTAAAGAGTTGTGATAGCATATTCTAAAGAGTCGTAAAACATATAGTCAGAATAAACGCATATTTATATTTCCAAAAGTATTGTAAGTAATTTCAATACTATTCACAGGTATATCAAGAAAATGATTATTTATGGTGTTGACATACTGTGTTAAATCAATTATTAGTTCGGCATTAACTTTATATTTTTAGAGCCGTTTTGCCTCTCTAATTCTCTGGAAATTATTTTTGATTTGCACAAGTTATTTTGGAAATTTTAATCTTGAATATAATTTTTGTTTATTATTATTTCTCACAACAACTTTTAAATGACTCTTGTAGTTTAAACAATACTATAACGGATATAGAATTACTTTAATTTGAATATATTACTTTTTCCTCGGGTATTAGCTTTGGTCAGTTGACAGCAGTTTGAAATGACGAGTCTGTCTCAAAATCATATTTGTATTTCTTGAAAATAAGGCATCAGTATTATCAAACAAAGTTCAATGTAATAAAGATTCTGAATTGTGATTTAAAGCATTCTAGTTGGTAAATCAAAATAAGCATTTAAAGAATCTTAAAAGTTTATGATTCGTAAATCCAATTTTAAAAAAGGCCGGAAATAATGTTTAATACGTAGTTACTTACAAAATGAGTTACATAAGTGTACGGTAATTGAATTCAGCCTACTTGATGTAAGTACTCCATATTGATGAATAGTCGTGTCTCCTACAGAAAGAGTTATACAGTATCCTTAGTGTTTAATCACAGAGTTGTAGATTAAACCAAAGCTGTCATGTGGTATAGATCATTCAATTTTCTTCGAGTGCCTTCGGTCGGGGTTGATGTAGGTTACTTAAAATTGAAAAAGAATCTACCTTCTAGTACTCTAGATACAACAATTGCATTATTCCAACGGAAAAATGCAGTTACTGATAAGACAAATGTAAAATGATTCCTATTGTGGCTGACAAGAATTTGAATATAAAAAATTTCCGTAGGCAAATGCAAGAGAAGCAATTTATTCGTAGAATCAATAATCGTTTTATGATTTCATTCATTGAAATTTAGAGTAATTTAAACTCAGTGTTTACATTAACTCTGATTTATGAATCCGCTTTCAGTGAGAATGAGATTCTTTTTAACTTTGACAACTTTTACTTAGAAAAAGAGAAGTCTAACACAAGGATAATCTAATAACACGGAAATTGAATTATTTTATTGAAGAGAAAATAAAGGCTATCAATAAGCAGATACAAAAATAGATCATTCTGGCAGATATGTTTTGACAAAAGATTTTCATAGGAAATGATGGCAGATATAATTTAAAAATTTTATTCTGGATTTCTAAAATTTTATTTCCTTCTAAATTATTTATTTTGTTTCAATTAGAGAAAAGTCATTATAATTTATAATATATTTTTCTGAAACTATATAAAATGAAATGTATACATTATAAATGATAAAGTTTGTTCAATGAGTTATATACAAAATTTGTTAAAATGAATTCACTTGATCTGCAAGTTAAGAAACTCAATGACTAACAAGTAGAATTCTACGAGCAGTAATTCTGCCATTAATAAATCCCAATCAGTCTTCCGTGCATTGAGGGAAATTATGTATTAAACCCTGACCTTCACATAATAAGCAAGGAACGTCTACAAGTCAATTTTAAATGAACTATAAATAGTTATTCAGCCGACAAACTGGTTCAGAGATCGTGATGGTGCATTCTGGGGATCACAAAAAACGTAATTTATTCCTTTTTTTTTCCTTCTTACTTCGTTTCCCTAAAGGAAACTAGAAAAGAGAGCCTTGGAAAACAGGAAAAGCAGTGACTCGAAAAATAACAACAAAGTGGTAAGAAAAAAAAAGAATTAAAATAAGGAAGAAAGGAGAGAAAGAAATCAAGGATATGGGCCGCAGAGAATATTTTCTCCGAGATTTTTCTGCAAAATGAACAGTAGCGTGATTGAATGCCATGCATTCACTCAGAAAACCGTGCCTTGAGTTTGGAGAAGGCAGTTTCCGTTTTCTGCGGTGTGATAAAACGGAAACACGTGGGATATCTGTTTATGTTTATTCCGAAGCATATTGGTGAAAGGTATTCAGTATAAATATGTTTCGTTGTTAGGCTTTCGAAAAGAATTTCGATTTTTCAGGGTTGCTCTGGTTGTCAAATTTCTATTTATGTATTATTTTTGTGCTCCAGGACAATACTTGGAATTCAACGGAAAGTTTTCAGAATTCGCCAACTAAGCAGTGTGAAATCATGCGATAAGAAATTTATATATATTTCTGATTAAGGATTCCTTTGAAAAATTCTTTCTGATATTTCTGATGCGTATTTTTTTTATATTCTGAAAATATCAGCCATGCGTAATATTGCTGCTTTTTTATTTTTGTTTGGAATATTTGATAAAGAAAAGTAACATTAGAATCTGTTCTTATTTTTTTGAGAATAGATTTAAATCTTTAAAAATTAGTTTAACATTTGAAAATATTTCTGATTTTGATTACCAGCAAATATTCCATGATTGATTAAAAATAATTGAAATGGGTTGAATATTGTTAGTATGTGTTAGAACAATGATAACGTCATATAAAGAGTTATCCATAAAGAATTATTTTAAAATATTAATATCTGTAAAAAGAAAGTATATAGAAACGAATATGATATATAGTTGGATAGCTGAAATCTCAATGCTTTTATTTTATGAATTTAGCATGATCTGTATTTGTTATGGGACATACCTGAAATTGGCAATCCATTTCTTGTCACACATGAAGTAATTTGTGTCTATTGAACTATTGAAATCAGCGTTCTAATGTTCGAATTTTGAAGGTTTTGAAGAGTAATAGATATGGATTTTACACAGATAGTATCTTTTATTGATTTATGTGGAATTTATTTACATAGATGATGTAGTAGATTACTTAGATGGTGTCTCAAATAATTTTTAGCCCATCTTTCCTATGTTTTTAGAACGTATTACGATCAGTATTTTAATCTATGTAATAGGAGGACCAGCCTTTTTTAATTTATGCATGTAATCATATCTTTTGACTTATGTTTATCAAATGTATTTATAATAGAGCAACTCTTTGTTGCAATTTCAACGATATATACATTGTACTACAACAATGAATTGGCATTTTACATACTACAACACAGAAAACCACTTTTCTGAAACATTTAACAAATTATATATATAATTTGTTGAACGTAGGATGAACAAAACGGAAATTAATAAATTGTCAAAAACGGAATTAAAAAGTTACATTGCAACGTACTGTGGTATACTGTGGTTTGATGAAACAGTTGTAACTATGTTACAACTCTATGGAATACTATTAGAAAATTGGAGTCTAATGATCTAGTTACATTTTTTCTCTCAAATGTAGAGTAATGGAATGAAATATTTAATATTCAAATCATTTGTGCTGATATGAATAATGCCTGCGATTGCTGAAATTACGAATTTAGTAATTCCACTACATTTTAATTCATTTCAATAAGACTGGAAAGAGGTAAATGAATTGCGAATGAGAGGGTAAATATCTCATATAAAATTACACAACTCAATTTTGTGAGGGAGTGTATATTGCCATATAGCTCTGATACTGTATCCACTCGCATTATTTAAGTTGTGAAAAAAATTTTAATAAATAATTTTTATGCATAACTGAAAAATAAATAACTATAATTTGTTACAGTATATATACGAGAACGTTTATATACTATATCTTATACTATACGTCTTAATATTTGCGTAAATCAATTGGGATTTAATTAAATTATTTGATAATGCATGTAATTAGCTTGTTATATGAATCATATATAGAATTTCAATAATAAAAATGAATATTGAATATTAAAGATCGATTGCCATAAAAAATAAATATATTTGTGGTATACTTACCTTCAATAACCGATTGCTATCAGGGTTTTTATCTAAATGAATATTAGGTTCTACCATTCATTTTCTGATAATAACACTCTAAGAATTTTCCTTAAACACGATATTAATAGCATTTCAATAAGAAAAATTTAAATGATGACTTACATTTACTCCTGATGAATTTTCGGATGACAAGTCATTTAGTAACAGAATAAATAAGTTAAGAATTCATTTAGTAGGAAAAGTTAATAACATTCAAATCAAAATAGAAAACTGTGAGTTAAAAATTCCATTATCTAATATATCCGATTAAAAAAAATAATTGCTATTTTCCAAAAGCATGTGTATTTACAGTTTTTAAAATGAAGCTAAATTAATAAAGATATCATTATGTTGTACAGAAACCAGTGAATTAATGAAGCATTTTTAAACTTAATTTTGCTTTCAATATTTTATCAAATTATTGAAATGCATTTTTAAATATCAAATTTCTTTAAACGAGACATCTTCATTAATTCCTAATGGTATTATTGTATAGTAATTATAACGTCATTTAACGAGTTTTGCCTTCCTTCTTTAAAGATATAAAAATATGGAAATTAATTATATATCTTTAAAGAAGGAGGCACAAACACAATTATTTTTAAAATTCCATATGATTTGAAAAAAAAGGATTAAAAGAAAAATGTATGTTTCCTTATTTTTCTTTTGATAAAAATGAACTTTTGAATGCATTTAGTATGATCAAAAATTACTAAATCAATATATTTTAATAATTTGCTTATCATATTTTATTCATTCACAGTCATAGGAAAAGTTTTCTTATATTTCATTTTGATCATCAGATCTAAAAAATCATAAATACTAAAAAAAATATAATAAAAAGAAACAAATCTGGCATAATTATTGAATATTTCATAAAAGTTAAACAACAAGAGCATATCACTACTGTTACTTTGGTTGCAAGAGAATAATTATGTAGTTAATAATAATCAACATGGCGTTCTTGCTTAATGTGGATTATACTAATTTCCTTAGTTCTGCAAAATCTGGAAACGACTTTCCTCGCCGTTAAATGCTGAATAAAAAATATCTAATTATTACTTCCTAATCATCTTACATAGAAAGATTTTGCATTTTATGAAAACAATATTGCTAAATAACTTCTTTTTAACAGGCGATATTTGCAGATAAAGGGTACCAGCAGGGAAGAAAGTCATATCAGAAAGATATTAGAATAACATACATGTAGTTATATACTTTTGGATAATAGTATCCATTTGTTACACGTTATAGTAACATGGCATTTCAGTTGAGTAGGCTTAATGTCAATGAATAAGGATAAAAATACGTTTATTTGACACTCAACTTAAAATGCCTTCATTGATGATCGAAAGCGCACTTTCTAATAATCGAAAATTTGTAATTCATCGTCTATTCCTCATAAAACCCCTTTCTTAAGGTTTTTTTTTATTTTTGCTTAATCGTAACTTAATTATTAAAATGAATAATAATGTATTAAATGAATCATTTACTGTTGAATATTTATAAGAAATACGATTTTAAAATTCTTGTGAGGTAAGCCTTGGTAAAGCACTAAATATTAAATTGTGATACTTATTTGGAAGATTAGATTTATTGGCATAAATAGCAAATGACATGTTAATTTGTATCCTATATAATAGTTAATGGACGTTTTGCATTACATAATGCATTTAACATTTAAATTTCATATATAATTTTTAACTTATATGACTTCAAAGACTTTCCGGAACAAAAACGTATCAGCCTGAGTAGCAAAACGTTTAAAATGAATGATCGAATCATAAACGCAGTAGAACGGAGAAGAAAATATTCATTTCACAACAAATTCATCATTCACCTTTTAAGATATATCACTGAAAGATCAAAAGGTCAGCAAAGATGTGCCTTGGTGCAAAAAAATTGTGTTATCTCACAATGCATAATGTTTTTTTTTTATAGAAAAATCTTTCCTTTGACAGCAAAAACTTGTTTGATACACATGTCACCATGTTATTATGATGACCGCCTGCTCTTTAGGGGTAATGATAACATCTTTCTTGCTGAGAGAAATAACGTTTTAACAATAGAAAGTGATAAAAATGATGAAACAGCATTACTCAGACGTTATGATATCATTAGATGTGTATAAAATAAGAAACACGCTTCTTTATTAGATTGCTCTCATTGGGCGGTTTTGATTTAGGTCGCCTGCTAAGTCATAATTTATTTGTTTGGTTTCTTTCCCCACATTCAGAAAATAACTACGTAAAACAGTATTTAATGATATTCAGTGAATTGATTTCTTAGTGAGTAACAATGAAATATATTTTATTAATATGTAGTATTTTTATATACTTTATAATTTTCTACTATTTTTAGAATTCTTATGTGTATTATTATGTGACAACAATTTCAAATAAAAAAAATTAGTTAAACCTTCGTTAAAAATTGTTATATAACATTTTGATTTACGTATAAGTATGATGCTTAATGAATAATTCCAATTTTGATAATTTTATTTAAAGTCGAAATTTCTAATTTAGAAATCACTTCATTTTTTTTATTACATGCAATCCTCATTTCTTACAGATGCACATTTCATCACAGAATATGAAAATGTGCTCTGACGTATGAAAATTCAGACAAGTTCATTTTACCTACGGGGAGATACTTTAAAAGAAATCCTTAAAATAATAAGAGAAACAAACCGTTTTATTACCTTTTTTTTCAATTTCACGCTTTTTAAAAAGTGCAAAGTAATAAATAAATAATTTTTAAATTTCTCCCGAAATAAGTAATTGACACCGTAAATTTATAAAATCTTAAAATGCTATTCTAAAATCATAATAAAATGAATCTGCCTCATATTAAACAACGAAATAGTATTAAATTTAGAGATAGAAGTTTCCTTTTAATATTTATCACTTAATTTTAACTATTTTGTTTTAAAATAAATTATATATTAGTATATCATAAAAAAGATAAATTTAAATTATCAATGACGGATAGAAACTGTCATTTTTTTACGCATGATCGGCGTAATTCCAAACATTTCTTCGATTACCGAACAAATTTACATCAAAAATTGTATTTTAAGAATTCCGTGCATATTTTGTTCTACTAATTGAATGTCACATGGCATAGCTTAGTGGTAATGTTTGGGTTTCAAAAATATTTCATAAAGATTTATGCCAGTGAAATGCAGGAGAACTTTTATTAAATTCGTGCTTCTGTGAAATGCTGTATTAACAATCGTTTCACACGACGATCAGTATGAGGCGCTGCACCATCTTGCAGGAAAATGATGTCTTGATGGCATCCACGCTGTGGAAGAGTTTGGATTATCAAATTTGCCAGCATATCATGGTACCATTGTCCAGTGACGGAACAGATTTGGATTCTATTTGGAGTTATCTCTTCAAAGAAATACGGTTCAATGATAAAGGTAGCTGTAAAACTACACCATACTCTCATTTTTTCAGGATGCAAGGATAGTTCCTGGATAACGTGAGGCTTTTACACTGCCCAAATTCGACAGTTGTGGGTGTTAACTTGGCCATTGAGGCAAAAATGGTCTCATCACTGCACAGAATGTCCTACGGCCAAGTTGTGTCAACTACCATTCGAGAAAGGAACTGAAGTGCAAAAGTGTTACGTAATTCGAAGTCCTCGTCCTGCAATAGGTGCACAGGCTTGATTTTGTGTGGATAAAAATGCAAAATCTGCCGTACGATTTTTCTTACATTTGAATAGGGCACAAACAGAATACGGGAAACAACAGACAAACCCACACTAGTATTTTGAGACGACTGACTGCTGGCTTCAACCAGTGCGTTCACAACATTTTCGGCGCTTTGAGATGGGGTTTTTTTGGTCCTCTACCTTGAAGAATGGAAAATTTCTCAGGTTTTTCAAATGTCTGCATCATCTTGAGTTGGGTACCTGGAGAGATTGGAACTCTTCATATCTGCTTCATACGACGAAATTCCTTTAAAGATTAACGGAGTTTTATTGGTTCTGGTAGAACAATTTCGCCAGTAGGGCTTTTTCTTGCAACGTAGGCATGACTAACAGAGAAGAAACGAATGTTAGTGCAGAATCTGCCTTTTTTTTTATCTAAAGAAAAATGGTACTAGAAATGCGCTGTGACGCAAATTATGTTTCGCATTTTCAATATATGCAAATAAATGCTATTTGTGTTACAGCGTCATCTATTGGTGAATTTTTATACTAAATTTTCTTAATCAATAAATTCGAAGCACATTATCTGAGTAATCTGTAGTTCACATTTTATCTTCTTTGGACCAATAGAACAGATGTTAGAGCCCTCTGAAGTGGGTAACTTATTTCTTACTAACCTTGCATTTATTAAACTTACAGTTATTAAATTCACAGAATTATTAAATATCTTCAAAAAATAATTATTTATCTATTTTATTAAGGTGTCGGATTAAGTTGAGAAAGCGCTCATCAGTGAGAACTCGAATTTTATTTCATGGTAAAAATGAAGCTCCATATTTGTAGATTATAAAAAAGTCTTTATTTTTTATCTATGTGAGATAAAACTATAGATGCCACAATTTCAATAACACGCAACAGATAAACATGAAACCGGATATTGTTATGTTTTAAATTGGAACTGAATATTTTTTGCAAAGAAATTCTCCGGAAATAATATCTTTAATGCTCACATTTGCTTTCTACTTATACAACCCCAGTTTACTTATTTCAGGAAATCGTATTAAAGAATACTTGGATGCACATTTATGTTTAGTCTATTTATTTCACCTAATGTGCAACCACATTTTTAAACATATTTGCTGAATAAAGAAGATTTCATTATATCTGATTAAAAGGAACGTGTTATTCAAAAAAAAAATTCAATTAAATTTAACATGTAACATTTTGTAGGTTTGCTAGACCACATAACTTAAGATTACTTCATTTAATCGCTTCTCACATTCATTTTCAACTCCAAAAACAGAGAAATTTTTCCAAAAAAATTAATAAGGTAACTTCGAAAATTCATAAACTATTTGTTCTTAAAAATTATCTTGTAGCCTATTAAATATTAGATAGTTTGAAAGTGGAATGGTAAATATGTCCAGATTTTTTTAAATTTTATTTATATGTTTTTTTTAGAAAATTTAAAATATTACACAATTTTTTCAACTGTAAAATTATTTTCAATATCTAACGATAATAGATACATTTCTTCATCTAAGTGTGACCTTTTAAAGATCTGAAAATAATAAATTATGCATAAAACCTGATGTCTATAAAAGCACTATAAATTTTTGTAAAATATTTTTAAAAATAAATTTAATTCCCAATGAACTATACGGCAAGACAGAACATTTCTGAGATACAATAATTTTTTACAAACTCATGCTTTTTATGATTAATGAATGCTAAAATGTGCAATTGAGGTAATTCCTTTTCGCTCACTCCTTGAAAAGGAATTTTGTTACTAATTTATATTTTAAGGTTTTTTTTATAATTAATTAATAATAATTATTATAAAGAGCATTTATTTCACTCTGCATAAATTTATTTATTTTTCAATAATTACTTTTAAAAAATGTTTTCTTTTAATTTCCTTAAATCATTTATAACATTATACCACATACTCATAATATTTTGCTATTTTCTTCAATTTTTAATTGTATGCCTTCTAATTATAAAAACGAAATGCAATTAGATGCAATTTAAATTTATAAATCTCAGAGATTATACAATAAAAAATATGTAGTGAAAATATTAAACTATTTAAATTCATTTGAATTAAAGATCAACAAAGTCATTCAGTGGTTAATTTTATTACAACAATCTATATTTAATAAGACATTAGTCTATTTTTCTGAGAATGAAATAAAGATTGGTTAAAGTGGAGTCAGAAAAAAAATTAAAATGTAACATACTAGCTTACACCAGTAGATATGGGATTTTCTAGTTCAGAAATTGATAGTTAAAGATATTATTGTATTCCATGTGGGGCATCACCTATGAACATACTCTATTTTATAATAAATCAAATATAAATATTCAAAGAATTTTTTTCATCCTTTATACTTCTAAATTTAAAAGTCCGTTTCAAATCCTATGATGTGTATCATTTTATTTTATTTAACTATATTTTTAATGAATCTCTGAAAACTTACTTAATTCCAAAAATTCATTTTTAAAAACATTCCCTCTTGTAAAAAACATTAAAATGATAGTAAAGCTCATTATTAAATAAATCATAGTCGTATTAAGTATAAAAATGAAATATAAGTATTTTAATCATTTAAGAAAAAAGTTTTAGTTAAAACTTTATCAAGATTTACATGTCTGATACTTTCTTTAATATAATATTTAAGGAATAGTTAAGCAAGTAAAAAAATCGAAAAATATCTTTATGTTCAAGAATTCGTTAGTAGCATTTTCTATTTGAAAGATGCTTCAAAAGATATTTTTTATTATAATAAAAATTAATGAAACAAATTCAAAATTAAAAGTTAATCTTGGACTATTGACTATTTTTACAAAATATTTACTATCTTGTATTAAAAAACATATGACTCTAGTTATTTAATTTTATTTTCATTGCATTAATTATATACAAAAGTTATAAGATTTAAATATCAAGCACTTATAATTTCTTCAAAAAAGGAAATCATATCTATCTAGTACGAAGAATATCTTGATTTTTCCTATTTGTTAAGAGATGTAAAATTAATGGCGTTTTCTTATGATTAAATTTTTTGTTTAGAGTTTGAATATTTTTGTACTTTATAATCCAAGAAAATTTGAAACTAATTTAGAAAGTTCTTCATCGAAATTGGTATCATTTGTATTTTTAAAAATTTTATAATGATAAAAAAAAATCTCATTTTTTTAATGAATGTGCCACCTTTGACGTTAATCTTATTCACTAGGAATATTGATTTCCATTAATTTAAATTTAATCTCGTAAGCATGATTTTATATTTAACTTTCCCTTGGCAACGAACTATTAAAAATTGTAATTGTGATAGACTTTTAACCTGTGTTTTTTAGTAAACATATATTGTTTTATGTGTTCATTGACTACTTAAGCATCCCTAATACAATTAAGAAACTGTCAATGCTCACCGAGAGATAACCATTGACATATTTGCCAAATATTCATTTTAATTTTATATATTATGTTTTTAAATTTATTATTAAAAATTTTAATATTTTTAAATTTAAAGTGTAACCTTCGTGTAAAATAATACAACTTCGAAGGAAAGTATTATTAAAATATTGTCTTGAAATGACTTTTATTTTTGGTAATGCATTTATTTCTATCCATATATCGTAACGTTTCTTACACATTAGTCATGTTTTAATTTTTTTCTAAAGTGTGGTTGATAAATAACCTGCAATTATTATATTTACGTTCAAATTATACTATGAAGTAATAAACATATTTCGAATAAATATTTCTTGAAATAAATTACATTGTTAAATTATGCATATTCAAAAATTATAATAACTTTTTTGCTTTATACTATTTGAATTATCTGTTAAATATCTATTTGGATTAAAGAATAATAATTATATCAATATTTAATCATCCAATCTTTTATACAATATTCAGATAATTTTATAAAAATTCTAAAATTTTGCTTCTAAAATGGAAAAATAGAAATCGTAATAACATGATTAAAATGATATTCTAAGTTTATAGTGATTACATTTGTAGGATGTTTTCATACGTGGGGATTATATTTCCATTTTTAAGTCACAATAAGATAAGTTTCGCTGTGATCTTAGAAAGCCAGCAAATTCAACTCACAAAAAATCTTCAATAATAGAACTATCAATAATAGATTTTTTCTGCTAATTTTAGATTTGAAGAGAGTTTTCTTTTCTCCTGACTGCATTAAGCGCTTGATCCCTTTATCTGAATCCTCTATTTCTCATGGCTCCAAAAGCAGATTTCTTACTTCCATTATCCTAGTTAGTAATGTAAAATTTCCTCTCTTGTAATCTCGTCTTCTCTTATTGAAGTTAGAATACTGTTTTTAAGTTCTATTTACATTAAATTTATTTTGTTATCTGTCATTCAAGGAAATGTATTTCAACATGAAATGGGAGGATATAATGAAGGTTCCATGTTTCACTTTGAGAAGATTGTTTTGAAAAGTCTCATTTAATTGAAAACATTGAGAAAAGTCAGATGAAAGGATCAAGTCAGTAAACAAAAGATAATTGTGGAAGCAAATAAATACTTTCACTTAAGTACTTTATCAATTTTAACTTATATTGTAGTTATAAATTTTGTTTCTTTCCTTGTTTTAACTATCCACTCGAGAGTTTAAATCAAATAAATATTTATTAAGACTATGAACATATTTTGAAAATAAAGATGGGAACTTAATAAATCATATTTTTATTGAGATAAAGATTTATATTTATAATAACATTTGTTTTTTTCAATGAATTGGAGCAAAGTAAAAAGTGACACATCTAATATAAAATTTATGACAGCATATTCGACAAAAAGTTGTGTAAATGAGTAATCAAGTTTTTTTGTAAGGTAAAAAAATTGATTGAAAACTACTTTACTTCTCCTTGAGTTTTTCGCGAGTATGGCAATGAAATAGCATTCTAACAATTCTATTAACAGTAATGTTTACCTTTGAAGGCATTTTGATTGTTAACTTTAGAGGCTTAACATTTTTGATATTTTGGGCGATGTTTTAACTCTTGCTGTTTATAATTCATTATTTTTGACATAGCTCTTTCTAGTGATCCTGGGCCGAGATGAATAATGATATTATTATAACTCTTCTCAAAAATTACATTTTACTATTGTGCTATAAAAAGTCAACATTATTTGCATTTTAATTTCATTCTTGTCATCCAGTCGGTACTTTTATATTAATTAATATAAACCTTATGGACATTTGAAATCAATTTTATTCAAATTCACTACAAGATACCAACATTCATATTTGCTTAAATTCTGCATAAATCAGTATATTGAATAATAATTGAGAAGAAATAATATTAAGTTATTATCTAACGATTGAGAACACACATGTATTCATAATTTCAAAAACCTAGCATATCAAAAGTCAGTAAAAAAATAGATAACAAAATTTCAACTTCATAAACATGCATCGTGCCATCTGTATACCTATACCAATAATAAAAGAGCATATGAGAGTGTTTTTTATGTCTCTATTTTTATGTGTGTCTGCTAGCATTGAATAGGAATTTCATTAAATAATTCAAATAGTGGAAAGAGGCATCTGTTATCAATTGTTTCTGAAAGTTTAATTATTTAAAACTTAAACTATATTTTGAAGTTTTCCCTCAATAACCTTAAGAAAACTTATTTTTATGCTATTTGAGATTATTCAAAATTATCTTTAAAATAATAGTAACTTAGTTGTCCTGCAAATTTCTTTTGAATTTTTGCTAATTTCTAAAATTACCCTTTCTTGAATAATGTCCAAAAAAGATTTCATTTTTGCAGTGAAATTCAAATTATTTCCAATGTTATTTAAATATTAATAGCCTGAGTTTCTTCTATTTCCGAAAAAGAAGAAAAATTGACTATATTTAATGCATGCGCAATATGCATAATGAATGGGAATGTGAAGTTACAGTATTGCGAAGGTTAGAAACTATGTAATCTGGAGGCATTTGTATAAACATCCGAATGCAAGGTCAATAAAATAACTCAGGATTAATTTCTAATTTTTAATTTAAGAGGTAAAAGCAATAGGGATTTCCTGTAAATCAGGCTGTTGTCAAAAGTGGCTAGTCTTAAATGAAATTGCTCTAAAAATATTTTAAATAAAAAAGTTTATATGCATAATAAGCTTCTACGAAGTGATCCTGCGCTGGTACTTAGCAAGGGAACTACATTGTCTTGGAAAGAAAGGTTTCAACAGGGTTCATTTACGCATATGATATCCGCTAATTTCTATTACTTATCAATGGTTTCCGTTATTGAATATTATAATTTTGTAAGAAAAGCTAAATTTTCCAAAAGAAAGTTAAAATTTATCATACTTATTTGGATCATTTATTAGAAAAGTGGAAGATTTGAATGGAAAGAATACCTTTATTGGAAATTAAAATTGCCCCTCGTGTTGTAACACAGGTCCCATTGCTTAGGTAATTAGTTCTATGTCTTGCTATGGGAAGATGGTGGTTGATTCTTGAGAAAGTCCTGCACAGCTTCCTCCACTTCTTCGGCTGAATGGAAACGGGTCCCCTGTAATGCTCTCTTAAGTGGCCCAAATATGTGGAAGTCGTAGGGTGATAAATCCGGACTGTTCGGTGAGGGTTCCAACACGGCCAAACGGAATTTTTTTGATATCATCTGGGATTCACGAGAGGCGTGCGGTAGTCATTAAGAAGGATCGTTTGTTTTGTGAGAAGGTCTAGCCTTTTGCTTTTCTTTGTTTTCCGTAGATTTGTCAGAATACTGCAGTATTGTGTTGAATTGATAACATTCCATTCGGGCAGGAAACTTTTTATTTCGGAAACCCTTATAAATCATCTAACCACGATTTCAGCTACATTTTTTCATTAACTAAAAATTGAAATTCAAAATTTTTTTAATAGAAATGCTGTTGCTTAGATTTCGTATTTTTTAATAGTTTTTGATTCCTTTTTTTTATGATCTCATTTTTGATAAGATTCTATTTTTTATTTGAATTCAGTATTTTCTCTGATTATTTATTAATTTACGTCGGAAACTGATTAAATACATAAATGAAGTAAAATGGTTTTAATTTATTTGAATACTGAAATAACATGTCCCACATTATTTCTACGTTATATTTATGAAAATGAAAAACAGTTTTGAATGTCGGAAAACATCGTCAAAATGACTTTTAATATTTTTCGAAATTAGCAAATGTTATTTTGTTATCTTTAACATAATATTTATTTTCACATCTTTGAATTCAACATTACATTACAGTACTTACAAGCATTTCTACTTACCCATGCAGATAATACATACACCACTTTAGTTTCTGTCTATGGTCAGGTAAAATTGCTTTACGATTCAATATTCACAATTTTATAAGATTTATGAATATAATCTTATCTTGTATGGTTTCTGTAAAAAGACTGTTGATGGATGAATAATAATGTATTGGTAATTATTTTCATGAAAGTTGAAAATAAAATATGCTCTGACATTCCAGTAAATAAAAAATATGAAATCCTTTTACCAGTTCTCTGAAATTTTCATAATTATAAAATAGATAAATTCCCATCAACAAGAAATAAAACTCCATACTTAACTAATTTAATCAGAAGAAATAACTACAAAATGCCGCCATTATTATATTCAATCATTATTCAGTGATAAACACACATAATACATTATTGATTATAAAAAAAAATCCTAATAAACATAAGCCTTGATAGTCATTTACACGATATGAAATATAATATAATAAAAAGTAAGAATTCTTGTAAGCATTATTTTTTAATGAAATATGATTTGCATAAAGGATGTATATTTTATTTATTCTACTTTTCAGTGAACAAAAAAATAAAAAAAATAAAGAGAATTTATTTTGCAGTTGTCAAAAAATTGAAATATGAGATTTAAAAAAATGTATAAATTTAAGACTTCAATAAATAATTAAATACATTTTTATGCCATTATATCTGTTTGTGACCAACATAATTACAAAAAAAGTTCTTTGAATTGGATAACTGAAATTCGGTATGTGGCCTTTAGAATTCGTAGATGGAGCTGGAAGCGCAAAAACATTGTAATATCATTATATTCTATTAATGAGCATTCTATTAATGAATATTCTTTAATGAGTATTTTTTATGAGTAACACTAATATGAGTATTCACAATAGTATGATTATAGTACAAAGTAACACAATAGTATTTCAAAATAGCACAATAATATAATTCACAGAACGCTAATAATAATAACACATATTGATAAAAATTGTGTAGCAAAAAATGACGTTGCTGTACTGAATAACTAGAGCAGCCAGCTAATAAATCAAATGAGTAAATTCTGGTAAAAAAATGACAATATATATTAACAACATCATCATTCGCAATAAATTGCCTCCGATAATATATGTCTGCATGATGAAAAAAATCAATATTTTATTATAATTCACAACGTTTCAAAAATTTTAGTTTAACAGAGAATCTGATTTTATGCTCATGAGTTTCAGCTCTTTTTTTTTCTTTTTTTCCTTTAATGAGATGGATAGAATTTTCCCTCAGAGAGGAATATTTATTTACTATCTGAAAATGACGTCGGTGATGTAGTAGCATCGTTTGTAGGTTATGATATCATTAGATCATTCCGAAATAAGAAACATGCTGTTTTATTACATTTATTACATGACTTGAAAGGGCGATACTGATTTAAGGCATTTGTTAGTTATATTTTATTCTTTTCGGGAAAAAAACTGCAGAGGCTTGAGTTTCTTAATATTTTCTAAATGTGCGATAAAGAAACACTTTGATCCTTTTTGTGTATAAATTTCAATTTCTCTGAAATTAAAGCTGTTATGCATAAGTTCTTATCAGCTTCAAATATTTATGGTGTTTAAAACTTTCAAAAAACACCGGTAAGATTGACTGCTATTTTATTTACATGTGAATGAGATGTCATGTGATTTTATTGCTAAAACTTTGGAATGATATGAACATTAATAAAATATTATTAGGGTTTATTTGTGACAATAAAGTTCAAAGTTATTATTTATTACAGGGAAAATAATTTAACTCCCTAATAAAATATTTTAAAGTTTACCTATATACTATCAAATATATTTATAATTTTATATATTTACATTTTATATTAGGTTTGTTTATATTTATAATAAAAATTTATATGCGCATGTTTAGATTATCCGGAAAACTCTATTACAATCCCAAAAATGATATTTAACACACAAATTAGTGTAATAAATTATAAAATGAGCCTTGAAGTTCGGATTTTATTATTGTATTATGTTTACAAAATTCTTAAAACATCTGATGTATTATTTTAGATTTTGTTTAACACATTTTTTCTGTTGGTTTTTGAAAAAAAAATTGTCCTATCAGTTAATATAAATAGTTTTGATTTGTAGAGATCAGTTTTAAAGTATATCACTCTTTTCTAGATTATAAATTTTATATAAGAAATATTGTCAATATTTTAGACATTTATATTAAGAATTAAAGGGAAAATTCATGTATCCGATATTCTGCTTCGTCATTTTTTAATTCACTGAATGTTTTTAATTTAAAAACTGGATGCATTTTCCCCTGATGTCCGACAAAAATGTTTGAAATATCATTTTGTCATATTTCATTAATAATTTTTCCGATGAATTCGAAGTTCTTTTTAAAAGTACTAGGAAGAAAACTGTTACAAATATTGATTTATTGCATTATTTATTCTTTTTTGTTTTAATTTGACAAAAAGCCAAATGATTATTGCTAATTCAAGAAATCATGTGCTGGGAATTGCTAATACCTTTTAATTTTAAATGAAACGAATTAAATAAAAACAATCAATTTATACATAATAAAAATAATACGCTTAATAATAAATATTTCATACTGTATTTGCATCCACAAATTTACTTCATCTTAAATACTTAACATATTGAGAAAAATTAATTATTAAAACAATGATATACATTGCGGTAACAAATTGAAATTCTTATTACCGACGCTATTTGCATATACGGCATATTCTATTTAATAAATTCTATATTGATAGAGATGGCATGCACTTTAAAAATATTCCTTGAAATCATTGGGGTGAATTTAATTGGAATTTTGTGAAGGATTCAGCTGAATATTGGTATTTAAGAGAATGAGTGGAATTTCAGCCGCAGTTTTATTTCAATTCTGCAATCATAGTACTTGCTTTATATTAAATATAGCATTATATTATATAAATTCTATTAGAGTAATTTCGCATACTTGCTTCTTTTACTGAAACAAATCTATTGTTTAAAATGTTTGCCAACATATGTGGCTATTTTGATACATTTCAAATTAATTCAAATATATATATATATATATATATATATATATATATATATAATATTTGCTGAAACCGTTTCCAAGGATAATGAAATATACGATATAAATAGATGATTTTTTAATTTCATTTTTGCCTCATCATTCGACGAATATTTACTTATCATTAAGTCTATTCTTTACCTATCTATTTTCTTTCTCTCAGAAACATTGTTAAGAAAGTACGTCTCAAGAACCTAATCTGTCTTTTGGTTGTCTTGAATACTAAAGTATGTATATGTGGAATTATTGAGATTGCCTGTGATTTTGATTAAGTCCCGTAACTTCACATTTCTAAATATTACAACTTCACGGCAATCTAAATATTACAAATGTAAAACATATGCTATTTATTTAACACTGTGTCTTTCTCAAATTGTCTATTTGAAAATCTCTAATTCATTGAAATCATCTAATCATTGAAAACATTCAATGAAAGCCTTGTCGATCTGACAGTACTACTGTCATTGAGTATACTGCACCAGAATTAATTAAATAAATAATAAATTTTTCTGCAAACGAAAAAACAAACAATTTAAGTCAATAAATAACTTGAACAATTTTTTCTTTATATTTGCATTTTCTGAGCAGAAAAAATAATACTAAAATTAAAAAAAAACTTTTATTCCTGATTCAAATAAAACCGTGACAACGCAGTTTTTGAAACGTATCAGAACTCTTAAATTTTATTTCGTTGCTTATGAATCAACACTATCTCACAAATTCATAAAATAAATTTTAAAAAGTAAGGTTTCTCATCCCAAAACGAACATTTTTCATTTTACTGATATAGAGTGTAATCATCAGATCTTATTTTCTTACAAGATGAGGAAAAATCAAAAATATTGCCAAGATTAAAAATCGTTTTTATATATCAATTTTGGTTTATTTCAAAATTTAAAGTGAAGACAAAAACCTCACAAAGATAAAAATAGAAATAAAATATCTTTAGAGGAAATAAGACATGAGCGTAAATTTATACATCACGAAGATGGTCCTTTGTAAAACATTTCGTCAAAACCAAAAATTTTTTACAAAGAATTGCCAATAAAAATTTAATAACTTAAAGAAAATTAATTAAATATAAAAACAGAAAACTTAATGATCGTGCATTAAGTTTCACTCTTCCAAAATAAGAAAAATGTTTGGAAAAGTTTTATTTCCTTGTGATAGGCCAATTGCCTGTACTTGATACGAATAATTAATCCACCATTTTAAAAATGTATTTTACTTATAATTAAAATTAATTAATAGAATTAAATCATGGATTCAAAAGTATATAGCATTTCTTGCATTTTTCTTTTTGTTTCGAATGTGAATTTTAAAAAGTCGTTATTGGAAAAAATGTTTAAAATACGTGATAGATATATACGTGTTTTTTGCTTTTTAAGCTAATAAGCATATTATTAGAAAATGCAAATGCATTTTATAATTTTTTTATTTGTCATATTATCAATGTGGGAAGGAACAGTTAGTTAAGCAGTGAAATTTTTAAATGCAAATTAAATGTTAAATAAATTATATATATATTTTTATAAATATAATAGTTTTTAGACTTTTTATGCCATTACTGATTGTTTGTAAAACAACTTATCAACTACTTTTTTTTCAAAAGAAATATTATTTTAAGACATCATGTCAGCCTTATCATCCATTCAATTTCTTAACCTAAAGAGAAATTTACATACGAATTCTATAAGACCAAAAGTAAAGCGTTCGCCCGTTACCAGAAATATGGTAGAGGAAGAATTAAAGAATTCTCGAATATCTTTTTGCCTCGAGTTCAATTACACAAAAAAAGTTTCATTAGAGAAATGAAACTTCACACACTTTAGAGTCCAAGGCATCTAACTGAAAAAGAAATCGTAATACGTATTCATCTGAATTTGCATAATTTGATATGGAACGAGTGTAGCAATTTTAAAAAAAATAATGTTATATGTCTGAGAAAATGTTTTATGCCCAAAATATGAATGTTTCAAAATATAATTAGCTTTTCTCTGTGTGCATGTAGAGGGAAGATAATGTTCAAAATTATTTTTAAATCAAATTAAAGTCATTTCTGTCATTTTCACAACATTTCTACAACTGTTATTTAACTTCGTTGATTATTCATTGAAAGAATAATTCATCGTTTATTCGTTGATTTTTAAAAAAAGTATGAATACGTTAATTTTGGAAACCACTAAAATAGCTTCACGCATACAATGTTGATGACTAAAGAAGTTGCCAAGATCATTTCTGTTCTTAGAATTTTTTAGCTTGTCTTTCTAAGTTTAGCACTTTCAAAAATTAATTGAGGACTACATTGGGTAGCAAAATGAGTTCTGATAAACGTTTCTTTGATTATTAAGGAAGTCATATCCTCCGCTTATGCATAGTTCTTTAGTCCAGTCCATCCTTTTCATCTTTACAATTATAAAATTAATTAAACGTTTACAAAAGATAGAAGAATTAGCATAAACTACAAAATATCCAACTCTAAACCTTTTAGAGAATGTTTTATTTTTAAAATTATCAAGTCTTATTTTCAATGATTAAATAATAGACAAATCAAGTCAATTTGTCTTCCAACTAAAATGTCTGTTCGTTTTCAAAGATAGAGTCAAAAATAGTATTTTTAGTAATTTCAAGTAAATAAAATTCGATTCAATTTTTGAAGTCTTTCATGTTTTAATGAAATCTTAAAGGGATTGGCAATCACAGAAGTAGTATGCTTACTTTAATGAGAAATACAAAAATCAAATATTTTAATTAGGATTGCCGGTGCCTTTATATTGTTATTCATTAGATTCCAAAATCTCTCCCCTTGAAAACATTTTAATTTATTTGTATGAACGTTTTCATTATATTTTTGCATTAGTCTTGAATTTCAAAAGATAATACAAAACTTACGGTTTATTTTACCGACATTATTTTATATATCTTTAAATTTTAAAATCCAACAACTTCTTCGATATTAATTGTTTATTTCAATTTTACAGATTGGAAATGAAAGTTTTGTGACTTTTTTCATTTTAAATAATTAAAATTATTCATTAATTCGGAATTGCTATAATTTCAATATTATGTGTAAAAGCTATTGTTATTTCTTCTTATTTATAAACAACGAAATCCGATGTAAAGAAAACATTTTTTTAATACTTCAGTGAAAAATAAATTATACTCTTTAGAAACAGCATATTGAAACTTTAACAACAAAATGTATTATAAAAACTATCATATTTTTTTGTTGTGAAAGTATGTATACTTATTGTTTTCGACAAACAATGCAACTTAATTAAATATTTAAAATTAACTGTAATGATTTTAATTCATTGATGTTTTAACGAAATAATTGACGTGCTTGACAATATTGCTTATACAACATTAGTAAATCATTTACTATGCATAAATAATAACATATAATTAGAAATGCTACATATTTTACAAAATTATTTCTCACTGGATTGTTTATTTATTATATTAAATGATATTACTTATACAGATATATAATAAAGGACACAATATTTTTTTATAAAATACACTAAATAATTTTTGTTTCTTCTTGCTGCCCCCCCCTCTCACAGAATGTGTCAATGATTTCTTGAAGATATCATCATATGGATCATAATTAATTTTGAAATTTTATATTTTTATGACTTCTATTGAAAGTAGTCAAATAGAATAAAAGTTAAGAAAGATAAGTAAATTTTATGAATCTCTTCCAAACCAATATTTATACTTATATTTCCCTTTTCAGCTAGTAATATTATTTTTGTTTTCAATCAAGAAAACAAAAAAAAAATTCAGTTTTTGAATAATAATTCCTAAAGTAATAAAGTATTTCTTAAGTAATAAAACAAAATTTTTCAAATAATAGATAAATATATCACAGTTAATGAAGAAATATTTCCTAATAAAAATGATCCCTAGTCACAAGATCAACGAATTACTCTAAAACTATCTATCCGAATGGTAGTGAAATGTAAAAATAATAATTTTAACTACGGAACTCATACTTGTAAATACAGAAATTAGCAATTAAAAGAGATATTTAGAGTAGCCGATGATGTCTTGTCTTCATGCAACTGCACAAGTGAAATAATTCTGACAAGTATAGATATTCGAGTAATTGAATGGGGACATCACAATTGCTTTGAGATGGAGAATAAGTTTTTGAATACTTATGCTCATTTCGTATATGATACAAACTCTATCGTAGAATGTAAGTCTCACCATCAGAGTGAAGGTAATTCAACCCTCATCTTACTGTATCTTACAGAAAACCGAGAAAAAAGTCTATGCCAGAATTCTCTTTCTTTCATATATGGGTATTCGCGGTGATGTTTAGATTGATGCAAAATACACTACTGTATAGTTTGAAATATTTTCAAAGAAACCTTATAATTATTTAATAGGAAATAAATTTGACTTATTTATTTCATTATCAAATTTGCCTTTTTCATAGTATTTATATTGATGCAGCACTTTGTAAAATATAATTTAAAGTAGGATTTGTATTATTTAATTATTTACTGCTTATAAACTTTTATATTATGGATGTTTGGGATTATATTCAAGCAATCGGTTATCGATTTGATTTACAACTTATTTTTAATATTAACTATATTACTGGAATTACGATACTTTATTTTCCGATTACGTTTTTTGTAACAATTATGTAAATATAAAAAAATGAATTATTTCATAATAGAATAAAATATTAATTACCCCAAATTATTGCCGCAATAGTAAAATTCCCATTAAGAAGAATTTCATTGCTCACGGCATTCAGATTACAACCGAAATTCTTTTTATAAAAATTTGGTAATGACATTTACAGAAAATTTCATATTATTGAGTATAATACTGTTAACTGTCCCATATTTCAAAATAATTCGACTCGTAATTTTATACTTTGTAAAAAAAAATTCTTAAAATCGGTATTTAAAATTGAGGTTAATTTTTTTTTTGTTCACTGCATAGTAATACTTATCATAAACATAGATTCCCAAGCATTGCGTCTACCATAGAATAATTTAAACATCAATTTAATAATTTTAGATTTACCACACAATGAAAAGACTATATAACTATTATATATTTTTGATGCCTTAATCATTTTTAAAATTAACATTTCCCAAAGTAATTAAGGTATATATATTAATGGCTGTTTATATTGTCAAAAGATCAATAATTTCCAATAACTGCTTCTTCTAACTCACGACCATATCTTAAAGTATCTAGAGCTTTCCTTTGACGTCATAGCTCTTTGCTGCACTAGAAGTTAGATTTTCCGATAGTTCGTAGAAACTTATCAAGACTAGATTAGACTCTAATATACTCATCCAAAGTACTCATAGCAAGCGGGACGAGAAAGTGTAAACGTGTTCAAGTTTTGGTTATTTGGTTTTGAATATTCTATACTCCATATACTTCAAATTATTTAATAATTAATGCTGAGAAGAATATTATTATATTTAAGTGAACGATAAATTCTACCTATATATACTGCATTTCCTGTATTGTTAGTAGAATTTTAAAAGTATATAATAACAAATTTTAAAGCATTAGTTATTTTCTTGAATTAGTTTCTCTTTTGTAAAGGTTCGAAAGAAAAATCCCAGTAAACAACTACTAACCAGAAAAAAAAATATTTTTCGTATTTGTATATTATAGATTTTTTTAAACAAAATTACTGTAAAAACAGATTTAAATGTTTTTAAAACACTTCTCTAATGGCAGAAAAATTAAAGCACTAAAATTGTAGAGAAAGATAGATCAAATGATAATTAAATAGGAATAAGAACAAATAAACTTGCTGCATAAACTTATTCATTAAAATGTGCAATTATATATATTGGATATTTCTTAAAAAGAGTTCAAAAAACAAATGTAAATATTTTTAAATTGCTTCTCTAATATCAGCTAGTAAATTTAAAGCACTAAAAGTGTAGAGGTGGATAGATTAAAAGAATATTAAATTGTATTAAGAACAACAAACGTGTTGTATGAACTTATTCCTTAAAATATGCAATTATGTATGATGGATATTTCATCATTTATATAAATAATTTATTTTCATATAAAATGAAAGTAAATTGTTTTAAGCTATCTTTATATTTCAGATTTTCAAATAAAAGCAAATTTAAACCAGGGTAAATGGTTTACACAAAGAATGTTTGCATATTATATAATAAAATCACTATTTCCCCTTCAGAATATTTTGGATTTCAGGCAGGACTATGTCCTAAACTTGAAAATTGTTGGCTTTATAATATATACTAATGAAAGATGATATTTGTAAATCAATTGTATGAAGCTGATTAGTAGTAATTGCAAAATATCCATTTTTCATTAGATTCTGCGATATTCTTAGAGATTAATCATTCCATGAGGTTAATACTTATACGTCATGTTTTTAAAAGAAAATCAAAATCTGTCGTGAAACTGCAATTGTAGTATCATGATCGCATATCGAATTTTGTTTATTTAAGCCATTGCATTTTTTGAGTTATCATGCTTACATGCATGCAACAATACAGACTAAAAGATTACCAACCCTTTGAGAGTTTTTTTAAAATTATTCTATAAGAATTTACACTTTAAATGCTAAATCTCTGGACAACATTTTTTAATCCTCTGTTGAATTATCCTACCCTACCCTACATCTTTGACTTATCATGCTTATGTGTATGCAAAAATATAAACCGATCTCTAGACAGATATGATTCAAAATTTGATGTGTATCTACATTTTGGAAGTTAAACCAAATGTTAAACCATGCGCTAATTTGATTTTTTTTTATCTTCAGTATTTAGGAAGTTGTAGCGAAATGAAAGTTTTCATTCCCCACCATTTTCACTCTCTTTGAAATAGATGGTCCCTTTACGAACTCATTCGAGGCTTAATTTTAAGGTTCATGAACGGTTAAGAACTGCAGATATTTTCCTGAAATATTGTCATGAGAACCATTGCAATAGGTAATATGTCTATAGGAATGTATCTAAAACGATAATTTTAATATAAACTTCAGTTACAGTTTATGCCGCATTTTGAATATATCTGGCATCAAAACTAAATTAAATAATCACAATTATAATGAGATATTCATATGAATTGATTCAAATAATTTCTATTTAAAGATAATAGGATAATAATATATCACTTCGAAATACTCTTTCCACTGGCACCTCTTGCTCTTATGAACAGCTAACATTTCTCGATTAACTCCTTTTTAACAAATTCATATTAAATATTAAATGCAACCTAGGAAGAAAATTTAGTTTTAATTTTTGAGTGCACAAAGACCGAAATATGAAGAAAGAAAGCAAACAAAAAATTACTATTGGAATATCATGTTTACTCTGATCTTTTTGTTATTTAATTAACGCAACACTTTTCATAAAATGCATTAAGCATTTTGATAAAATTTAATTTATTATTTTTTCCTGAGATATGTATAATAATATAGATTAAATAAACTTACAGATAACATAATGAATTACACAATTTAATATCTGTCATCTCTATTATGCTTCTCAATAAACATTTGAACCTTAAAGTAACTAATAAGGAAAAACAGTAATAGAAAACTTTGCTATGGTAAATATACGTATGATGTTTTAAATTATAATATCATACAAATATAAAAAACAAATTACTTCAATAATTTAGATATCGGCTAAATAATATCAGGTATGTGTAATGGATTATACACAGTAAGAACAGTTTGGATCTAGAAGGTTTTCTTTAAGAAAGAAAAATCAATTCAGGCAAGATATAAATTGCGTTAATCGAAAAAATTTGAAGTTTTAGAAACGTAATTTATTTTCCTCTGGAAAGGGAAATTCACTTAACATGGGTGTGCAATTCACTTATCTCCTTTGCTTTGCAAATTACAAAATTATATTTAATGCTGCTTTTGTTAGAATTCCCTTGAAATATTTCATTTATTCTTCTCGATTACATTGTCATTGCCTTCAGCGGGTCAGCGTCAAGATATAATTATTGAAAATTAAAATTCAGTACATAAAATTAATAAAAATGGAATTAAATAAAAAGCAGTAAATATAAATAAAATATAAATGTAAAATTTGTTTATATGTGTCTCTTGGCAAATATTTAAGATGAAACTTCAATTATATTGTTTAACTATCATTTATAACATTTCTCTTTTATTGGCATCTATGGAATACATTGATACAGAATACGTGAAGAATTCAATTGAATGTTCCAAAGTCACTAAAAGTGTTTTGTTGCAAAAGTAAATACTTCTTGCGTTTATTATAGAGGAAAAAATTTCAAAATAAAAATAAAAACATTTACGGAATGTTTTAATAGAAGCTATTAAAAATGATATTTAATTAAAAAGAAATATCAGATTGTTAATGTTGAAAGAAACCAAATTGTATAATGAATTAGTTTATCGAACGGGATAAAATATTCTACTTAAAAAAATACGTGATATAAGTTTTAACATATTGCTTTATTTTTAATGCACTTAGTTTGCAAAGAAGTTAATTATATCAAAATTAGTGAAAAGTATCAAATTATTTTACTTTTGAAAACATTATTTTAAAAAAGCGTATGTTAAAAATTGAGAAGAAGAGGTTAAAATATCACATAAAAGATTACAAAATGTAAAATTTCAAAAGTTATATAAATAAATGTTTTTCATATTTAAAAAAAATGTTGAATTATCTTTATATGTATTGCCTACGTACATTTACTTTGTGCACATAACTATGCTCCGAACATGATATGGGAAAATACCTTAACATTTTATAAGATCTTTTAAGTTGGTTCTTTTTTAAATTTTTCCAGCCAACTGAAGTTTTCATTTGAAGTTTCAATATTAATGCTTTAATTTATTAAAATTTCACAAAGAATTTCTTAGAAAATATATTTGTAAAATTAAAGAAACTAATAAATTTTGATTATTTATTTATTATATTGTCATCTACTCTGCCAATTTTCAGTAGTTTTATCTGCCCAAATCTTTTCCATTGCATGAAAATGATTGATGTCCCAAAAATGTATGCAATTTCTATAATGATTGAGAAAGGAATACTAAATATATACTATAACATTGAATTTTTTTATAAATGATCTATGATGCATTCTTTTATTTGTTCCTTGATGCAGTTTAATTATTATTATAGACGTTGTACAGTGTATATTAGAAAACAATCTGAAATACATAATTAACATATCAACAACTCAATTTCGATAATTACCTATCCGGGATAGAATGAAGCTGTTCTTAAGATCAAGTAAGTACAATCATTCAAAGTTCAATTATTGAATCATTGTAAGAAGTGTTATCTGATATTCCAATACTCATTATAATTTCAAATATATCTCAAAAGTTCTCAAGAGCAGATAGGAAGAATTCGATTATTAAAGAATGAAGACGGTGTGCCCAAAACTATCGTCAATATTTAATTATTACCTCACCAAGCATTGAATTTAGATAATAATAGTGGCAAGAAATCATAAACTATTTACATGAAAGTTGGCAATTTCATTTGAAATATCCTTAGTATAATATTTGTTGGCTAGATCAATATCTATGAAGGTTTATTATGACTATAATAATGAAATGTTTACAATGATATTGAGAATATTTCTACTACAAGTAATGCAAATTAACGATTTTATATAAACCATAATCTTTAATGTAAATATTTAAAAAAATTATAAAAGCGAAAACTTCATGCAGTCTTATTTCCAGTAGTTACTTACTATATTAATTGTCAGTGTTTAACACAAATTCAATTGTCCGTATACAACCCCTAATATAATGACAAGAAATGTGCAAATTATTTTCTAATAATCAATAATCGAGACACACGTATACACACCTATTAATCTATTGACACTTTTAAAAATAAATAAATTCTTATAAAATATAATTATTATGAATTATATACCATTTAAAATATTATTGATAGTTTCTATGATTCAAGTTGTGACTTAAAAGCTCCTTTGGTATTGATTTCAACAATGTGAGAGTTTATCAATATGCTTAATCAACACCATTGGTTGACTATTTTATAGGCATAAGGTCCTAAAATAGCATTGAATAATTCAAAGTATCTTTATAAGAAACATTCAATTCATAGTGACAGAGAACTGCTAAGATCAGAGATTTGTTAATAGATCGAATTAGAAACGCTGACAATAAAGAATAGTAAATGCTGTTGGTTCAGCAATAAAGAGCAATCATTCATAATAAAAGGCTATGATTGAAACATCACATAACACGAAAATATACCAAACTTTGTGCTAAATTGCAATTTATAGCATTGAAAATACTTTTCTATTGACAAAAAAAAAAAATCATTTTTTTTTGTGTGCATATATTGACATCTTGCCATATTGGTATTATTTTTCTTTCATTGATTTATTTAATATCTTAAACGAATTCTTAGGAATACAATATGGTGATGCTGATAAGGTATCATCAATGGCGCCGTATGATTGGAATAAATGCAATAATAATTTCTTTATTATATTTCTAAAAATATTTTATTTATGTAAACAATTTTTTTTGGCAAAATTAAAACTTTTAAGCTTGAAATCATTAGTATTTAAATCAATTCATTTTTCATGAGTACTTAATGCATAGTTGGAATTTTCGTTAATAATAATTAAAATATTAATTATTATCTTTGAAATAAAAATTTGTAAATACGCTTTTATCACTGTAATTGTTTTTTTTTTTTTTATGAAATTAAAAAAATGGAAAATAAAATAAGAGCGTTTCAGTTACAAGCGAAAGTATTGCTTAGAATTTTTTTTTTTCAAATTCTTTCAAGTAAGAATGTATTTACTCAGAATACTAAAATAATATTATTTTATTTTATTGATTGATATCCACTAAATAATAGAAATAGAGGTTTTTGTAAGAAAATTTCGCTTTAAATTTGTTTAATGTAAATACAAATTTCAATATATTTCTGATTATAATTCTTTTATTTTTGAATATTACAAATTTTTCATTCTTGATGTAATATTTTTCATTAATTTCGAAAGTATGAATATAAGGAAAATAAAAACGCAGCTACAAGGTTAGAATAATTGTAATAATATTGTTACAAAAAAATTTTTTTCACAAATACCGCCGATCATTTGTAACAACGCAGCGCATTTTATCGCTAATTCAGCAGCTTGTTTGCTGTCTAATCCTCTAAAATCGTTGTCACTTGTCGGCGGCTCCGACTATTCTCACATACGACTTCGCCACAGCTTCGATGAAATGCTTATCGGGGCACCCGTCCTTAAGTAGGACTATCCCCTTAATGACATTACTGTTAGACATTGCTTTTGGTATTTTGGCATGACCTTTGATGGATCTTGACGAGACGGTGAAGGGGGAGAGAATGGCATGGAACTTCTGCCGAGAATTGTACTTTGCAGGTGAGGGAGAGTTGTCTTGGCCAATAGGAATGCAGGCTGTCAGGGGAGTTAGAGAGGGTGATGCAGACGGTTTTCCAAGTTAAGAGGGATATACTATTGTCCATGAGTAGCCAATCAGAAAGCTGGGTTATTGAGGGGGAGTAACTTAGTTTTTGGAGCATCTTAGCCGATTAATGCATTGAGAATGATTTTTTTTTCCTCTTTATTTTCTGTTTTCCTTGCTAGCTTGGCAGCTTCGATTAAGTTAGGGAATTCTTTGAATATTTCTCTCAATTCCTTGAGGATTTGCAGTGTCTCTTGGAGGGAGGGGAGATCTTCATTTGCTGCCAAATTTGGCTCCGTGTTCTGTTTAGGTGGTGCGGGAATGGGTTGTTGTACTGGGTTTCTTGGTGAATTTCTTGCTATCTCGGCGTAGGAGGGTCTCCCGTTGATTGTTGTTAGCTTCGGGAACTTTCTGCACCCTTTCCAGGCAGCTGTATGACCCTTTTCCTGGCAGTTTACACAAACTGGGTCTTGCAAGTGATACTGCATGATCTGGTAGCGTGCGAGCCGCCGCATTTTATGCACTTTGGTGTTATTCGGCAGTTCCTTGCGGAATGATGAAAGCCTGCGCAGTTATAGCAGATGGTTGCAGTTTGATTTCTCCTGTAGCTTTCGATTTTAATTTTAAGGTGTAGGAGGGTTCTTTCGTTGTAAATATTGAGTGCACTTCTGGACTTCTTGACCTCGAGGAGAAAGATAGGGTAAAGGGTCTTCATCTTGTAGTTTTTTAGTTGTGAGATTCGAACAATTCTGTAATTCCTTTCGCTGAGTTCTCTGGCAATTTCCTCTGAATCTGTGTCTATTGGAAGACCTTTGAGAATGACTTTGATGGGTATTTCCTCAAAATTTTCGGATAGGATGTATTCTTCTTTTCTCTCCGTTAGTATGTCAATGATTTTGGCTCTGTCATCTTCGCTAGCAGGCTGGATGGAGATCATGTTGCGAAAAAGCTTGTTTTCTGTTTGGAGAAATTTCTATGGATTTCTTGTAGTGTCAAATTATAGCTACTTGAAAGTTTCATATTAATGCAAGCTGGTCTATTGTTAGTATTTTCTTGGGCATCTGGGTAGTGGCTCAGGATTTGATATCTGTTAGTAGTGTCCATACATTCGGGTTGATCATCTGTTTTCCTAATTTTGGCTGCCTTTTTTGGGTTCACTGGTTGGAAATCATCGTTGCTAGAGTGATTTTTCTTTGGGAAAACTTGTGTTGAGTCATCAGTATCCATTGGTTTATCTTCATTAATGGCAAGGTCTATTTCAAAGTTGGGGAGATTCTCGTTAGGATCTTTGCGTGAATTATAATTTTTCATAAAAGTTTCAATCTATTTTGCATATTTCGTGCTTATGGTTTTACGTGGGTTATGCTGGGTTTTTTCCTCTTCAAATTTCGCAAAACTACTTGAAGTGGGCGGAGCAACATTACTTGGCTTGTTGCCCGTTCCCGAGTTTGCTGAGTGATTATCATTGAAACCTACATTTATAATTCTCGGTCGGTCGCCTTTGCTGCTTTTAGAAAAACTACTAGAGCACCTGCTCTCAGAACGTCCGTCTCCTTCCATGGCTGGAGAGGAACGAAATGTGCGAAATGTGTACTTCGCCACAGCTTGAGAGTGCCTGTCTTTTATAGTTCCGGAGGGTGGGGCTAAAATCTTCCACACCAATCAGGACGTCTCTGGGTGTATCTCGGTTTCTACTGGACGGATCATTAAACTTCTCGAACTTTCCAGTATGGTCCATTTAGTCGCCAAATGGTCACCAAGTTCTGAGGGCATTGACGCGACACCCGCTCAGCTTGCACAGGACAGATCGTACAGCGGTGTTTTTTACGATGCCACTATTCTTGCTGGGAAGCAAATTACAGCTTTGTAATATTGCTCCCCTCTTCAAAGACTGACGTCCCGGCAGTCCTACTTCAATCCAACAGCTGGTGTAGGCTTCCAAACATGTGATGATGATGGTGAGGCATTAGGTGACTTCCGCACTTTCGAAGATGACCTTTACTAATTTGGCGGCGACTAAAGATCCATTCGAATCTTCTCAATGCTTTTGGCTTGAGACCTCTTCGCCGTTTCGGGTTGTACATCCAGACTTGATTCAGCTCCTTAAAATGCAGGATGTCCCATGGAGCCAAGTATGGTATCGCAACAGGACTCTCCGCAACGAACTCCAGCTAGGATGTTCGGTTGGTCACTTTAAACTTCTTCCATCGAACCAACCGAGTATCAGGATGGTCCAACAGTGTCTTCCGGAGTCCAATTGAAAGCCAGGGATTCGCCCTCGTCGGCAAAGCTTTAACGGGAATTCCCGGCTCATTTTCAACATTCGAGAATTTTAAATAACTCTCAATACAGGATCTTCTAAAGAACTCATTTGCCTTTGCTTAATGGGTTCATCTGCGACGACGTAATCTGTACGGATATATAGGAGATTCCTCGGTCCCTACTTGTATCACACTCCTATACAAGTCCACAGCGTAGTCGAATTCTTGAAGGAAATTGAGGCCGTGACTACAGGGATCAGCGATTCCACCCATGTAGTCTTCTTCTGTGTCACAATGCAAGGAGACACCAAGAGGCTTGCAGAAAAGTAGTCCTTTTAACATCTGGGACGAATCCAATCCAAACAGGGTGGCATTAACTCCTGCATCCATAGGCATGGAGCACGGGTCGCCACTAACAGACCCGTCCAGAGTTCATCTTCTCCTTCCCCAAGTGTTTGCTCCTTCAATTCCACTTCAAGGGACTCATTCGGAGAAACCTGTTTCAGCTCAGCAATTATTCAACAGTCTCCTTGTTCGTGCATCTCCTTATTGAACTTTGGTTCATCCTCCGGATGGCTAAGTTCTTCCTCAGTGACACCGGTCTCCATTCGGTCTTTCCTTCTTCCACTTGGCTCTCGCCGTTTCCTTCAATTTCCTTTGTGATATTTTGTACATCTTCGATTTTGCTACCTTTATCCTCTCTTTCTTTAATTCATTCTTTATTTCTTCATATCCTGCTTTCAATTCTTCTTGTCCTTTCTTCAAAGAATAAACTGAAACTGTCCGAAGATTTCGTTTATCTTTATATTTCTCTGCATTGGGCAATCCACTTTCTTATATATCTGCAGAATTTTTTAATTACTGCTGGAACTATGACATAAAATTTTCATTTGTGAAAATTGCCGATAGAAAATGAATATGTAAGAAATGGCACGACAAGAAGAATGATTATTTTTTTCTATTCTCTTTTGGGAAATAATGCATTATTTGTATAAATATTACTCATAAAATTATGATAAAAATTAATTTTGATTCTGAATCTTTATTCCATTGTCTAAAAATGTGCACATCCTGATTATAATAAAAGAGAGATAGAATATCTTATATATTAAAAGATGATGTAAAAAATGTCAAAACAAGAGTTTCCATTGTCAATATTATGATTTTTCTTAAAATAGGCAACAATTGGAAAATGCTGTAAAACATTTTCTTTTTTTAAAATGTTGCATTAAATTGATAGAAAATTTTCCATGAAACCCATTATACATAATAGTCAAGAGCGAAAAAAAAAGTTATTTTTTTAATACTTTGACAAATTATGGGGTGGGTAAAAAAAGAAGTATGAAGAAACAAATATCTAGCTCAGAAGTTCATTAAATAAATTGTTTGAACTTTAGTTTTTAGCTGCTTCTGATATATGTTATTATATTCTTTAACAAAAAATAAGTCGTATTTCTATCCAATGTTTTGACAATTGAAAAAAAAAAAAAACATGAGATTTTTTTTCATATTGTGAGGCATTAGAGGGACTATAAATAATCCATTCATTTAGAAATATTTTATTGTCTAGTTCAGGAACTGAAAAGATAAAAAAAATATTATAAAACATTTGAAAAGAAAATATGCATTAGAATAAAATTTCAATTTATTAGGTCATTCGTATGAATATTCGACCAAAATTTGGAATTTAGAAGAAAAAAAAAGCGTTTAAACATGTAAAATATCGTAATTTATATTACGTTACTGTAAAAATCAATTTACTATCCTAAATTTTGAATTTAGAAATCAAATTCGAACAGTTTCATGAAAAAGACGGCTCATGAATTAAAAATATCAAGCACATATTTTTTAAAATATTTTTTTCAAAAAATATGCTATTCAAATACTCAGATTAAAAATATGGAATCATTTCAATTTATGATAATCTACTATGTTTGATGGATTATTTTTTAAGTTTCTTACTCAATTATGAAATAAAATATACATATTACTTGATTACCATATTTGTGAGTGAGGTAGAGTGATCAAAGATTGGATAATGTCAAACATATTGTTACGAAATTTCCGGGTTCGTTTGGATAGTGGATGTTATATGGTGTGGAGAACGCTCAATCAGCAGGCGGCAGTAGAAAAACAACGACGACGTTTACACGAAGACACACAGGAAACACAAAAACGACAACTATATACAGCATAGGGAAGACAATTATTTTCAGCCGAAACGTGCACACAACAAGACTGTATTGCAGACAGTACTGCACAGCTTAGTTCAGCACTAGCTTCACTCCGTCGCTGCTCTGCTAATCTCTGGGAGACTCGCTCTTCACCGTCGATTCTGACTACTCTCTCCGGCAGCTGAAGACTGCTTCCTTTTATAGGTCTCAGGAGGCGGGGTTAGAAGCCTCTCAACCAAGCAGGAACGTTCGAGGCGTATCTCGGTTCTCAATGGACGGATCGAGAAAATTCTCAATGTTTCGGGTATAATCTATTTTGGCACCAAAGTCGCCAAATCCGTCGCCACGTCGTCAAATGGTCACCAAGTTTGTCGCGAAGCTCTGGACCTCCGACGCGACATCCGAACTCCGTCCAATACAGATGACTGTAAAACGGTCTTTCTGATGATGGAATCAACTATGCTGGGAAGCAGCATTACAGATTCGTAACAATATATATACAATGATACATCCTAATTTCTTCGATAATCCATCCAGAAACAATAGAAGAAATTTGAATCCTACAAATACTAAGGTGAATAATTCTGTATGAATGTATGGAAATCCAATTAATTTTATTTATCCACTAGTCTCTAGTCTATATTGTCATTTTATCGGGACTATATGTAATTTTAATAGTATAAAAACTAATAAATTAACTAATTCTAAAATTAATGTAATTAAGAGAACAATTAATTTGACTTTTAACTTTTTAAACATTTGTGAAGGTTTATCTCGAAGTATGAACGATAATGAGGAAGATACAGAGAGGAAGAAGAAGAGATTGAATTGGAAACATACACACATACATTATCATGATGTAAGGATAATTATTTACATGGTATTTTGATTCTAAAACAAACTTCATAGTCAATGGATTAACGACACATCATCAAAACACTGTCCAAAAGTACTCATTTCTGCCATCTTTATAAAATTCGAATGCATTGGTGCAATATATTATCATTAAATATCTTGCAGGCACAGTATGTAGCAACTTTGTCTCAGGAATGCTTCTTCACAAATCCCTGAGCCTTGCTTCTTATACAGAAAATATATTAAATATCTGAAAATTAAACTTTCTTCCCCACCTGCAGCAACTTCTTATTCTATCGAAGGTTTCAGTGAAGGTCTAGTAGCTCTATAATGAAGAATTTATCGAAATTTTATCATCCAATTCACTCTTAATCTAAAATTACAATTCACAATTACACTTTCGACTGCAAAAATGGAAAATCTTTGATAATTTTCAAAACATGGGAAAAAAAATCAAATCTGCTATGCTGTTTCATCTCGAAATCAACTTCATGTAAAATTTTCCATCTAGAGAAATCATCATTCGCAAAGTTCTGAGAAGGCAACGCATCCAATCAAAAGTAATTCTGCACCTATGCACTTTAATTTGCATAATTGAACAACTAGAGAAAACCTTTTTTTTTATTATAAGGATAATTACCTACATGAAAAAATATACCTTATACTTTTAATACGGAATTCAGTTTTAATTTGAAATGAAAAATATTTTTAAATTTAGAAATGAAAAAATAAACATGTTTTTAAATCAGATTCAAATAAGTTTTTATCTTTTCATATATATTTCGTTTCTCCTTTATTTATACATTTATATGAAATCTATCAAAAAATCAAGAATTATTTACGAATTTCTACACTTTTTTCAAGCTAAATCTTATAAATATTAATTTTTTCTATAAAATTAACCAAATATTTATATTAAACGATGCTTATTATAATCATTATATAAAAAACAACAACATTATTATAGGAGTGTTTTTAACACCAGAAAGAAGAAAAAAAAAAAACATTTGGCCAAAATTATTTCTTGACGTCTATCCATGGAATTTTTGTCCTCCATCAACGGTTATACCCTTAAATATCAAATACATAATGATACTATAATGTAAATGAGAAGATGCTGATCATCATTTGATATTCTGTAACAACAAAAGCTGAAGCTTATTTCAGTTTCTAATTTTAATCACTTATTTCTTTTCGTTTTAAGTAATATATCCTTCCCTCAAGAATTAAATCATTTTTTTTTCATTAACTGTATTTCATTGCAATTTCACGGAGAACTTGCAAACTTTTCTTTGACAACTATTTACTTTTGTTGTTGTAGTTCTTTGATTCCCGGACGGAATACATCTGCATTCTTTGGCCGATTTCTGAATTTAAGTAACTGTAATATGACAGTGGGGTTAATTAATATTAATTGAGGTTGATTCGGTATTGAAAAAAATAATGACATTCTAGAAAATTTAGAAATAAGTTATTTTGAAAAAAGTGTCATTTCAAAATTCTTATACAAATTTTATCCTTAAAAGGAAAAACTGCAACGTTTAATTCCGTAATATTTAAAAAAAAAACATTAATCAGTACTTTTCTATAAAAGAAATCAAAAATGGTAAAAATCTCTTTATATTTTCTTTTATCCTAAAATATTCCAGAAAAATATTCTTTGTATGTTAATTTTATCTGTTTTTCAAAATATTTGGTAAACACAAGTACTGCTTTTACATATCATGTCATATATTTTTCCTCATATCTATACTTATAATAAAGCAAAATGTGTGTGTGTGGATTGGCGCTCTACAGGCCAGACCATTCAACCTACAGCTAACAAATTTGGCACGTGTATACCTTGGAGGCCGGGAATGTGCACCTGGGGGTTATTTTTTCGAATTTTTAACTAGAATTTTATTTATTTAAAAATTAAGCGAAATTTTGACGCGTTTCTGCTATAACTTCCGAAAATATTACCGCACAGAAAAGTTTTTTACATCAAGTTAAAGATCAAAACTTTATCTTTTAAATGACACTAATATTTTAATCTTAAAATTAAATTTCTATTTTTAATGAATTTTTAAATAAATATTTTAACTATGTTTTTCAATAATTGCTTTCGTAAAAAATAAAAATTAAGATTAAGCACGTTTCGCATTCATGGGAAAAAATTAGCTTTTTTCCAAGTGTTGGCATCACATTGATTAAAGCTCCACTTAAAATGAATGAAATCTTTTTGGAAATGAAATCTGCAAAAATATAATTTTCGGCACGTGTCTGTAGGAAATGAAAAAAATATGAAATATTATTTTTTCTAAAAAATAAATTCAAGAAAAATTATTTTATGATCTATTACACTCTCTGTACAGAGTGTTTATTTAGTCCCGGACCCATTTTGATGTTTAATGACTCATAAAATAAGGAAGATATAAACAAACTTATGGCATTTATTGATGGAATAACTCGCATATTTTCCTTTTCAGTATTGAATATTTTTACTTTTGCAAATATCGTCTGCGCGAGTTTTTAATTTCAGATAATTTCATTTTCCAGTCTAAATATCTGTACTTTTCTAAATATCGTCTGCTTATAAATTGCATTTTTCTCTCTTTTGTTTTTGGCAACTATTGAAATGTCATGTTTACTTTTGATGTCTTTGTTCTATGTAGTACTTTTGTATGTGATGTTTTATTCGAGAGGATATTAAGGAGAATGAATACACCACAAGAGAAAGCACAGATTTTATGCTGGTCATAGAGTTAATTTCCAATCAACTAAATCACTGACTTTTAAGACTTAAATTCCAATCACTTAAACTGACTGATTTATGAAAATTTGAATATCACTATTCAATAAAAAAAGGATAATTTTAGATTTTTCATCGATCGCTTCAAAGAAAATACGCCAATCAGCGCGCAGGTTTCTCAAGATTAATTGGCCTAATTTTATGAAAATGGTGAGCTTTTCTAAATTTTTAACATTTAAAACTTTATAAATAAGTCTTAGTTGATCGTGGAAAATAGAAACATTCATTCATTTATTTAAAATTTGGTGTGTCCAGAATATTTCTCAGAATATAATACTATACTGCATTAAATTTAGATTTCATAATTTTTGAAATATATTTATAGGCCGGAACAAAATATTATTATTGATTTCATTTCAATCCTTTTGAAAGCAAAATTAAAACTGAATTTTATGCTGAATCTCAGAAATTTTTGTTGAATTATTGTTATTACATAAATGATGAAAAATATTTTATAGTTAACATAATACTTAAATACCGAGCGATTCTGTTTGCAATACTCTTTCAATAATAATAATAATTAATAAATAACAATAATGATGATAAATAAAATAAAACGCTTGATTTTATTAAAAAATATCTTAATATTAATTGCAATTTCATCATTTACAATTTAGATTAAAGTTGAAGCATTGCCGGAAATGACAACAAATTAGCAAAATATATATAGTAAATTGAACGAAACGATCGAAACAGTATAAGTTTGGTATGGCTATAAAAATTTGAAGATTAAATATGTTTTGTTTGAGAATCCTTGAAGAGACCATTTACTTAAAATATTTAATTGAAAATTGTAGCGGGCGGTAATACTGGCGAACCGGCTGGTCGCCAAAGGCGACTAGTATATAATAAAGAAACAAATAACATGATAAAATTTTATTTGCATTGCGTTTATTACAAGAATAAGTGAATGAGAAAGATTCAGTTCTTCAGGCCATCTATAATACATAAATTTTCCTTGGAAAGCAAAATTATTTTTAATATTTGGAATAAATAGCGGGCTCTGTTCAGTTATATAAAAGTCTCCTTTTCAAGGCAATACCAGGGATATTTTGGAATGGACCTTGTAATTTTGAATCGTTATCAGATGATAAGGATGAAACCTGACGATATAATGAATGAAATCCATTCTCCAAACTTGCAGAGGGAGGGTGTTTGGCCCCAATGGATTTAACTTCGGAATAAATAGTGGTCTCCGAATAAATAGCGAGATGATATCTTATTCTTGTTTCTTCTATAATAAACCTTTTTTTCAATATATTGTCAATATATTGAATATATTTTATACAATATATTTTCAATATATGCCCGCCTTGATCATCGCAACAATTTATTCTACACTTGTGGAACACGCGCAGTAATGATAACATTCTGCGAAGGTGCTGGGCACTCCGGTCCTACATCTTCAAAAATTTACGGTTATTTTTTTTATCCTTGCTCAGAAGCTTAATTTGAACTTGATTATTATCACTGGCTTTGTTTACTATCTAATATCGGAAGGGAATTTTATGTTACTGAGACAGAATAATTCATTCATTCATTCATCCTTTCATTCTTCTTTCGCTTACCGTTCATACACATATTCATTCATAAATAGTAAAAGAACTAATTAAAGAGGAAAAAAAAAACATTTTTGTTTATTTCGTTGTCGTTTTGCTGGGTCATTTCCATCACTTTTGTCTGATTTCTACTTGTGAAATAGAATAGTCTGTCTTCCACATGAGAATTATGGTGTTCTGTAAAATAGCAATCTTGCTCTAGATCTAGCTCTTCCATATGATCACAACTTTCTTTTGAAAGAAAATTTGGACAGCAAGTTGTCATCCAAAATTTACAAGTCTATGGAACATTGAGATAAGTTACATTTCTTGTTGCGCATTTGCTTCTATTTGTAGAGGATTTATAGATGATTCTATTAAACTTGTGTCAGTTTTTAGGTAATAAGAGCATATTTATCAGAGGAAATATAAGCTGCCGTCTCAGAAATAATTTCTAAATGACATTTGATTGTGATCCAATTTGAAATGTTTTAGCAGATAGAACATGTATCGAATTTAAGTTATATTACATGACTCAATGCCAAACGTCTGTCCAATGTTTAAAAAGGAATTTGTGAAAATACTTAATATGGGCCAATTTGAAAATAACCGATTTAATTTAAGTTGAGATTCAGGTAAGAATGAAAAAAATATAATAATACAAACTTATATTATTTTCTAGAAGATTGCAATATTTTAAAAAAAGCATATATATGCAAATTTAAATTGTTTTTAAAAAATGGTTTCAATTTTGGAATTTCTCTTTAAAGTTTCATTTTGTATTTGATAAACTAGGTTTCAAATTTGGGATAAAAAATAATCACAGTTTGGTCTGCATTTCCACCTTGTTCAAGAATGCAGTGCTTTCATCATGCAAGATATGTCGTACATTTTTTTGTTATAAAATATTATTCATTATGCACAAAAATTTAATGAAAATGAAAATCCGCTCTATGGTACTTCTAGATTTATTTAGCTGATAGAGTAGCCAATTTAATTTATATTTACAAAAAAAAATTATCAGTCGCGGAGAAATTAGTAAGTGATATATATATATATATGATATAATGTTGAAAATAATTCACAAGGGGAATAAATCCTCATACTTATAAATTATTGAATCTTGACAATGTCAAGAAAATTACTGCTGCGTAAGGATTTCGTCATTTAACCGAATGTGTCTTAAATATCGAGGATCATTTTTGGAGACATATAGCAGAATGACAAATTTTTAAACAGTAAGCAGTTTGATGTAAGGAGGCGTGTGACAAGCAGAGGAATTTTTAAAGTATAAGCAATTTGACCCTATTGGCATATTTAATGTGTCTGTTAAGATAAATTTATCGAAATGTTGACCTTCAGTTCTATTGGGAGCAAGTAGTACCAAGATTTTTTTTTGGGGGGGGGGTGCGGAATAAAGAAATGAAGATGCGATAAAGTTCAAGACATGATATAAACTGTTTTCTTTTTTTTTACGATTTCCGATCAGGAAATATTTTTAAGGTATTTACATTGAAAAATAAATAATAAATGAAAGGTACATAATAATAATAAAATAATAGATTAACTCTTATAATAAAAATGAAAATAATATTTTTCCCTTAAAACTTTTATAAATTAAGACAAGAGCTACTTTAAATTTCTATTGATTAATAATCAAATTATTCAGTTAATTAAATAAAGATAAAATTTAATCCATATCGAAGAACATAATTAATATTATACAGCTGTAATACACAAATTAATTTTATAAGAAAAATTAAAATTATGCTGAGCTTTCATAATTTAATTCAAAAATTTTACATGCACGAAAGCTATATTAATTCCTTAACTACATACTAGTCGGTTTCAAAAGGATAGAAGATAAAAATAATTAATCTGTTAATATTAAGGAAGGACATTTAGGAAATTCTATAATGGCACACATTTTATTTTAAATATTTAATCGATGTAAATAAAAACAAAAATAGTTTAATATTTGTTTTCCAGAAAAACTCTTGAATAAAAAAAAATTGTCATTTCCTTTTTTGTTTATTTGATTTCATAAAAAATTCATTTGAAGAATGCTATATTTCATATGAAGGTTATGAAAATAGCATATAAATGATCAGCATACTTATTTACTAATTTCTATAGTTTTATTTTAAAAAAATAAACTGTTCCTATGGGTTATTAATTCTTTTAAATTCACCTAGTCTTTTTCGTTTGAAAATTGGCAGCTGAAAAAACAAATAATATACAATTTTGCTATCAGGACCATTAATTTTTTTTATTTGAATATCAAATAATTACGTATAATAAAATCATTTGCAAAATGAAATATTTAATTAATATATTTCTAATAATTTTATTCGATTAGATATTTGGATATGTAAAATGATGATATTTAATTGAAAAATAACAAGTTTTACTTGGAAATTTTAATAAGAAATCATAAAAAAATAATAAAACGAAACAAATTTCTATGTTTGCTGATAATAAAATTTGGTTTCGCATCAATTATATGTAAATAAAATGAAAAACATAGATTTCAAAGACTATTTGAACTTCTTAATTATATTCATTTTTCTAAGAGATGAAAATGTGAATTAATTAGCGATGAAACGACACAAAGAATTTAATAAAATTGGTGGTTTAATCTTATTTTTGGGGTGTATTTTATATAATATTAAACAAAATATACTTTTTCAATAACATTTTCAAAATGAGTTAAGAAATTGTCAATGAGAAATAAAGATTTTTCTGCAGACTAAACTGATTACTTTCGAAAGATGCATACGAGAAACTATTTTAGTTTAATTTAAATAAATTTTATTTATTTAAGATATTTTGTCCTCCTGATATTTAATTTAATTACTCAGAGGCATGACAGACTAAAGAGCTCATTTTTTTCTTACACTCATTATTTTAAATAATATTATATGTTTCCTTATATTAACAAGTAATTAATTAATTCTACTTCTTTTCCTTAACATTTTTTAAATTCATCTGAATAAAATTATTTTTGTATTTCCTTTTTATTCATTTATTCAAAATTGGGGATCATCTGATTGGGTTATTAATTGTTAATTTAAACTTAATATTTAGTTCACTGACAATATTTTCCTTTTCTGGAATGTTAAAAGGAATGTTACTAGAATGTTCTGTTCCGTTTTTGGAATGTATTAGAGTCTATATTTACTAATTATTAACGTTATTCTAAACCACCTTAATAGATATGATTTTAACACTACTCTACCTTCCACAATATTTATGAGAATTATTCAAAATTTCTTGCCTTTTGAAACTTAATATTCTAAACAGGACAAAAGAAATAAAACTCTTACTTTCTTTAGAATTACATTATGTAGAATCCATTATATTGGTTAATTCTAGCAACAATACCACCGCTTTCTAGGGATATGTATTTAAGTAACATTTATTAACATTATCATTTACTTTTGGGCATGAAATTTAAATAATTTTATAATTACAAAACAATAAATTTACTTAATTATAACTCTTTTAATATCTGTCCTAAATTCTGCTACAATATTTTATAAGACTTGATCATGAACAAATACTGCGATCTGTAATAAATTATATTCTGGAAATGATTATTTATACTGTAATTAAAATCACACCTTTACGATATGTATAAAATAAGAAAGGTCTTAAAAGGTGTTTGCTTCTTTTATGAAACTTAACAATAAAACATTGATGATTCTTATTATTACTTATGTTACAAGTTACTTATGTTACAAATTACTTATGTATTAATCTTTGTTATTTAGTAATATAAGGTTTAGAATAATTACAAAGCTAAAAATATTATTAAACTTTATTATATGATCCATCTGTTCCTGCTATTCTTCATTCACAACAAAGAACATATTCATTTCATTATTCAGGAGATACAATATCTCATTGTATATTTTCTTATCCACAATTTTTATACATAAATCATAAAATTATTCTTCAAAAATTTTTTATTGTATAAATAAACGTTTCGAAGGAAGATATGCATTGATCCAAATATGAAACAATGAATATCTTCAAATGAAGATATTTATTGCTTCAAATGAAGATATCCATTGCTCGAATTATATTCTGCATAAAATCATTTTATAGATATTCTAAATACTTAAAAAGTAGGAATCTTATAAATATTCATCAACATAAGACAAATTGAATACATAGTTAAAAAACTATTTCTTACACTTTAACAGCCGACAATTTATAAAAACCAATCATAATTTAGTTGATAAATTGACTAGGAATATTGAAAATATAGCTTCTTTAATTCTGAACTTTTATCTGAAATCCTGATATCAATTTTATTATATTGTTTTTTACCCTGGAAGAATCTCAGCAACAATCATTGATGCGACAATATGGTAAAAATTAATTAAATATATTAATATATTTTTACTTTTTAAATCGTATTAAAATATCACTTAAACTTATTTGTTCAAATCTTACAACAAAATATTTTATTCTTATGCAGTATTTTAGCCCAGAATGTGGATGTTGTTTCAGCTATAATAAAATGGGTATAAATATTATAGCTATAATAATAAAATTTGTATACAAAAAGGTATTCATAACTGATTGATTTAAATGAAATTTAATCAATAAATGGATAAATAGGTGAAAACTTTTTACAGTTCTGGATAAAAATGAAAATATACATGGAACATTTTAAATTTTGGATAATGTCATTAAACGGTATTTTGGTAAAATAAATATAATACTGAAAATATCTTTTTGAACAATGATTTCAATTAACAAAATATTAACTTAAAATAAATCAATCCTTAAATTTACTTTATTAACGAATTTATATCTCTCAGAACAGTTTCGTAAATATATATATATATATATATATATATATATATATATATATATAT